>JASDDO010000018.1:249791606-250379422 GCA_030015575.1 Agapanthus africanus | reverse complement strand
TTGGGTATGAGATACTACAACACACGGCCTTAGTCCAAGTGGGAGATTGTTAGTTATATGTATTCCCTAAAGGTCATTATTGTACATATGATGTATATTATAGTGGATGCTTGGACATATATAGAGAGGACTTTCTTGCTTGACATGATAGTATGATATCTGGTTGTTCTTTATCTTAACATGTAGACTTGTATTGTGATACTGTCTTGCTCTCACATGTTGATGAAGCCCTTAGGATGTGTACTTGAGTACCAGGACTATGATGGAGATCATACTATGGGGCTTGGGTAGTTCACAAGTTCATCCTTTAATTGTTCCTAGTCGAGAGAATATCGAGATAGGGCATCGATATTCCAGAGGAAACTAGCGTATACGCTTCTTGAAGCATATGATGGGCAATGGATGATACCACATCCATTGGTGTTTGACATTAAAGAAGGTATATAGGTGCTCAGTGGAGACTGGGTACACTGAAAAAGACTCGCCGAGGACTCCTATATGGTAGTATACCTATCGTCAGATAGCAGTCCTCAGGTGACACTGGTACAGGTTAGTTTATAGACCCAAGATCGTCATAGAGTCTTGTGCGGCTCCCACCGTGCTTTCATTTCCTCCCTACCACGCTTAAAGAAGACGTGCAAACATGTTGATTTTGGGTGCAGTCCCGAGTCGCATGGTGGCAATGAGCGATAGGAGGTGTTTCGTGTCTCCCGGTATTGGGGGTTGATGTTGCGCTATGCTCGATTGGCTATAGCTGAAAGTCCCTATCCAGGGCTGCTGCCGAGATTTACTGATAAGCGTTATCAGTAGTTTCTCGAACCGTTATAGGCCAGACATCGGCATGACTTATCACGTTACTGGGGTCTGACGATTTCCACCAGTAGACATGATATGCGACATATCAGACGAAGAGACCGGACTGTACGGTAGTGTTACTGATAGGCCACTTGGAGACTGTAGATAGACTTGCTTGTTGATCTTCATATCGCTCAATACCCGGGTAGCCATTACGTCCAGCTAGTACCGCTGACGGCTTGTAGGTGACTGGTGTGATCATCACCTACTGCTGCGTATTGACGAGTCTTTAGAGTCCCACACAGAAGTTCCCTGGTTCAAGCGAAACGAAGTAGGACACATATGTGATATGTGTGTGGGCTTAATTAAATACGAGTATGTTATACCGTATTTTAATCTGGCAGTCATCTGTTATCGGTTCGGTTATATGTGATATAACCAGATTGTCGAATCAAGTATTGATTTGATAATGTGATATACAGATAAATGATATTAGTCGGTCATATGTGATATAACCGGATTATTAAATCAAGTGTTGATTTAATAATATGATATATATTATATATGATATAATTATATCTAACTAATATCATTAGCTCACTAATTATTCTTCATTATATATATATATTAATATGTATATATATATATATATATAATGAAGCATGGCATATGAATTTCTATTTTGTGAAAATAGAAATGAGGAGGAAAGTGAAAGCATGGTTGTAAGCATGGGATTTACTTTTGTTTCCTTATCTTGACTCACTATTCAAGCATGTTTGCAATTTTACATAACATAATTCCATGCTTGACTGAGTGAGGGGTCAAGAGTTTCCATTCATTCTAGCTCATTGTCAACACTTAGCCAATTTTCTTGAGTTGCTCCCATGGTTGCTTTCTAGCTTCTTCTTCTTCCTCATGTCATGGTTCATGCTTCAACCCTCACATGTGATGTGAACTATGAAGCTTTAACACAAACTTGTGAGCTTTTAACATCCTCTACATCACCATTCTACACTTGACTAGCGATCGAGGTGTAGCATGTTTCCTATGCTAAAGAGTTTAGAGTAAAGGTAGCTTGGGTTGAAGGGACTTCGTGTGGATCATCTTCGGGCATGAAGGTCATTGGAGGAAGCTCGTTCACAAAGTCTCAATAGGAGCCTAGTGGAGTCGCGGGACTACTACACGGAGCAAGTGAAGAGAAGGACCGGTCTACAAAGGGCGTATTCCTTGTTCTCTTGATGTAAAGTTGTTTACATTTGTTATTGTCTAAATCTCTAGTTAAGATTCTAGGATTAGGGTTGTTTAGTATGGCAATTTTTTGAAAATGGCATGGACGATGCCTCCCGAAACCTTGCTGTCGCTCTAGGCATTCCTACATTATCAACATGCAATAGAGAGACAATAAGCGTACATGTTAAGATAAAGTGCAACTAGATAGCATACTATCATGTTGAGCAAGAAAGTCATCCCTATATATGCCCAAGCATCCACTACAATATACATCACATGTATAATAATGGCCTCTATGGCATACATATAACTAACAATCTCCCACTTATACTAAGGCCATTTGTTGTAGTATCTCATACCTAACGTCCAAAAAAAATCTATCTGTGGAAAGGCTATGTGAGTGGATCCGCCGTGTTATCCTTCACGTCAACTCTCCTAACCTCAATATCTTGGAGATCAACCATCTCGTTGATCAAGTGATAATGTCCTCATAATATGTCTGGATCACTGATAGGACCGGCGTTCCAAGTCCAAATCCATAACTCCATTGTTATCATAATAACAATTATTGGACGCTCAAAGGTAGGAACCATGTTCATCTCATGAACAAGAAATGTCAAGACAGCTACTTTGGCAGCATCATTGGTAGCGATGTATTCAACCTTTATCGTCTAGTATGTTGGGTTAGCATAGCATCTCATGAAGGGTTTGGAAGCATCACATGAACCAAATATGTAGTCTTTAGGGTGCTAAGCTAATGAACAAAGAATCGTTCCTAGAATCGATTAGGGTTTCAAAATTTTCATATCGACATATGAAAGAAATGCTAGGGTTTAGAGAGTACAACCTTTGCAGCTCCCTACGCTAGACTCCTCGGCTACTCGGGGTTTGAAGAACTCCGCTTGAACTCCTCGACGTCACCGATGATCCACCCGGAGTCTGCTTTGTCCAAGCTTGCGACCTTTTCCGATCAAGTGAACGAAATCGAATCAAACACTCCAAACAAGTGGGCTAGGCTTGTGTAGAATGATGTTGTGGTTCTCTTTCTCACTTAAAAATCCTAACTTGTTGATTATATAGCTCACTACAAAAATCTTAGAGAGCTATGAAGGAGGAGGAAGAAGATGATGGCAACAATAGAATATGATAAGTTCAACCACTAAAAGAAAATTGGAAAATATATCAATATATATTTTCTATCTATCATTTCTAACCATGGTTGAATCATTATTGTACTATAGTTAAAACACAAAAGGAAACTTAACCTAAGGTTAAATGGTGGATGAGAGTGGTTAGGTCAAAGGAAGAGTGTAGAAGAAATCAATAATGAACCCTTTTGTTTCCTTTTATGTTTTTTGTATAAATACAATAATAATTCATAAAAAATACCAGTGTGAGTCTTATATTGCCACCATTTTCATATACATCCAACCATGATAAATGTATGTATGCATGTATGTATGTATGTATAGACATCCATATGTGCATGAAAGGAGAAAGAAAGAAAGAAAGATATGCATGCATGCATACATCCATCCAACACAAGAAAGGAATTCAAGTGAGAAGCTAATGGTTAAATGATAAATCAACACTTGATTTATCAGTCCGGCCATATCACATACGACCCCTACCAAAAGCATGCCGCCCGATCAATATACGGTATTCTATACGCGCATTTTAATCGGGTCCATGCGCATATCGCATATGCGCACCACAACGTTTCGTCTGGCCTAGGAAACTCCATTGTGGGACTCTGAGACTCGTTAATACGCCGGCAGTGGGTGATGATCATATCAAGCAGCCCCAAGCCGCAAGCGGTCAGCTAAACGTAATGGCCACCCGGGTATTGAACGATCAGAAGAGAACAAGCGAACCTGCTACAACTCCCGTTGAGCCGATCGGCGACACTTCCCGTACAATCCGGTCTCCTCGTCTGATATGTCGCATATCAAGTCTAGGGGTGGTAAACGTCAGACCCCAATAACCGATAAGTCATGCCGATGTGAGGCTAATAACGGGTCGAGAAACTACTGGTAACACTTACCAGCAGATCTCTGATCAGCCCTGGCCAGGGACTTCCCTGTTACGGCCAATCGAGCACAGCGCAACATCAACCCCCAATACCGGGAGAGACGAAACCCCTCCTCTCGCTCATTGCCTCCATGTGACTCGGGACTGTACCCAAAGACCACCGTTTTGCACGCCCTCATGGACGTGGTAAGGTGGAGATCAAAGCACAGTGGGAATCACACAAGACTCTATGACGATCTCGGGTCTACAGACTAACCTGCACAAGTGTCACCTGAGAACTGCCATCTGACGTGAAGTATAATACCATCTGGGAGTTCTCGGCGAGTCCGTCCAGTGTACCCAGTCTTCACTGAGCACCCGTATACCATCTCTGATGTCAAACACCAATGGATATGGGATCATCCATCGCCCATCTCATGGGTCGAGAAGCGTATACGCTAGTCTACACTGGTATATCGATGCCCCGTCTCGATACACCCACGACTAGGGAGCTTGAAGGATGTACCTATGGACTACCATGTCCCACTAGTATGATCTGCATCACAGTCCAGGTAGTCAAGTACACATCCTAAGGGCTTTACCAACATGTAACTATAAGACAGTTTAAAGAGACTAGTGTACATGTTAAGATAAAGAGCAACCAGATAGCATAATATCATATCGAGCAAGAAAGTCATCTCTATATATGTCCAAGCATCCAATATAATATACATCATCTGTAAGATACTGGCCTCTAGGGCATACATACAACTAACAATCTCCCACTTGCACTAGGGCCAGCTGCTGTAGTATCGCATACCGAGCATCCCGAAGAGTCTTTCAAACTGTATCTGGGGAATGGCCTTCGTGAGTGGATCCGCCGTGTTGTTCTTCGTGTCAACCCTCCTGACCTCGATCTCCCGGCGATCAACTATCTCCCGGATCAGGTGATACCGCCTCAGAATATGCCTGGATCGCTGATGGGACCTAGGTTTCTTGGCCAAAGCCACCGCTCCATTGTTATCGCAATACAAAGGTATTGGATGCTCAATGGATGGAACCACTCCAAGTTCAATAATGAACTTCTTGATCCAGACAGCCTCTTTAGCAGCATCGTTGGCAGCGATGTATTCAGCCTCCATCGTCGAGTCTGCCACGGTTTCCTGCTTGGAACTCTACCAGCTAACCGCCCCTCCGTAAAGGGTAAAGAGAAATCCCGAATGCGACTTAGAGTCGTCCTTATGACTCTGGAAGCTCGAATCGGTAAAGGACTCCACTTGGAGTTCTCCGTTACCATACACCAAGAGCATCTCTTTAGTCCTTCGCAAGTACTTGAGAATGCTCTTCACAGCTGTCCAGTGACTCTCTCCAGGATCAGCTTGATACCTGCTCACTACACTTAGTGAGTATGCTACATCGGGTCTGGTACATAGCATCGCGTACATGATAGAGCCTACAGCCGAAGCATAGGGTATCCTTGCATGCGAGCTCTCTCCAAATCAGTCTTGGGAGACATCTCTTTGGAGAGAGTGACTCCAGAGATCGTGGGCAAGTTCCCACGCTTGGATTCTTCCATACTAAACCTTTTTAGTATGGTGTCAATGTACCTGGATTGGGACAATTCCAATATCCGTTTGGATCTATCTCTATAGATCCTAATTCCCAATATGCAGGAGGCATCACCAAGATCTTTCATTGAGAATCTTTGTGATAAGAAGAGCTTGACCGATTGCAGCATAGGAATATCATTTCCTATCAAGAGTATGTCATCCACGTACAATACGAGGAAGACAACCTTACTCTCTGCTACCTTCTTGTAGATACAAGGTTCATCTGGGTTTTTGACGAAATCAAACTCTTTGATAACGACGTCAAAGCAGATGTTCCAACTCTGCGATGCTTGCTTTAATCCGTAAATGTATTTAAGCAGCTTGCACACCTTCCCGCTGCTCCCACTGTCTACGAAGCCCTTTGGCTGAGTCATGTACACGCACTCTTCTAAATCACCATTTAGAAAGGCGGTCTTAACATCCATTTGCCAGATTTCGTACTCATGATATGCAGCGATGGCAAGCATGATTCGGATGGATTTAAGCATAGCCACTGAAGAAAAGGTTTCGTCATAGTCCACACCTGGTCTTTGACGAAAACCTTTTGCAACAAGTCTAGCTTTGAAAGTCTCCACTTTCCCATCTACACCAAGTTTCTTCTTGAAGATCCACTTGCTCCCAATGGGTTTTACCTCTTCAGGAGCAACTTCCAAAGTCCATATTTTATTGGTGTACATGGATTCCATCTCGGACCGCATAGCATCCATCCATTTCACTGAGTCCCTACTCGTGATGGCCTGCTCGAAGCTAGTTGGGTCATCGTCCTCCATGATGCAATCTTCGCTTCCACCGTCAATGAGAAAACCGTAGTATCTCTCAGGTGGACGAGAAACCGTGCTAGATCGGCGGAGAGGCTGGGGTTCGTCGGGTACTACTGAATCCTCTGGTTCTACTAAATCTTCAGTTATAGTTTGTGTTGCTGGAACCTCTTCCAGTTCTACCTCAATGCCACTAATCTGTTTCATAAGAAAACCTTTTTCTAAGAAAGTGGCATGTCGAGAAACAAACACCTTTTGTTCCTCGGGGTGGTAGAAGATATACCCTTGTGAATTTTTAGGATATCCTACAAACTTACATAAGACTGATCTTGCCTCGAGTTTGTCCGGATTTTGTCTTTTGACATAGGCTGGACAACCCCATATCTTAACATACTTAAGAGATGGTCTCTTCCCCTTCCATATCTCATATGGAATGGTAGGCACTGATTTGGTAGGAACCATATTCAATAGGTGTATGGCTGTCTCAAGCGCATACCTCCAGAAGGAAATAGGTAACTCAGCTGTACTCATCATTGAACGCACCATATCTAATAGGGTGCGATTCCTTCATTCCGATACACCGTTGTGTTGTGGTGCATAAGGTGGAGTAAGATGAGAGAGAATCCCATTCTCTTTTAGATAATCTTGGAACTCATTGCTCAAGTATTCTCCTCCTCGATCAGATCGAAGGATCTTAATACTTTTGCCCGTTTGGTTCTTTACTTCTAGCTTATATTCTCTGAATTTCTCAAAAGCTTCAGACTTGTGTTTCAATAGGAACACATGCCAGTATCTAGAGAGATCGTCAGTGAATGTAATGAAGTAGGAAGAACCGTTCCTGGCATGGGTAGACATGGGACCGCATACATCACTATGTACCAGTCCTAAGAGTTCAGTAACTCTTTCTCCGTGTCCACTAAACGGAGCTTTGGTCATTTTTCCTTTGAGACATGAATGGCAAGTATCATAAGATGATAATTCGAACGGATTCAAATAACCATCCTTATGTAACTTAGCCAGTCGTGTCGCATTGATATGACCAAGTCTACAATGCCACAAGTAGGATTCGTTCATTTCTGAACTTTTCCTCTTGTGTGTGTTTTGTATATTGAGGACTGTATTTTGATTTAGAATGAATATGCCATTATGTAACGAGCCTGATGCAATCAACTTTTGATCTAGGAATATGTTCATAATATTATCCTGTACTACAAAATTATATCCTTCTTTATTCAATAAAGAAACTGATATAATGTTGCACATCATGTTCGGTATATAATAGCACTCATTCAGAATCATTGTATCACCACTTGGTAATACTAGGTGATATTCGCCAACTGCTTTGGCTGCAACATTTGCACCGTTCCCTACTTGAACGGAATGATCACCTTTACCCAGTTCTCTACCATTCCGTAGCCCATGTAACTGCTTACATATGTGGGATCCTGATCCGGTATCTAATACCCAGGACGTAGGGTGAACTGAAAAACAGTTCTCAATAACTAACACACCCGAAGAAGATGCATCAACATGCATGTTCTTTTGGGCGGCTTGAGAATCTAGATATTCTCCTATTCCCTGTTCAATCTTATAACTCTTATAAGAAAGAACGGGTCCAACGTTCCCCTGCACAGTATAACATGCGGGTTCGGTCAATACATCCATATTATTATCTTTATTAGGGCATGACATGGTCGCTACCTGGAGCGAGGGAGAAGAAAACACTTTAGCGTATGCTCTTGCAAGATCAGATTGGTTATTATCTTATCTAATCAGGATGGCTCCCACTGGTTTTTATCAAATCTTCCTTCAAACCCTAAAAGGAAAGACTAGCCGGGATTAATTACACACTACAAGTTCGCCAATCTTTCAGCCAGGCCAGTGTCGGTACTTTGAGGGAGGTCCCCCGTGCTTTCGCACGAACCTAATTAATGTAAACCTCGTTTTCCCAGAGGCGTAACCCCGTTGACACCTTTCTAGACACCTACTTGATTAGCTAATTGCAATGTGTAAAACTCTCCAAGGAGTAACTCTTACTCGCAGTGGGTATCCGGATCCAACTATCTCATAGAAGGTATGCAATCTCATTGCAAATTTCAACACTTGAAATTCCCAATAACATTTTACCCCTAGTGTTCTATGACCTTGACGAATGCCAAACAACCCATAGTCCACTAGTCAACTTCAACCCGTACATTTCTTGATTGAATTAAACCCACTCGCACGACCCTTGACGAATGCCAAACAACGCCGTACGAATACCCTAATCCAATCTGCATCATATGCATAAGAAGATAAATACTAGTTAGCTACCGTACACTACGCCTTGACGAATGCCAGACTACCGTAGCACGAATACTAAGTAGTACTTATCTGAAATGACGGAGGGCTACACAGGTTTTCAGAAAACCTATTGCGTAATGAACTTGATATCGTTGTAGGATCAAATGAAGTTTTGAAATGGAATGATTTTGAGGCTTTTCTAGTTTTGCTAAAGGGGTCACTCCCTGTGAAGGGATCGTCGGCCCTTTCCTCGTCGAATGAGGTGCTGGACATATCATATATATCACTGTGCAAAGCAAAAACTATAGAAGCAATCAAAAACAAACCGAGTGTGTAGCATCTGCCAGTTATTGCTAAAGGAGTCACTCCCGGTGAAGGGATCTCGGTCCTTTCCTCATCGAATAAGGTGCAGGGTATATCATATATACCGCTATGCAAAGCAAGAACTGTAGCTACCTGTTTTATTTTAAAATTTGATTCTACAACATCTTAGGTTTCTTTTCTTTCATTAATCACATTAATGAAGTCCCATCATTTAAGTCACCTAAACATCACAGATAAATACGACGTACACTTATGCCATCCGCATTCGCCTGGATGTCCCCTCGTGCACCGTTAGGTTAGGTAACTAACGACAGAGCAGGGCAGGGCTAGTGCGGGTGCAAAACATAAGTAACGTCTATATAATATATCATATATACTATATACAGTATCTATCAGAGAACATCACATGATCACATCACAGATATCGCAGCAGAAAATATCATATGAAATATTGGATATACTAGGACGTCCGTGTTTTCAATACGAGCCAGTATAAAACACGGATTCCACGGTCGTGATGAATAGCCAATCCCACACCCCTAGACCCCTACGAGAGCGACAAGCAACCCTACCAATTCTAGGGTTAGGAGACCCGGACTCGACTCCTCGAGATGGTCTCCCACTGGACCCTAGAACCCGGTTACTTGTGCTCCCCTCCTTGGGTCTATCCTAGTGCAGAAAAGTAAATAATATACAAAAGGTGACAGCTTCCGCAACCTGGAAGTGCCCCAAATAAAAGAATATTACATACAAGTTTTTACATGAATGAAGATGGAAAAACACTCATCTCACATAAAAAAACCCTGGCTATTCAAACACGACAATCCAATATAACATATCCAGCAACACATAACATCACAGGTCATCAACGTAAGTAAGTATGCATACCCCAATTGTCGTTGACGTATAGCAACGAAACCGGCGATATCAACATACTATACTTACGGTCACAGAAAAGTAAGTGTAAAACTACAACAGTTGGAATCCGCAACCTCTTTAGATATCACATGCCTAACACTTATGAACCCCGCATTTTAGTCCCATTATCGAAAACTCTTTTCAATATGAAGTGAGACTAAACCGCTAGATTTACAATATTCATTCAGTTATCTCATAACTGTGTGTGAATTCCAATTATTGTATCCCATTCCGGATAAATAGACAGTATCAAAGTTTGCGAACGACCGATCAAATACCGAAGATTCACTAAAGCTCAACACTTGAGCGAAGTTCAAAAACTTGGAGTGTGACACAGTAGTAGCGGTCCAGCCGTAGAAGGGTCAAACCAACGCCTCACATGTGGAACGCCGTACTGCCCCAAACCCTGAGGTTCAAAGGGCAGTTCAAGACTGTCACATTATCGAGTTAAGGTTTGTTGTCTTCTAGAGGGACCACCGCAAAAAGACTTGCACGTATCTCCAAAGTATTTAAACCCCGTGAAAAGTGAGCAAATGTCACTCGTTCAAACACTTCACTACTTTCTAATTTACCCGGAAAAGTCATGAAATCAAAATTCCGATTGAACAGACGAGTCCAAAAACATCTCCAGAATTTTTCAGCACCAAAACCAGATTAAAAATATCCTAAAAATTATACTAGCAGAACTAGACATTACAACATAAAAATTATACATTGACAGAGGTGTACGGCCGCGGAACCGCGGCCTAATCAAGCTTAGGCCGCGTTTCCGCGGCAGTAATGAGGGATCATGGAAATATTTTTATGCCGTAATTCTTAGTTTTTCCTGCTGTAATTTTTACATATTTTTAATTCTTAAAATAACCAGATTTTGAAAGAAGTCCAGAGAGCATGCTAAAAGCCGTATTTTTGGTTCGATCGGACTTTTAACTTCTTAAAAAGGGCGCCTAATGTTCTAGGTCGGCTCTGATACCAATGTTGGGTTAGCATAGCACCTCATGAAGGGTTTGGAAGCATCACATGAACCAAATATATAGTCTTTAGGGTGCTAAGCTAATGAACAAAGAATCGTTCCTAGAATCGATTAGGGTTTCAAAATTTTCATATCGACATATGAAACAAATGCTAGGGTTTAGAGAGTACAACTTTTGTAGCTCCCTACGCTAGACTCCTCGGCTACTCGGGGTTTGAAAGAACTCCGCTTGAACTCCTCGACGTCACCGATGATCCACCCGGAATCTGCTTTGTCCAAGCTTGCGACCTTTTCCGATCAAGTGAACGAAATCGAATCAACACTCCAAACAAGTGGGCTAGGCTTGTGTAGAATGGTGTTGTGGTTCTCTTTCTCACTTAAAAATCCTAACTTGTTGATTATATAGCTCACTACAAAAATCTAGAGAGCTATGAAGGAGGAGGAAGAAGATGATGGCAACAATAGAATATGATAAGTTCAACCACTAAAAGAAAAATGGAAAATATATCAATATATATTTTCTATCTATCATTTCTAACCATGGTTGAATCATTAATGTACTATAGTTAAAACACAAAAGGAAACTTAACCTAAGGTTAAATGGTGGGTGAGAGTGGTTAGGTCAAAGGAAGAGTGTAGAAGAAATCAATAATGAACCCTTTTGTTTCCTTTTATGTTTTTTGTATAAATACAATAATAATTCATAAAAAATACCATGGTGTGAGTCTTATATTGCCACCATTTTCATATACATCCAACCATGATAAATGTATGTATGCATGTATGTATGTATACACATCCATATGTGCATGAAAGGAGAAAGAAAGAAAGATATGCATGCATGCATACATCCATCCAACACAAGAAAGGAATTCAAGTGAGAAGCTAATGGTTAAATGATAAATCAACACTTGATTTATCAATCCGGCCATATCACATACGACCCCTACCAAAAGCATGCCGCCCGATCAATATACGGTATTCTATACGCGCATTTTAATCGGGTCCATGCGCATATCGCATATGCGCACCACAATGTTTCGCCTGGACTAGGAAACTCCATTGTGGGACTCTGAGACTCGTCAATACGCCGGCAGTGGGTGATGATCATATCAAGCACCCCCAAGCCGCAAGCGGTCAGCTAAACGTAATGGCCACCCGGGTATTGAACGATCAGAAGAGAACAAGCGAACCTGCTACAACTCCCGTCGAGCCGATCGGCGACACTTCCCGTACAATCCGGTCTCCTCGTCTGATATGTCGCATATCAAGTCTAGGGGTGGTAAACGTCAGACCCCAATAACCGATAAGTCGTGCCGATGTGAGGCTCATAACGGGTCGAGAAACTACTGGTAACACTTACCAGCAGATCTCTGATTAGCCCAGGCCAGGGACTTCCCTGTTACGGCCAATCGAGCACAGCGCAACATCAACCCCCAATACCGGGAGAGACGAAACCCCTCCTATCGCTCATTGCCTCCATGTGACTCGGGACTGTACCCAAAGACCACCGTTTTCCACGCCCTCATGGACGTGGTAAGGTAGAGATCAAAGCACAGTGGGAATCACACAAGACTCTATGACGATCTCGGGTCTACAGACTAACCTGCATAAGTGTCACCTGAGAACTGCCATCTGACGTGAGGTATAATACCATCTGGGAGTTCTCGGCGAGTCCGTCCAGTGTACCCAGTCTCCACTGAGCACCCGTATACCATCTCTGATGTCAAACACCAATGGATATGGGATCATCCATCGCCCATCTCATGGGTCGAGAAGCGTATACGCTAGTCTACACTGGTATATCGATGCCCCGTCTCGATACACCCACGACTAGGGACCTTGAAGGATGTACCTATGGACTACCATGTCCCACTAGTATGATCAGCATCACAGTCCAGGTAGTCAAGTACACATCCTAAGGGCTTTACCAACATGTAACTATAAGACAGTTTAAAGAGACTAGTGTACATGTTAAGATAAAGAGCAACCAGATAGCATACTATCATATCGAGCAAGAAAGTCATCTCTATATATGTCCAAGCATCCAATATAATATACATCATCTGTACAATACTGGCCTCTAAGGCATACATACAACTAACAATCTCCCACTTGCACTAGGGCCAGCTGCTGTAGTATCGCATACCGAGCATCCCGAAGAGTCTCTCAAGCTGTATCTGGGGAATGGCCTTCGTGAGTGGATCCGCCGTGTTGTTCTTCGTGTCAACCCTCCTGACCTCGATCTCCCGGCGATCAACTATCTCCCGGATCAGGTGATACCGCCTCAGAATATGCCTGGATCGCTGATGGGACCTAGGTTCCTTGGCCAAAGCCACCGCTCCATTGTTATCGCAATACAAAGGTATTGGATGCTCAATGGATGGAACCACTCCAAGTTCAATAATGAACTTCTTGATCCAGACAGCCTCTTTAGCAGCATCGTTGGCAGCGATGTATTCAGCCTCCATCGTCGAGTCTGCCACGGTTTCCTGCTTGGAACTCTTCCAGCTAACCGCCCCTCCGTAAAGGGTAAAGACAAATCCCGACTGCGACTTAGAGTCGTCCTTATCACTCTGGAAGCTCGAATCGGTAAAGGACTCCACTTGGAGTTCTCCGTTACCATACACCAAGAGCATCTCCTTAGTCCTTCGCAAGTACTTGAGAATGCTCTTCACAGCTGTCCAGTGACTCTCTCCAGGATCAGCTTGATACCTGCTCACTACACTTAGTGAGTATGCTACATCGGGTCTGGTACATAGCATCGCGTACATGATAGAGCCTACAGCTGAAGCATAGGGTATCCCTTGCATGCGAGCTCTCTCCAAATCAGTCTTGGGAGACATCTCTTTGGAGAGAGTGACTCCAGAGATCGTGGGCAAGTTCCTACGCTTGGATTCTTCTATACTAAACCTTTTTAGTATGGTGTCAATGTATCTGGATTGGGACAATCCCAATATCCGTTTAGATCTATCTCTATAGATCCTAATTCCCAATATGCAGGAGGCATCACCAAGATCTTTCATTGAGAATCTTTGTGATAAGAAGAGCTTGACCGATTGCAGCATAGGAATATCATTTCCTATCAAGAGTATGTCGTCCACGTACAAGTATTCTCCTCCTCGATACACCATTGTGCTGTGGTGTACTCGAAAGAGTAAGTTGAGAGAGAATCACATTCTCTTTTAAATAATCTAGGAACTCCATGCCCAAGTATTCTCCTCCTCGATCACATCGAAGGACTTTAATACTTCTACCCATCTGATTCTCAACTTCAAGTTTATATTTCTTAAATTTCTCAAAAATTTCATACTCATGTTTCTACAGGAACACATGTCCGAATCTTGAGAGATCGTCGATGAATGTAATGAAGTACAAAGAACCAACTCTGGCATTTGTAGACATAGGACCGTATGCATCATCATGTATCCGTCCCTAGAGTTCAATAACTCTTTCTCTATTTTCAGTAAACGGAGTATTGGTCATTTTAACTTTGAGACAAGACTGGCAAGTATAATAAGATGAAAATTCAACTGATTTAAATATTCATCGTTATGTAACTTAGCTAGTCGCATCGTACTGATATGACCTAGTATACAATACAACAAGAAGGATTCGTTCATTTCGGAACTACTTCTCTTGTGTGTGTTCTATATACTTCGAACTGTGGTTTGATTTAGAACGTATATGTTATTACATAACGTGCCTGATCTAATCAACTCTTGATTCAGGAAAATGTTCACAACATTATCCTCCAATACATAATTATATCCTTATTTAACTCAATAAAGAATTTGATGTAATGTTGTATATCAGGTTCCGTATCTAATTATCACGACCCAAATTTAGGAACATGACCGGCACTTAAACCACATGATGTCAACTGGCGTAACACAATTTAAGTAAGCCGAAAACCCAGAAATCTAATCCATAAAAAGAAGTAAGTGATAAAACATTGTTAAAACATTTGGAAATCTCAAGTAAGAATCTTAAAGCTTATGTTTATTTTCTTAAAAATTTTGGCAGCACCTCCTTTGTAAAACTAGCCCCGAAACGGGTACAAACACAGGATAAAAATAAAGCATTCCCAAATGGGAGCAAATCATGCCCAACGGCAGAAAAAAACCACCACAAGTATATATACGACGCCGTAGCGAAGGAATAGACAATAAAAATGAAAACAACATAAAAAGAGGTAAATCAACGTAAGAAAAGCCGGCCCACACGAGCACGACACCCAGAGTCATAAAATATACAATATCGGTCCTCATAACTCGTCTCTAAGTCAATAATGAAAGTGGTAGATAGAGAGTACTAGATACAATAAGATATACAATGGATATAATCGGATAACCGCAAACTCACCTATAGCAAAAAGGCCTCACAGCCAACCGTAGCGGTATCCGCTGAAAAAGATACAATAAGGAGCCCTCCCACGACTACTCTGAGGGTCAAGCCTGCAAAACACTGTGGCACAACGGGGGTGAGTTGCTAACTCGTGAATAGTAAGTAACATCATACAGATAATCACAAGTATGCATGAACAACGATAATTTATGGCATGCAATCTGATAGCAAGAGTATGGCAATATGGATATGCAACAATCATGATTAAGGCACACCATCAGGGTACTACAACTACATGAAACAATGCATATCTAATAAATCCTGAGTGTGCGTTAAAACATATCATCATCAATGAATCATCATCATGGAAAAACCGGTGTTCATCATCGACACCCCAAATCTCAATAACTCAGGCGCCGTCATTCTGATCGGCCCTCATATCCGTAAGTCTCATGGAACCTGAGTGCCCAACATCAACACTCGAAGCATCATGAAAACCCGTGTCCGACATTGACACGTAAATCCTCATAACTCGGGCTCCGTCGGTCCGGATCTGCCTACAGGCTCCGTCAGTCCGGATTGGCCCATATCCATCTCACGACTCCGGTCGGTATCCTCTAGATAACCGCCGGGTCCAAACTATCACCGGTAGGTAGTAGTCCCTCTGCCAGGCTCATCGTCTACTGCACAACATACCTTTCTTGCCCCGTGGTACCATATCGGGTCCACCATGAACCCGCAAACGGATCATCCATCTCCTCGAATCGGGTTTCTAACACAAATCTCAGAACCGAAAAAACTCATAGTGGACGCATCGAAATATCATATCAGGAGAAACCGGGTTTTCAAAACAATGCTTACTTTCTTGTAATATAACCACGGTTCTCAAATCCATAAATCATATGAAATCAGTATCTCAATGCGTAAATCCTGAAATATGATGTATGCAACATATAATAGTAATATGAGCATATCAACGGAAAACCGCTCGTTTAAATGAATCAATTTTATTAGAATATCATGCGGTTCCCACATTCCCCAAAGTCAAATGCAACATCATATAAAGGTTTATAGATAGTTATTGCAAGGTATGTGTGTATGCATGTAGGTATGTATGAATGATGCATTTCATATGTGCAATAGAACAAGGATCAACGTCTAACTATTGATAATAGTGAAGGCGGAACAATACATATTCCCTTAGTAAGGTGGTACAAGAACAACTTCCGTAATGTCAATAACGAATGCAGTACCACGTATATGTATATGTTGTGCGTGTCATGGCAATTACCAACGGTGTGTGCGTGGCATACAATTTAGTGCTCGTGCAACCTGAACCGTCGGTAATCGTGCAGTATCCAATAGGTATTAAGTCAAGGTACAAAAAGTAATGGTATGCAATGATGCTTATGCATAATCAACTCATATGCGTATAACATGTGGCTACAACATCATATCTAGCCCTCTACGCTTAACGCCATACGGGCGATTTTCCCGTAAATGTTAAATCTACTCACCGATGATCTCGAGCTAGGTAAATCCAACAACCTGCTTTCCCTTCATTGTAGCGTCTGAGGTCCCCGCAGTCGATCATAATATCACACAAAACATAACAAGTGCAACTTAGAAACCATTCAATAATACATATAAACTATGTTTAGATCAACGCACCGACTCCTACAAACTCTGAAGTGCTCGCTTAGTGGATAACTTGTGTAGCGACATTCTAAATCAAACTTAAGTGCAGCAAGCTACACAAAGAACGTGAACCGTGTCGGATACCGTAAAGCGCGCTGCCGAAACATTAGAAATTAGAAAAGTGGTCCAAGATTTTGCCTACAGTCAATATATAAAAATCAAGCAGTACCAAACTCCCAGTATAACATACAGACAGCTGCCCTCAAAACCCCATCTCCCCAGCCCCTACAAATTCGGCGACGCGGGAATTTCGCCTCCTCTCGCCGGTTTTACTAGGTTGGGTTGGGTCCAGCTTTCAAGTAAACACTCAGGACTTCTAACACAATACCATTGCATTGCTAGATTTTACAGTAACCTATCGTGGTGATAGCTGATCACAGAGACTCATATAACTCACTAAAAATACGATATGACACAAAAACTATAATTTTAGTGTTCTAAACAGCAACCATTAGCCAACACAACATTATAAAGACCTAATTAACAGTTAGAGATCACTACCTTACCACACTTGTTCAAAAACCCTAGCTTTCTGTAACACCTTAAGATGTGTTTAGTGGCTAATTATACTTTAATATATGGTTTTTAATAAAAAGTTTACCAAATCGATTTTCAAATATTTTATCAAATATAATAAATATTTTATTAGATTTTTCCTAAACTTGCACACACTTGTGCATGCTATCTAGGACTAAGTTTAGGGTTAGGAATGGTATAAGTAGCCATGAAAAACTTAAGCATATCATTTAGTTAATTTAAATTTAAAATTTTGTTTTGTTTTAGGGTTTGATTTGAGTGAGGGGAGAGAGAGGGAGGGATGGTTTGAGGTATGGTCCCACTAATCTCACCCCCTTTTTCTAAAACCCCCACTCTCTCACGCCCTCAAACTTCCACTCCTTTCCTGCCATATCTCCCTCTCACTTACACACCCCCACACCCTAAGCAGCTGCAGCAGCAAAAACAGCAACAACAGCAGCAGCATCTGAAGCAGCAGCAGCAGCAAAAATAGCAGCAGCTCAGCAACAGCAGCAGCATCACCAACAGCAGCAGCACACCCCCTTTTCTTCTTCCATTCTTCTTCTCCTTCTCCTGCATCCTAGGATCCCTAGAGGTATAATCTTTAAACTTGACTTCTTGCTTTTACAAAATATGGTTATTTAAGCTTAAGATTACTGTTTAATGTGGTTTAGTGCTAGTTATGGTGATTTTGGGTGAAGATTTGGCCAAGTGATGGTTTTTATGGTTAGTGTAGCTTAACTAAGTGTTTTTAAGGCCACTTAAACTAATTTTTGCTTCAGATTTCATTAAAATACCAGATTGTTTCAAATTAGTGTAAATTAGCGTTTATTTTAGTTTTGTTAGCCATTCTGTGACCTGCTCTTGACCCGGATGCTTCAGGAAAAAGTTGCTGATACTGTAGCATAGTGACCAAACCAGAGACACACACACGAAGCACGGGGCCCCCTCTCCCCCTTTAGGCCGCTGATTTATTCTGTCTGGCCGCAAATTACGGCCATAAGGTGGGTGTGGGTGTTTGGATTTGGTCTATAGGAGTCTGCTGTATAATTAGGGTTGTTGGTATATGCAACTTTTTATATTTTCACTCGAGTCAAAATCTGGGGCTTAAAACCCTTTTTCGATACTTTAAACTCGTGTGACAATTGTGTTTTGTGTGTTGGGTCTTTGGTGCACTGCGCGACACAACGAGTTGGGGTGGTTTCTGGTGAGGTTACACACGCTTTGACGTATCGAGTGCACGCGCGTTTAGTTTCCAACGCAAGTTTTTCTTTTGATCGTGATATCGCGTTTTGCAGGGTTTTTGCCTTACGTGTGTTACTTTGTGTAAATTCTAGGTTCGCGGGCGGGGACTTCGAGCGCCGCGGAGAAAGGAAAGCAGGTGGTCGGATACACCTAGCGCGAGATAACGGGTGAGTAGATTTAACATCTACGGGAAAATCGCCCGTATGGCGTTAAGCGTCAGGGCGTAATAGGATATTTTTGTTGTATGTGTTCATATATATATATATATATATACTATAATAGCATACCATCTCCTGTTACATATAGAATGGTGGATATAGAACACTGCACTGTCACTAACGGTTCAAGCTGCACGAACACTATTTGTATGTTACACTCACACCGTCAGTGATTGCCATGACACTTGCACTATAGGATTGCTACGAATTATATATCGTCTTGATTGCCGCATCGTTGATGATTGTCATGACTTGTCGCATATTGGCATACACATACATTGATATATCACTACTTACGCACATGTACACTTTATTTTCACATTAGTGCATACCTTCATTGATATATCACTACTTGCGCACATGTACACTTTATATTCACATTAGTGCACATCTTCATTGATATATCACTACTTGCGCACATGTACACTTTATATTCATATTAGTGCATACCTTCAATGATATATCACTACTTGCGCACATGTACATTGCTACACTCATATTGCATATATATTCTTTTGCACTTCCATACCTATATATATACATGGATGATATTGTCATGATTTAAAAACTAAGAGACCGTATGAGATATTTCCAAACTGGATCTTTTTAAAAGAGCGGTTTTCCCTTTCTTCTACTCTTAATGTCATACGAAATATTGCATGGATTTACGCATCTACTTTGGATTTATGTGATTTCTGGATTTGAGAACCGTGGTATTATTTTATGAAAATACGCATTGTTTTAAAGACCTGGTTTCTCTTGATATGATATTTCAGTGCGTCCACCATGCATTTTCTCGGTTCTGAGCTGTGTGCTTGAAACCCGATTCGAGGAGTTGGTTGATCCGTTTGCGGGTTCGTGGTGGACCCGGTATGGTTCCCCGGGGCAAGAAATGTTTTTTGTGGAGTAGACGATGAGCCTGGCCGGGTGGCTAGTACATACCGGTGATTGATTGGATCTGGCGGTTATCCGGAGGATACTAATCAGAGTTGAGAGATGGATACGGGACGACACGTACTGCCGGGGCCGAGGGCCGATTCCGCAGACGGAGCCCGATACTTGAGGATTTACGTGTCGATGCTTGGCACGATGATTTGTGATATTTTTGAGTGCCGGTGCTAGGCATTCACGATTCCATGAGTTGTACAGCATTTGAGGGCCGGTCAGAGTGGCGCCGCCTGAGTTTTATTGGGTTTTGGGTGCATTGATAGACATCGGTTATTCTTCCACGTTGACATTCCGTGTAGATGATATTTATTCCCATGCTAGCATTCATCATTTTGCATCTCATCCTGTAGCTATAGTACCTGATAGAGTACTTTTACATGATTATTGCATACCCTACTCATCATATATAGGTGCTATTAGATTTTACCTGTTATGCACAATTATTGCATACCCTGCTTATCATATAGAGATGTTATTAGATCGCACTTGTTACATGATTATTGCTCATATAGCTCATCATATAGATGTTATCTGTTTGCATAGGTTAAAGTATCACAGCACGTGCATACTTGCGATTATCTTTATATGTTATCTTCTACTCATGAGTTGGCAACTTACCCCCGTTATGCCACAGTGTTGCAGGTTGCCCCTCAGAGTAGTTGCGGCAGGCTGCTTTCTTGCATCTTTTGATACAGATACCACTGCAGCTGGCGTGTTAGCCCTTTTGCTGATAGGTGGGTTTTTGCGGTATCTGTTTATTTTCCTGTTGTATGCGCTTTTTTATCTAGTACTCTCCATCTACTTTCATGTATTGACTTAGAGACCAGTTGGGAGCACGATGTATATTATTTCGTACTCTGGTGTCGAGCTCGTTGTGAGCCGACTTTATTTATGCAGCTTTATCCTTCATGATATTTGTTTTCACTTACTGCTCATCTCTTCGCTACGGCGTCGTATATTTTTATCATGGTGTTTGTTTCCATCATTGGGCGTGATTCTCCCGTTTGGGATTCTTTATTCATTCTATATGTCACTTTTACTTATTTCTTGTCTTGTACCCGATTTCGGGGCTTGTTTTTACAAAGGAAATGCTGCCAAAATTTTTAAAATAATAAGTTGAACTTTAAAGAATTTTTCTAAATTACTTAAGGTTTTCTAAATGTTTTAACAAATGTTTCTATTAAATGTTTAAAACACTCAATACTTTTATTAGTTTTGATTTCTGGGTTTCGGCTTACTTAGTCGCGTTACGCCTGTAGACGTTACGTGGTTAAGTGCCGGTCACGGGCCAAACTTTGGGTCGTGACTAAGTTGGTATCAGAGCGTAGGTTTTACCTTCGGAGTGTAGGATGACCCTGGTATGATGCAGTAGGTAACTGAAGCAGAGTGGCGTAGCGTGTGTATGTTCCGCGGCATACTCACGACACGGTACTCCGCCTAAGCGACCTTAGGGCTTATTGATAGAAATTCATTCATGATTGTATACATCCTTGTGATTCGATTTTCGTATCCTCATCGAATACTACTTCTTTTTAGCTATTATGCCGCCAAAGACTACGAGGGCGCAGAGAGCGGCCGCGAGAGCCGAGATTAGACTTGAGTCGTCCGAGACGAGGACTGATCCAAGCAGTACACCCGTTGTACCAGTGCAGTCTGTTCCACCTCCGACAGACCAGATCACTAGAATAGTTGCAGAGATGCAGGACATGCACCATACGATGAGCTCATTGGTTGAGACCGTTCGAGCGCAGCGACATGAGGTTGTCACCCCTGTTATCCAGTTCTTCCTTGCGATCAGCATGCAGCATTCCGTCACCTACATAGCACCAGTAGATGCAGCCCCAGTTTACGAGACACGTCTTCCAGAGACTTTTAGAGTTCCGGAACAGTGGAGGAATCGTACTGGTGTACCAACCCAGAGACAGAGGCTTAGTCTTCGAGACAGATTTCATGACCGTCGCGGGAGTAGCAGAGGTTTAGGACAAGGACAGTCGTTCAGCTCTCTTCCCCAGGAGGGTCAGCAGTCAGCGAGTGGATGTTTTCGATGCGGAAGCCATCAACACTTCGTCAGACATTGTTCCTTAGCACCAAGTCATGGTCATATTCTGAGACGTCATGGACGCGGAGGGTTCTCTCAGAGGGGTCAGTCTAGCAGAGGAAGAGCTCGGCCTGTTGCGGGTAGAGGGCAGACACGAGAGTTTGCTTCTACTCATCGGGACGCGAGGACATCCAATGCAGAGTTTTCAGGTATCCTTAATTCATATGTTCTTTGATGTATTTGTTTGTTTTTCACACTTGTGCCGTGGTTAGGACGAGAGTCGTGTTAGGTAGATCAGCCTTTTTTTTTGTTAACTTCTGTCAGCGATTCTTTTCTTACGCGACACGTAATTCGGTCGTGTGCCAATCGGATAGGAGATAGAGATTCATCTGTCGTTTTGATCCTTTTAAAGATGTTGGATTTGGCGCTCTCCTGGCCACAGACTGGTTAGCTACGTGCTAGGCGTTTGTGTACTGCCTTGAGGAAACAGTCAGGTTTTGTTTTCCCCGGCGAATCAGTTCTTGTTGTGCAGGTGGATAGTTGTGCCGCCTTTCACAGCTTGAATTAAGCCTTTTTAGCTAGTCGGCTTTTGGAGGAGATGTCGTGGATTCTTGGCGTTCATTCGTGATACCATAGCCACAGTTGGTTTGTTAGACTGGTTTTTTTTCGTGCGAGAGTTTTTCGACGTTGTTCCAGATGAGCCGGTGAAGCTTAAGGAGCTTAAGGATCTGCTGCAGAGTTGTTTGTTGGGGGGAGTATCGTGCATTTGAGTGTTTCGCATTAGGAAGCTTCTATTTCTGTTCGTCATGGAGAAAGACGACAAATTGAGGTTGTGTATTAATAGATCGTCAATTGAATAGGCTTACGGTGCGGATAGGTATCCTTTACCTCGCATTGGCGATTTCTTCTATCAGCTCCAGAGTGCGAGACATTTTCTAAGTTTTTCTGGGATCAGGTCATCACTGTTGCGAGTTCGGGACATTCCGAAGACTGCCTTGTGCGTGCTATGGGCTTGGTGTGTATTAGTGTGTTATTGGATTCACCAATGCCCTAGCAGCATTCGTAGATGTGATGAACCGGATTTCTTCAGGACGTTCCTCGACTAGTTATTGTTGTGTTATTTACGACATTCTGGGCTATTTAATGTGCCTTGAGGGACAGGAGTAGCACTTGAGGATTTGTTTTGCAGATACTGGGAGAGCCCCATCGGTTTGCTAGATTCTCGGAGTGTTCCTTCAGGCTTGTTTGTGTTGACTCCTAGGTCTTGTAGTTACGGGAGACGGTTTTGTATAGTTTCGAGGAAGATCGTGGCCGCACAGCTTAGGCCCAAACTTGTGAGCAGGACGGAGGTCCGCAGATTTTTGGGCTTAGTAGGTTTTTACCACCGTTTCGTGCAGGATTTCTAGTGTAGTGCCGCACCGTTGACTGAATTGACCGGAATGGAGGTTTCTTTTCTTTGGACTGAGGCATGTGTGCGGAGTTTCGGCAGTTGATGATTCGGTTAACAACTGCATCAGTTCTTTCTTTACTTTTTGGTTCGGGCGACTTTGTGGTTTAACTGTGATGTTTCATGAGTGGGGCTCGAGTGTGTACTGAGGTGACACTACGGAGTTATCGCTTTTGCTTCCCTGCATTTGGAGGAAGTACGAGAAAGATATCCCACTCATGATCTGGAGATGGCCTCGGTGGTTTTGCATTGGAGATTTGGAGACATTACTTGTTCGAGAGTCGTGTCATATTTTCACGGACCACCAGAGCTTAATACACATCTTCCTGCAGCGGATTTTGATTGTTGTGATAGTCCTCTGTAGATTTACAGTTCTTGTGCGATCGTTGAGTACAGCTTAAGTTCGTCTCTACTGAGGGGACAGCTTGCTCATGTCCGCGCCCGACCACTTTTCTTTAATCGCTTTCACGAGACACTGCCCTCCGACGCTCGTTCGTCAGAGATACTTGAGCCTATTCGGCTGGGTAATGATTCGGAGTCCTTGATTTATTACGAGGGTGTGCTAAGTTTAGGGACGCATTTGTGTACCTGATATTATTGGGTAGAGACGTGAAATCCTAGAGCAGGCCCATCGGTCAACTCTCTGTACTCATTCAAGTTCCACCAACATTTAACGTGACTTGTGAGATAATTACGGGTGGGCAGGGATGTAAAGAGAACTCTCAGGTTTCGTTTCAAGGTGTCTTTCTTGTTGTGTGCTTGGGTTGAGCAAATGAGACCGGCTGGAGAGTTGCAACCTTTAACCGTTCCGGAGTGGGAATGGGAGCAGGTCTCCACGAATTTCGTTATGGTGTCTACCCAGGTTTAGTCAAGGTGTGCCTCCATTCGGATGCTTGTCGTCCAGTTATATTCAGTTTGCTTAGTTGTTCTTTGTTAAGTTTGTGCGTACGTATTAATTGTTGTCGGCAGTTGGGGATCGTCACACGCCATCGTTAAGGTTCTCCTTCGATAGCTGTTATCAGAAGACACTCCAATTGGCAACCTTTAGGTTTAGGGGTTAGGTCGTGTCGATCACCAGTCTGTTTTTCTGACTCTGCGTTGTTGGATTTTTGGACCCCAGCTAGTCTAGAGACTTCGGAGATGATCCAGTTGTTTAGGTCAGGATGAGAATTATCTATTTTGGACAAAGGTCATATGCCGACCGAGATGGTCGCAGATGCGAGTTCGCAGTGGCATATCATGTATTCCTACGGTTTTTTCCGATAAATGACTTGTTGAGTTTTGGGAAGCTTATCCCAGGATTTTAGGTCTTTTTAAGATCCTTAAAGCGAGTTAGTTTCGTTTCCTTTAATTGGCACTTTCGCCCAGATTATTGAGTATTCACCCCGTATTTTTTTTGTGTCGATACTTTGCAATTACCTTCATGACCTTTCTCACATGATTCAGCACCAGACCATTTAGCTTGAGCGCGATCTTTCATTTACCGACCAACCAGTCGTGATATTGGACTGGCAGGTGAAGAAACTTCGATCGAAGGTCTTGCCATCAGTGAAGGTGCTTTGGCGTAGCCCGAATGGTGAAGAGATCACTTGGGAGGCCGAGGGCGAGATGTGGAAGAAGTTCCCTCATCTCTTTAGAGGTACACGTAGCAGTATATTTTTAAATTCGAGGACGAATTTCTTTAATGGGGGAAGATTGTAACACCTTAGGATGTGTTTAGTGGATAATTATACTTTAACATATGGTTTTTAATAAAAGGTTTACCAAATCGATTTTCAAATATTTTATCAAATTTAATAAATATTTTATTAGATTTTTCCTAAACTTGCACACACTTGTGCATGTTATCTAGGGCTAAGTTTACGGTTAGGAATGGTTTAAGTAGCCATGATAAATTTAAGCATATCATTTAGTTAATTTAAATTTAAAATTTTGTTTTGCTTTGGGGTTTGACTTGAGTGAGGAAAGAGAGAGGGAGGGATGGCTTGAAGTATGGCCCCACTAATCTCACCCCCTTTTTCAAAAACCCCCACTCTCTCACACCCTCAAACTTCCACTCCTTTCCTCCCATCTCTCTACCTCTCACTTACAGACCCCCACACCCAAAGCAACTGCAGCAGCAAAAACAGGAATAACAATAGCAGCATCTGAAGCAGCAGCAGCAGCAAAAACAGCAGCAGCAGCAATAGCAGCAGCAGCACCAACAGCAGCAACACCCCCCTCTTCTTCTTCCCTTCTTCTTCTCCTTCTCCCGCATCCTAGGATCCCTAGAGGTATAATCTTTAAACTTGACTTCTAGCTTTTACAAAATATGGTTATTTAAGCTTAAGATTAGTATTTAATGTGATTTAGTGCTAGTTATAGTGATTTTGGGTGAAGATTTAGCCAAGTGATGGTTTTTATGGTTAGTGTAGCTTAACTAAGTTTTTTTTAAGGCCATTTAAAATATGTTTTGCTTCAGAATTCATTAAAATACCATATTGTTTCAAATTAGTGTAAATTAGCATTTATTTTAGTTTTATTAGCTATTCTGTGATCTGCTCTTGACCCGGATGCTTTAGAAAAAAGATGCTGATACTGTAGCATAGTGACCAAGCCAGAGACACACACACGAAGCACGAGGCCCCGGCTCCCCCTTTAGGCCACAGATTTATTCTGTCTGGCCGCAAATTGTGACCAGAAGGTGGGTGTGGGTGTTGGGTTTTGGTCTGTAGGGGTCTGCTGTATAATTAGGGTTGTTGGTATATGCAACTTTTTATATTTTCACTCGAGTCAAAATCTGGGGCTTAAAACCCTTTTTCGATACTTTTTAACTCGTGCGACACGTATGTTTTGTGTTTTCGGTCTGTGGTGCACTGCGCGACACAGTGAGTCGGGATGGTTTCTGGTGAGGTTGCACACGCTTTGGCGTATCGAGTGCACGCACGTTTAGTTTCCAACGCAAGTTTTTCCTTTGATCGTGACATCGCGTTTTGCAGGGTTTTTGCCTTACGTGTGTTACTTTGTATAAATTCTCGGTTCGCGGGCGGGGACTTCGAGTGCCGCGGAGAAAGGAAAATAGGTGGTCGGATACACCTAGCGCGAGATCACGAGTGAGTAGATTTAACATCTACGGGGGAAATCGCCCGTATGGCGTTAAGCGTCACGGCGTAATAGGATATTTTAGTTGTATGTGTTCATATATATACTATAGTAGCATACCATCTCCTGTTGCATATAGAATGGTTGATATAGAACACTGCACAGTCACTAACGGTTCAAGCTGCACGAGCACTATTTGTATGTTACACTCACACCGTTAGTGATTGCCATGACACTTGCACTATAGGATTGCTACGAATTATATATCGTCTTGATTGCCGCATCATTGATGTTGTCATGACGTGTCGCATATTGGCATACACATACATTGATATATCACTACTTGCGCACATGTACACTTTATATTCACATTAGTGCATACCTTCATTGATATATCACCACTTGTGCACATGTGCACTTTATATTCACATTAGTGCATACCTTCAATTATATATCACTACTTGCGCACATGTGCACTTTATATTCACATTAGTGCATACCTTCATTGATATATCACTACATTCGCACATGTACATTGCTACACTCACATTGCATATATATTCTTTTGCACATCCATACCTATATATATACATATGTTACATACATGGATGATATTGTCATGATTTAAAAACTAAGGGACCGGATGAGAAATTTCCAAACTGGATCTTTTTAAAAGAGCGGTTTTCCCTTTCTTTTGCTCTTAATGTCATACGACATACTGCATGGATTTACGCATCTAATTTGGTTTTATGTGATTTCTGGATTTGAGAACCGTGGTATTATTTTAAGAAAATACGCATTGTTTTAATGACCCGGTTTCTCTTGATATGATATTTCAGTGCGTCCACCATGCGTTTTCTCGGGTCTGAGATGTGTGCTTGAACCCCGATTCGAGTAGTTGGATGATCCGTTTGCGGGTTCGTGGTGGACCCGGTATGGTTCCCCGGAGCGAGAAATGTTTTTCGTGGAGTAAACGATGAGCCTGGCAAGGTGGATAGTACATACCGGTGATTGGTTGGATCTGGCGGTTATCCGGAGGATACTGACCAGAGTTGAGAGATGGATACGTGACAATATGTACTGCCGGGGCCGAGGGCCGATTCCGCAGATGGAGCCCGATACTTGAGGATTTGCGTGTCGATGCTTGGCACGATGATTTGTGATATTTTCGAGTGCCGGTGCTAGGCATTCACGATTCCATGAGTTGTATAGGATTTGAGGGCCGGTCAGAGTGACGGCGCCTGAGTTTTATTGGGTTTTGGGTGCATTGATAGACATCGGTTATTCTTTGACATTCTGTGTAAATGATATTTATTCCCATACTAGCATTCATCATTTTGCATCTCATCCTGTAGCTATAGTACCTGATAGAGTACTTTTGCATGATTATTGCATACCCTGCTCATCATATATAGTTGCTATTAGATTTTACCTGTTATGCACAATTATTGCATACCCTCCTTATCATATAGAGATGTTATCATATTGCACTTGTTGCATGATTATTGCTCATATAGCTCATCATATAGATGTTATCTGTTGGCATAGTTTAGAATATCGCAGCACGTGCATACTCGCGATTACCTTTATATGTTATCTTCTACTCACGAGTTGGCAACTCACCCCCGTTGTGCCACAGTCTTGCAAGTTGCCCCTCAGAGTAGTCGCGGCAGGCTGCTTTCATGCATCTTTTGATACAGATACCACTGCAGTTAGCATGTTAGCCCTTTTGATCATAGGTGGGTTTTTGCAGTATCTGTTTATTTTCCAGTTGTATACACTGTAAGTCCACGTTACCCTTCCCCGGTTCTTTGGGGTTGCGGAAATGGTGAAAAACGATATTCTTTAGGGTGGTAACATGGACTCATAATATGGATCTTTCTTAAACAACTACCTAACAACCTAACTAAGAGTTTTACCTACTCGGTTAGGGGGTTATACCTTACTTGAACTCCTTCGTCTTTAACTCCTTGCGGTGTTCGGATCGCCCTCACCTCGTCGTATCCTCGTGCCGAAGATGGATCTACCCGAAGGCTTCTACCTTTTGGCTTCTACTTCTAACTTTAAGAAACTAGAACACTTGGCTTGCTAAGCCTTGTGAACTAGGATGAGTAGAAGTGTGTTTTGGGTTTTATCTATATGGTTCTTGCTTCTCAACACATGAGACAAGTAGAACCATGAACTAGATAGAGAGCAAGAGGAAGAGGGATAGCTTAAGGATGAGAGAGCTCAAGAGAGAGAAAACAAAATGAAAAGTGAGCAAGACTTTTTTCCATCCAAGCTCTCATAATCCAAAATCATGATAACAAGTAATAATAATTGAGTATTATGTGATGGTTGTTATCATATCAAATGGCCATATCATTTCATGCATTAAATGCAATTTGTGAATGAACAAGCAAGCCAAGGTCATTGCCAAGAAATGATAGCCATTGTCATGATGATGGTCAACTAGTCCAACCTAGTCAACCGGTCAACAAAGTCAATAAGTCAACAAAGTCAACCCTTCAACCCAACCATGGCACAATAATACTTAATTAATATTATCATTAATCATATTTCTTATTCTCATTAGGGTTTAGCAAAAGTCAACAGTCAACAACCCTAATGAGAATCCTCTGCCTCCGTCTCTCTGTCAACTGTGCATACACACCCGCATCCGCGTTCCGAGGCACACGAATACAAACGAGATAAAACCAATCCCAAAACGTACACTAGGATCTGGCTTAAACCAAAGCCCGCTGGTGATAACTGCCCGGACACTAAACGTGCACAAGTGCACGGATGTGACCGAACCCTGTCGCAAAACCATGCGACCTCTACCCTTTTGCCTGAAGGAATAGCTCTCTGTGTGGGAATCTAAAGACTCGACACTACGCTGGTAGTGGGTTTAACCACAGACCGCAAGCGGCACTTGCTGTGTGTAACGTCCCCCAGGCAGATGCCGATAAGAAGACTGACGAGGTGAAACCCATCTGAACTCCTACTGAGCCTGAATGTGACAATCTCCGTACAGTCCGGTCTGTTCGTCTGAGAATATCGCATGGCGGGCCTAGGGGGGCGGTAAACGTCAGTCCCCTAATAGCGGTACAACTCGTATCGGAGTGTAGCCCAGAATACCCTGAGATAGCACGGGAAACCTACCAGTGTATCTCACTTGCCCTGGCCAGGGACGACTGTGTGTAATGGCTCTCCGTGACACAGCGCGATATCAACTCCCAATACCGGTAGAGACGAATCCTATCTAACCGTCACTTCCTCCAAGTACTTTGGGACTGCACCCAACTACTACCTGTTTGCACGACTCCATTGTGTTAGTTATATGTATGCCTTAGAGGCCATTACTATACCTAGGATGTATAATGTAGTGGATGCTTGGATATATATAAGGAGGACTTTCTTGCTCGACATGATAGTATGATATCTGGTTGCTCTTTACCTTAACGTGTACACTGATTGTCTCTCTGTTACATGTTGGTAAAGCCCTTAGGATGTGTACTTGACTACCTGGACTATGATGCGGATCATACTAGTGGGGACATGGTAGTCTATAAGTACATCCTTCAAGGTCCCTAGTCGTGGGTGTATCGAGATGGGGCATCGATATACCAGAGTAGACTAGCGTATACCTTCTTGACCCATACAGATGGGCGGTGGATGATCCCATATCCATTGGTGTTTGACATCAGAGATGATATACGGGTGCTCAGTGGAGACTGGATACACTGGACGGACTCGCCTAGAACACCCAGATGGTATTATACCTTACGTCAGATGGCAGTTCTCTGGTGACACTGGTACAGGTTAGTCTGTTGACCCGAGATCATCATAGAGTCTTGGGTGATTCCTACTGTGCTTTGATTTCCACCTTACCACGTCCAAGAGGGCATGCAAAATGGTGGTTTTTGGGTACAGTCCCGATTCACATGGAGGCAATGAGCGATAGGAGGGGATTCGTCTCTCCCGGTATAGGGAGTTGATGTTGTGCTGTGTTCGATTGGCTATAACCGAAAATCCCTGGCCAGGGTTGCTGAGATTTACTGGTAAGTGTTACCAGTAGTTTCTCGAACTGTTATAGACCTCATATCGACATGACTTATCGAGCTACTGGGGTCTGACGTTTACCACCCATAGGCGAGATATGCGACATATCAGACGAACAGACCGGACTGTGCGGTAAGTGTTACTGGTTGGATTCACAGGAGTGTGAGTGGGCTTGCTCGTTGATCTTCTGATCGTTCAATACCCAGGTGACCGTTACGTTTAGGAGACCGCTTGCGGCTTGTGGGTGTTTGATATGATTATCACCTAATGCCGACGTATTGACGAGTCTTTAGAGTCCTACACAGAGGTTTCCTGGCTCAAGCGAAACGAAATAGGAGCGCATATGAGATATGTGCGGGACCGAGAATAATACCAGTATCTGATACTGAATTCTATTCTCGCGATTTGTATCATCGGACGGTTATATGAGATATAGCCGGGTTACCGAATCAAATGTTGATTCGATACATTGATACACTTGATATTAGTTGGTTATATGCAGTATGACCGGATCATTAAATCAAGTGTTGATTTAATGATTTAATGTATAATTATATATTTTATATATTACTTTACATTGACTAATATTTGTTCACTTAAGATTGATTTTCTCACTTGATGTGCACAAGTTGTATATGTGATATATTTTTATGCACTAGTTTGTATCATGTTTGATGATACATGCAAACTTGGGTGTGTGTATGATGTAAACCATGTTTAGGTTAATAGTTAGGTTTTATTTACATTCTTTATTTATTTTTGGAAAAACTAAAAGGTGGCTTTTCTTATTTTGGCTTGAAGCTTCATGAAGCTTCAAAGCATCTTTGAAAAAGTCTACCATTGTGTTTTATCCTTTAACCTGACCATTACACCTAAACCCTAGTTTATTCTCTACATGTGTTAACTCACCCATGGTTGCAATATGATAAGGCTTCACTTGGTTTTCTATGATGAAGAATTCATTTTTTCTTTTCTTCTTCTTCATCTTCTTCAAGTGAAGAAGAAAGCTTTCTTGAAAATTCCAATTGTTGAAATCAAGTGAGAAATCCAAATCCAAAGTGAACCCACTTCCTATTTCTTCATCCTCTTCCACTTGCCATGTTGTATAGGGTGTTTTCTTCATAAGGTTCATGACCAAGTGAAGATGGAGCTTGAGTTTGAGTCGCCTCGACGTAGATCATCTTCGGCTTCAAAGTCAACGACCTAGCCCGGTCATTTCTCCGACGAAACCATCCCTAGAGTCCGGGATCCCGTTGATTGCAGCGGAGGGACATCATCACGGAGCTAAAGAAGTGGAGGACCAGATCTACAAAGGTTGTTATCCCTTTCACTTATTACCAATGTTGTTTGCTTGCTTTTACTTTCGCCTTACCTCTAATAATCGATCTAGCATTAGGGTTTCTCTGCACATGGAAAATTTGATTTTGGCATGGTTGATTAGTTGTAGAACCTCATGGGTGTGCCTAGAAACCCTACAGTGGTATCAGAGCCTAGCTAGAGCTTTAGGCGAAGTGTAGACGATGTTAGAAACCCGATCGAACCACGAAACCCTAAATTACACCCTTCTCTGTACATTTTCTGAAACTGTGGATTTTTCCAAATTTAAAATACTCAAAAAAATCAGCAGGAATTTCTAAGCATTACTATGAAGCACGTGACCCCAACTCTTCCAAGACGCCGCGGAACCGCGGCCGTACCCTAGGTCGTGCGTCGGTTCCGCGGCCATAAAGTGTCCTCTTGCTTCACTGTTTGCACAATAATGTCCCTTTGTGATTCCTGTGTTTTCTAGGTAATTTTAATTTCTACTCAGGAGTTGAGTTTTCTGGGTTGTTTTGGGGACTCGATGATTCGATCGGATTGTTTAACTTTGTCTATGTGTTTTTCCGGGTAATTTTAGAACATGTTAAAAAGTTCGACCGGATATAAATACCCAATTTTTCCCCTGCCGGGAAATTTCCAAGTGTTGGATTTTTCCGTAGTTTGAGAACGTTCTAAGTAGTGCAAGTAACGCGATGGACCCTCTAGAAGACAAAAAACCTTAACTCGATTATGTGACCGTCTTGAACTGTCCTTTGAACCTTAGGGTTTGGGGCAGTACGGCGTGCCACATGTGAGGCGTTGGCTTAACCCTTCTACGGCTGGACCGTTGGTACTGTGGCATGAAATGAATGTTTTTAAACTTATTTCATGTGTTGAGCTGTTTCGGGAAAACTTGGGTGTTTAATTGTTCGATCGGAAAGTTTAACATTTTCTATTTATCTGGAATGTGATACAATAATTGGAATCCACAAGTAGTTATGTGATAACTAATATGAATGCTATAAATCTAGCAGTTTAGTCTAACTTGACCGGATGCCACGGGATTTTGATGTGATCAAAAGTCCGTCGCAATCATGTTACGTACGCGGATACTCGCCAAGTAAACTTAATAGATAGCCATGCCCCATAGCCTCGACCAAGTGACTGTAGGAGAACCCTGTCGCCGAAAGTATCCGTTCGGGTGCTCGCGGCAGCGGTGTTCCGCCTTAGTCCACTTCGTCGACGGTATCGGGGGTGCAGCCGTCTACTAAAGTTTGCGACGAGCATTCGTTCTAGATGTCGGGAATCTTGTTGAATTTCCCAACTTGATATTGAAAACAGTTTTCGATTTTGAGACTAAAATGCGGGATTTATAATTGTTAGGCATGCGATGTCTAAGGAATTCATTTGATTAGGCATGCGATGTCTAAAGAGGTTGCGGATTCCAACTATTGTAGTTTTACACTTTCTTTTCAGTGACCGTAAGTGTAATATGTGATATCTCCGGTTTCGTTGCTATATGTCAACGACAATTGGGATGGGCATATTTACTTACGTTGATGACATGTAGTGTTATGTGTTGCTGGATATGTTATATTGGATCGTCGTGTTTGAATAGCCGGGTTTTTTTTATGTGAGATGAGTGTTTTTCATTTTCATTCATGTAAAAATTTGTATGTAACATTCTTTTATTAGGGCACATCCGGGTTGAGGTTGATGTCACCATTTGTATATTATTTACTTTTCTGCACTAGGATAGACCTAAGGAGGAGAGCACAAGTAACTGGGTTCTGGAGTCCAGTGGGAGACCAACTCAAGGAGTCGAGTCCGGGTCTCCTAACTCTAGAATTGGTAGGGTTGCTTGTCGCTCTCGTAGGGGTCTAGGGGTGTGGATTTGTCTATTCATCGCGACCGTGGAATCCGTGTTTTATAGAGGCTCAAAATAAAACACGGACGTCCTAGTATATCCAATATTTCATATGATATTTTCTGCTGCGTTATCTGTGATGTGATCATGTGATATGTTCAGATAGATATTATATATAGTATATATGATATATTATATAGACGTTACTTATGTTTTACACCCGCGCTAGCCCTGCCCTACTCTGCCGTTAGTTACCTAACCAAACAGTGCACGAGGGGACATCGAGGCGAATGCAGATGACATAAGTGTACGTCGTATTTATCTGTGATGTTTAGGTGACTTAAATGATGGGACTTCATTAATATGATTAATGAAAGAAAAAGAAACCTAAAAGATGTTGTGGAATCGAATTTTCAAAAACAGGTAGCTATAGTTCTTGCTTTGCATCGCGGTGTTCCTTGTAGAACATCCTTCACCTTATTCGATGAGGAAAGGGCCGAGATCCCTTCACCGGGAGTGAGCCCTTTAGCAATGACTGGCAGATGCTACAACACTCGGTTTGTCTTTTGATTGCTTTTATAGTTCTTGCTTTGCACAGTGATATATATGATATATCCTGCACCTCATTCGACGAGGAAAGGGCCGACGATCCCTTCACCGGGAGTGACCCCTTTAGCAAAACTAGAAAAGCCTAAAAAACACTCCATTTTAAAATCATTTGATTCTACAACGATATCAAGTTCATTACGCAATAGGTTTTCAGTAAAACCTGTCGTAGCACTTCATCATTTCAGATAAGTCCTGCTTAGTATTCGTGCTGCGTTTATTGACCTTGTCAAGGCGCAGTGTGCGGTAGCTGACCAGTATTTATCTGCTTATGCAAATGATGCAGATTGGGTTAGGGTAGTCGTACGGCCTTGTTGACCTTGTCAATGGTCGTGCGGATGGGTTTAATTCAATCAAGAAATGACGGGTTGAACTTGACTTACAGTCTATGGTTTGTTGACCTTGTCAAGGTCATAGATCGTTTGGGGTAAAATATTATCGGGAATTTCAAGTGTTGAAATTTGCAATGAGATTGCATACCTTCTATGAGATAGTTGGATCCCGATACCCGCTGCGAGTAAGAGTTACTGGTGGGAGAGTTTTACACATTGCAATTAGTCGATCAAGTAGGTGTCTAGAAAGGTGTTAACGAGGTTACGCCTCTGGGAAAACGAGGTTTACTTTAATTAGGTTCGTGCGAAAGCACGGGGGACCTCCCTCAAAGTACCGACACTGGCCTGGCTGAAAGATTGGCGAACTTGTAGCGTGTAATTAATCTCGGCTAGACTTTCCTTTTAGGGTTTGAAGGAAGATTTGATTAAAACAGTGGGAGACATCCTGATTAGATATATTACATAACCAATCTAATCTTGCAAGAGCATACGCTGAGTGTTTTCTTCTCTCTCTCTCTCCAGGTAGCGACCATATCACACCTTAATCAAGATAATAATACGGATATATTGATCGAACGCGCTTGTTATACTGAGCTGGGGATTGTTGGTCCCGCTCCAACTTATAATTGTTATAAGACAGAGCAGGAAATTGGGGATTACCAGAATTCCCGTGCCGCCTAAACGAAGAGAGTGCATATTGATGCATCATCTTCGGGTGTGTTCATTACAGAGAACTGTTTCTCAGTATCCTTTACGTCCTGGGTATGTGATACCGGATCAGGATCCCACATATGTAATTTGTTACATGGGCTACAGATAGGTAGAGAACTGAGAACGGGTGATAAGTTTCATGAGACAGAAAATTGTGCAAGTGTTGCAGCCAAGTCTGTTGGTCACTATCACCCTGTATTACCAGAATACATTGATTCTGAACGAATGTTATTAGATACCGAACCTGATATACAACATCATATCAGTCTCTTTATTAGTAAAGAAAGGATATAATTTTGTATTGTTGGATAATGTTTCGAACATTTCCTATATCAAGAGTTGATCGGTTCAGGCACGTTATCTAAAAGCATTGATGCTCTAAATCGAACTACAGTTCTTAGTATACAGAACACACAAGAGGAAGAGTTCAGAAATGAACGAATCCTTCTTGAAGTATTGTATATTAGGTCATATCAATGCGACCCGACTAGCTGAAGTTACATATAGATGCATATTTAAATTAGTTTGAATTTACATCTTGTGAAACTTGCTGGTCATGTCACAGAGATAAGATGACCATAGCTCTGTTTAATGGAAACAGAGAAAGAGTTAGTGAACTTTTGGGATAATATATGTGTTGGGTTCCTAGGCACACTAGTGAGGTCTCCCAAGCCATCAACCATGGCAAATTCAAAAATTATGGTGCCGAGAAACCCTAAACTTCGGATCGATAACTAGATGTCTAGGCGAAAAAGAACTAGTTAACAGTTAACTAATGAGAATACGGAAATACAACCTTTGTAGATCCGGTCCTCCACCTCCATAGCTCCGCAACGAGGTCGTCTCCGCTGTCCAAATCAAATCTGGGCTCTAGAGTCGGCTTCGTCGGAGAATGGGCAAGCTAGGTCGTCGATGTCCATGCCGAAGATGATCTACGTCGAAGCATCGCAAGATCAAGCTCTCACTTCACCAAGTCATGAAACTTGTGAAGAGAACACACTCTACTACTTGGCAAGAGGTAGAGGATGAAGAAATAGGAAGTGGGTTAACTTTAGATTTGGATTTCTCACTCTTTTCCAACAATCACCATTGATGGACCTTGCTTTTCTTCATTTGAAGAATGAAGAAGAAGAAGGAAATTGTTATGATAAGATATTAGAAAAATGAAAAGAAAATGAATTCTTATCATAATATTAACCATGGTCAAGTGTAGAGAATGAATCATGGTTAGTGTGAATGGTTAGGGTTAAGGATGAGATAAGTATGGTTGACTTTATCAAAGCTTCATGAAGCTTCAACTAAACTCCAAATCTAGCAACCGTTCTTTTCTCTTTTCTTTTATTCATTTATCAAAAATAAAAAGGATAATTAAATAAGATAAATGAATAACAAATAAGAAACCCTAACCATTTCATTAACCAAGGTTTAATACTTTACACTTAACCAAAAAGGATGTATCATCAAACATGATACAAGCAAGTGCACAAAATCATATCGCATATGTAATGCGCACACCCGAGTGAGAAAATCCATTTAAAGTGAACCAATACTAGTTAATGCAAAGTAATATATCAAATATATAATTATACATTAAATCATTAAATCAACACTTGATTCAATGATCCGGTCATGTCGCACACAACCGACTAGTATTCAATGTATCGGCTTATCGAATCAACGCTTGAATCGATAACTAGGTTATATCGCATACAACCATTCGATACATTCATCGCGAGAATGGAATACGGTATCACATACACGTATTATTCTCGGTCCCGCACATATCTCATATGCGCTCCTATTTCGTTTCGCTTGAGCCAGGAAACCTCTGTGTAGGACTCTAAAGACTCGTCAATACGCCGGCAGCAGATGATGATCATATCAAACACCCACAAGCCGCAAGCGGTCTGCTAAACATAACGGCCACCCGGGTATTGAGCGATCTGAAGATCGACGAGCAAGCCCGCTCACACTCCAGTGAATCCGACCAGTAACACTACCGTACAGTCCGGTCTGATCGTCTGATATGTCGCATATCTCGCCTAGGGGTGGTAAACGTCAGACCCCAATAGCTCAATAAGTCGTGTCGATATGAGGTCTATAACTGTTCGAGAAACTACTGGTAACACTTACCAGTAAATCTCAGCAACCCTGGCCAGGGATTTCCTGTTATAGCCAATCGAACACAGCGCAACATCAACTCCCTATACCGGGAGAGACGAATCCCCTCCTATCGCTCATTGCCTCCATGTGACTCGGGACTGTACCCAAAAACCACCGTTTTGCACGCCCTCTTGGACGTGGTAAGATGGAAATCAAAGCACAGTGGGAACCACACAAGACTCTATGACGATCTCGGGTCAACAGACTACTCTGTACCAGTGTCACCAGAGAACTGCCATCTGACGTGAGGTATAATACCATCTGGGAGTTCTCGGCGAGTCCGTCCAGTGTACCCAGTCTCTACTGAGCACCCGTATATCTCCTCTGATGTCAAACACCGATGGATATGGGATCATCCATCGCCCATCTGTATGGGTCGAGAAGGTACACGCTAGTCTACTCTGGTATATCGATGCCCCGTCTCGATACACCCACGACTAGGGATTTTGAAGGATGTACTTATGGACTACCATGTCCCCACTAGTATGATCTGCATCATAGTCCAGGTAGTCAAGCACACATCCTAAAGGCTTTACCAACATGTAACAGAGAGACAATCAGTATACACGTTAAGGTAAAGTTCAAACAGATAGCATACTATCATGTCGAGCAAGAAAGTCCTCCCTATATATCTCCTAGCATCCACTACAATGTACATCATATGTACAGTAATGGCCTCTAGGGCATACACATAACTAACAATCTCCCACTTGCACTAGGGCCATCTGTAGCAGTGGTTTGAAGTATCTCATACTCAACCATCCCATAAAAGTCTCTCTCTGGGAACAGGCCTTTCTGAGTGGATCCGCTGTGTTGTCCTCTGAGTCTACTCTCCTAACCTCGATCTCCCTGGAGATCAACCATCTCCATGATCAAGTGATACTGCCTTAGAATATGTCTGGATCACTGATGGGACGGACGTTCCTTGGCATAAGCCACAACTCCATTGTCACACAATGGGAGGAACATAGTTCATCTCATGAACCAATATACACCCAAACAGCCTCTTTGGTAGCATCTCAAGTAGCGATGTATCCTGCCATTATCGTCTAGTATGTCACGGTATCTAGCTTGGAACTCTTCCAACATACCGTCCCTTTACTGAGGGTTAAGACAATGCCTGCGACTGACATTCAGTCGTCTTTATCACCCTGGAACCCTTCCAGTGATTCTCCCCAGGATGTGTTGATACCGTCTCACTACATCTAGTGAGAATTCTAACATCCATTTAGATCTATCTCATATATCCAAAATCCAGGATTTAGTAGGTATCACTTTGATCCTATATGGAGAATTCTAGTGATAAGCGGAGATTGACCGAGCGTAGCATAAGAAACTCCTTTCTTATCAAGAGTATGTCATCCACGTACTCTACAGGGATCACCACCATACTCCCTACTACCTTTTTGTTTATACAAGGTTCATCTACCATTTTGATGATGTCAAACTCTTTGACTAATTCATCAAAACAGATGTTCCAACTCCGCGATGCCTGCTTTATCCTATAAAGCATCTTGCACACGTTTCCGCTGCTCCCACTGTTTACGAAGCCCTCTGGCTGTGTACTTACAGACGCACTCTTCTAAATCATCATTTAGAAAAGCAGTCATGGCACCCAAGCGCCAGATATCGTAGTCATGGTATGTAGCCGTGGCAAGTAGGATCCGAATGGACTTAAGCATAGCTACTTGAAAAAGGTTTCATCATTATCTACACCTGGTCAATGATGCACACTTTTAACAAGTCTAGCTTTGAAAGTCTCAACTTTTCCATCTACACCAAGTAATCTTCTCAAGATATACTTGCTCCTGATGGGGATTTAACCCTTCAGATATAGCAACCAAAGTCCATACTTTGTTGGTGTATAAGGATTCCATCTCAGATCGATAAGCATCCAGCCATTCTTACAGAGTCTTACTCCTGATGGCCAGCTCGAAGCTAGTTGGGTCATCATCTCATGATGCATTCCTCGCTCCCACTGTCATAGAGAAACCGAAGTATCTCTCAGGTGGGTGAGGAACCCTACTAGATCGGCGGAGAGGCTGAGGTTCGTTGGTTTCCACTGAATCCTCTGGTTGTACCAAATCATGCTGTAGTTTGTATAGCTGGAACTATTCCAGTTCTACATAACAGACCTTGCCTCGAACTTGTCCGGATTATTATTTTAGACATAGGCCGGACAACCCCAAATCTTAACCAACTTAAGATATGGGCTCTTCCCTTTCCATATCACATATGAAATGGTAGGCAACTGATTTGATTCGAACCCTATTCAATAGGGATGCAGCTTCATAAGTGCATAACTCCCTAAGAGGAAATAGGTAACTCAGTAGTACTCATCATAGAGCACACCTTATCACATAGGGTGTGTTTGCTCCGCCCCGATATACCATCGTGCTATGGTGTATTCGGAGGAGTAATGCTGAGAGAGAATCCCATTCTCCTTTAGAATAGTCCAGGAATTCCGTGCTCAAGTATTCTCCTCCTTGATCGCATCATAGGACATAATACTTATACCCTTATTTTGGTTCTCTACTTCTAACTTATATTCTGTGAATATCTCAAAAGGTTCGGACTTGTGTTTCAACAGGAACATAGGTCTGAAACTCGAAAGATCATCAGAGAACGTAATGAAGTACAAAGAACCAGTCCTGGCATGTGTAGACAGGGGACCTTACATACATCAACATGCATCATCCCAAGAGTTTACTAACTCTTTCTCTGTTTCCAATAAACGGAGCTATGGTCATCTTATCTTTGTGACATGACTAGCGAGTTTCACAAGATGTAAATTCAAACTAATTTAAATATGCATTTTTATGTAACTCTAGCTAGTCGGGTCATATTGATCTGACCTAGTCTACAATGCCTCAAGAAGAATTCGTTCATTTCTGAACTCTTCCTCTTGTGTGTGTTCCATATAGTAAGAACTGTAGTTTGATTTAGAACATCAACGCTTTTAGATAACGTGCCTGAACCGATCAACTTTTGATATAGGAAATGTTCAAAACATTATCCAACAATACAAAATTATATCCTTTCTTTACTAATAAAGAGAGTGATATGATTTTGTATATCAGATTCGGTATCTAACAACATTCGTTCAGAATCAATGTATTACAATACAGGGTGACAGTGACCAACAGACTTGGCTGCAACACTTGCCCCGTTTTCTGCCTCATGAAACTTATCACCCGTTCTCAGTTCTCTACCTTTCTGTAACCCTATGTAACAGATTACATATCTGGGATCCTGATCTGGTATCACATACCCAGGACGTAGAGGATACAGAGAAACAGTTCTTTGTAACGAACACACCCGAAGATGATGCATCAGCATGCACTCTCTTCGTTTGGGCGGCACGGGAATTCTGGTAATCCCCAATTTCCTGCTCTGTCTTATAACATTTATAAGTTGGAGCGGGACCAACGTTCCCCAGCTCAGTAAAACAAGCGGGTTCGGTCAATATTCCGTATTATTATCTTGATTAAGGCGTGATATGGTCGCTACCAGGAGAGAGAGAGAAGAAAACACTCAGCGTGCGCTCTGTCAAGAATAGATTGGTTTTTATTTTATCTAATCAGGATGGCTCCCACTGCTTTTTATCAAATCTTCCTTCAAACCCTAAAAGGAAAAACTAGCCGGGATTAATTACACACTACAAGTTCGCCGATCTTTCAGCCAGGCCAGTGTCGGTACTTTGAGGGAGGTCCCCCGTGCTTTCGCACGAACCTAATTAATGTAAATCTCGTTTTCCCAGAGGCATAACCCCGTTGACACCTTTCTAGACACCTACTTGATCGGCTAATTGTAATGTATAAAACTCTCCCAGGAGTAACTCTTACTCGCAGCGGGTATCGGGATCCAACTATCTCATAGAAGGTATGCAATCTCATTGCAAATTTCAACACTTGAAATTCCCGATAATATTTTGCCCCATGCGATCTATGACCTTGACTGAGTCAACAAACCATAGACCGCAAGTAAAGTTCAACCCGTCATTTCTCGATTGAATTAAACCCACCGGCACGACCCTTGACTGAGTCAACAAGGCCGCACGACTACCCTAATCCAATCGCATCATATGCTTTGCAGATAAGCAATAATCAGCTACCGCACACTACGCCTTGACTGAGTCAACAAACGCAGCACGAATACTAACTAGTACCTATCTGAAATGACGGAGGGCTACGACAGGTTTTTAAGAAAACCTTTTGCGTAATGAACTTTATATCGTTGTAGAATCAAATGATTTTAAAATGGAGTGCTTTTGAGGCTTTTGTAGTTTTGCTAAAGGAGTCACTCCCGGTGAAGGGATCGTCGGTCCTTTCCTCGTCGAATGAGGTACGGGATATATCATATATATCACTGTGCAAAGCAAAAACACTTAAAAGCAATCAAAAGACAAACCGAATGTGTAGCATCTGCCAGTTATTGCTAAAGGAGTCACTCCCGGTGAAGGGATCTCGGTCCTTTCCTCATCGAATAAGGTGCAGGATATATCACATATACCGCTGTGCAAAGAAAGAACTGTAGCTACCTGTTTTATTTTGAAATTCGATTCTACAACATCTTAGGTTTCTTTTATTTCATTAATCATATTAATGAAGTCCCATCATTTAAGTACCTAAACATCACAGATAAATACGACGTACACTTATGCCATCCGCATTCGCCTCGATGTCCCCTCGTGCACCGTTAGGTTAGGTAACTAACGACAGAGCAGGGCAGGGCTAGCGCGGGTGTAAAACATAAGTAACGTCTATATAATATATCATATATACTATATACCGTATCTATCATAGAACATCACATGATCACATCACAGATATCGCAGCAGAAGAAACATATGAAATATTGGATATACTAGGACGTCCGTGTTTTCAATACGAGCCAGTATAAAACACGGATTCCACGGTCGCGATGAATAGCCAAACCCACACCCCTAGACCCCTACGAGAGCGGCAAGCAACCCTACCAATTCTGGAGTTAGGAGACCCGGACTCGACTCCTCGAGTTGGTCTCCCACTGGACTCCAGAACCCGGTTACTTATGCCCTCCTCCTTGGGTCTATCCTAGTGCAGAAAAGTAAATAATATACAAACGGTGACTACTTCCGCAACCTGGAAGTGCCCCAATAAAAGAATATTACATACAAGTTTTTACATGAATGAAAATGAAAAACACTCATCTCACATAAAAAACCCCGGCTATTCAAACACGACGATCCAATATAACATATCCAGCAACACATAACATCACATGTCATCAACGTAAGTAAATATGCGCACCCCAATTGTCGTTGACATATAGCAACGAAACCGGCGATATCACATATTACACTTACGGTCACAGAAAAGAAAGTGTAAAACTACAACAGTTGGAATCCGCAATCTCTTCAGATATCGCATGCCTGACCAAATGAATTCTTTAGACATCGCATGCCTAACAATTATAAACCACGCATTTTAGTCTCATTATCGAAAACACTTTTCAATATCGAGTCGGGTAATTCAACAAGATTCCCGACATCCTGATCGAATGCTCGTCGCAAACTTCAGTAGACAGCCGCACCCCTGATACCGTCGACGAAGTGCACCAAGGCGGAACACCGCTACCGCGAGCACCCGAACGGATGCTTTCGGCGACGGGGTTCTCCTACAGTCACTTGGTCGGGGCTATGGAGTGAAGCTGTCTATTAAGTTTACCCGGCGAGTATCCGCGTACGCTACGTGATTGCGACGGACTTTTGATCACATCAAAATTCCGTGGCAACCGATCAAGTGAGACTAAATTGCTACGTTTATAACATTCATTCAGTTATCACATAACTATTTGTGAATTCCAATTATTGTATCCCATTCCAGATAAATAGAAAATGTTAAACTTTTCGATCGAACAATCGAACACCCAAGTTTTCCCGATACAGATCAACACATGAAACAAGTCTAACAACATTCAGTTCGTGCCTCAGTACCAACGGTCCAGCCGTAGAAGGGTCAAGCCAACGCCTCACATGTGGCACGCCGTACTGCCCCAAACCCGAAGGTTCAAAGGGCAGTTCAAGACGGTCACATAATCGAGTTAAGGTTTGTTGTCTTCTAGAGGGACCATCGCGTTACTTGCACTACTTAGAACGTCGTTAAACTACGGAAAAATCCAACACTTGGAAATTTCCCGACAGGGGAAAAATTGGGTATTTATATCCGGTTGAACTTTTTAACATATTCTAAAATTTAACCGGAAAGCCACACAGACAAAATTTGATACCCCGATCGAAATACCGAATCCCCAAATCAACTCAGAAAAATTCAACTCTTGAAAAAATATTAAAAATACCCAGGAAGACCAACACTGGAAACTAGGAGTTACTGTGCAAACTCGACCTCAGAAAACGACAAACAGGCCGCGCTTCCGCCGCACGAGCCATGCTCGTGCCGCGGAAGCGCGGCGCTTTAATTGAATTATGGCTACGAATTGCACAGTTACTCTTAGATTTTCCTGCATGTTTTTATGGATATTTTTAAAACTGAAAAATCCCTGTTTTTAAAAAATGGACAGAGAGCAATATTGGTTCGGGGTTTCGGGTTCGTTCGGACTTCAATTTCCGTCTGGACTTCGCCTAAGGCTCTAGCTAGGCTCTGATACCACTGTTGGGTTCCTAGGCACACTAGTGAGGTCTCCCAAGCCATCAACCATGGCAAATTCAAAAATTATGGTGCCGAGAAACCCTAAACTTCGGATCGATAACTAGATGTCTAGGCGAAAAAGAACTAGTTAACAGTTAACTAATGAGAATACGAAAATACAACCTTTGTAGATCCGGTCCTCCACCTCCATAGCTCCGCAACGAGGTCTTCTCCGCTGTCCAAATCAAATCCGGGCTCTAGAGTCGGCTTCGTCGGAGAATGGGCAAGCTAGGTCGTCGATGTCCATGCCGAAGATGATCTACGTCGAAGCATCGCAAGATCAAGCTCTCACTTCACCAAGTCATGAAACTTGTGAAGAGAACACACTCTACTACTTGGCAAGAGGTAGAGGATGAAGAAATAGGAAGTGGGTTAACTTTAGATTTGGATTTCTCACTCTTTTCCAACAATCACCATTGATGGACCTTGCTTTTCTTCATTTGAAGAATGAAGAAGAAGAAGGAAATTGTTATGATAAGATATTAGAAAAATGAAAAGAAAATGAATTCTTATCATAATATTAACCATGGTCAAGTGTAGAGAATGAATCATGGTTAGTGTGAATGGTTAGGGTTAAGGATGAGATAAGTATGGTTGACTTTATCAAAGCTTCATGAAGCTTCAACTAAACTCCAAATCTAGCAACCGTTCTTTTCTCTTTTCTTTTATTCATTTATCAAAAATAAAAAGGATAATTAAATAAGATAAATGAATAACAAATAAGAAACCCTAACCATTTCATTAACCAAGGTTTAATACTTTACACTTAACCAAAAAGGATGTATCATCAAACATGATACAAGCAAGTGCACAAAATCATATCGCATATGTAATGCGCACACCCGAGTGAGAAAATCCATTTAAAGTGAACCAATACTAGTTAATGCAAAGTAATATATCAAATATATAATTATACATTAAATCATTAAATCAACACTTGATTCAATGATCCGGTCATGTCGCACACAACCGACTAGTATTCAATGTATCGGCTTATCGAATCAACGCTTGAATCGATAACTAGGTTATATCGCATACAACCATTCGATACATTCATCGCGAGAATGGAATACGGTATCACATACACGTATTATTCTCGGTCCCGCACATATCTCATATGCGCTCCTATTTCGTTTCGCTTGAGCCAGGAAACCTCTGTGTAGGACTCTAAAGACTCGTCAATACGCCGGCAGCAGATGATGATCATATCAAACACCCACAAGCCGCAAGCGGTCTGCTAAACGTAACGGCCACCCGGGTATTGAGCGATCTGAAGATCGACGAGCAAGCCCGCTCACACTCCAGTGAATCCGACCAGTAACACTACCGTACAGTCCGGTCTGATCGTCTGATATGTCGCATATCTCGCCTAGGGGTGGTAAACGTCAGACCCCAATAGCTCAATAAGTCGTGTCGATATGAGGTCTATAACTGTTCGAGAAACTACTGGTAACACTTACCAGTAAATCTCAGCAACCCTGGCCAGGGATTTCCTGTTATAGCCAATCGAACACAGCGCAACATCAACTCCCTATACCGGGAGAGACGAATCCCCTCCTATCGCTCATTGCCTCCATGTGACTCGGGACTGTACCCAAAAACCACCGTTTTGCACGCCCTCTTGGACGTGGTAAGATGGAAATCAAAGCACAGTGGGAACCACACAAGACTCTATGACGATCTCGGGTCAACAGATTACTCTGTACCAGTGTCACCAGAGAACTGCCATCTGACGTGAGGTATAATACCATCTGGGAGTTCTCGGCGAGTCCGTCCAGTGTACCCAGTCTCTACTGAGCACCCGTATATCTCCTCTGATGTCAAACACCGATGGATATGGGATCATCCATCGCCCATCTGTATGGGTCGAGAAGGTACAAGCTAGTCTACTCTGGTATATCGATGCCCCGTCTCGATACACCCACGACTAGGGATTTTGAAGGATGTACTTATGGACTACCATGTCCCCACTAGTATGATCTGCATCATAGTCCAGGTAGTCAAGCACACATCCTAAGGGCTTTACCAACATGTAACAGAGAGACAATCAGTATACACGTTAAGGTAAAGTTCAACCAGATAGCATACTATCATGTCGAGCAAGAAAGTCCTCCCTATATATCTCCTAGCATCCACTACAATGTACATCATATGTACAGTAATGGCCTCTAGGGCATACATATAACTAACAATATGTTCATGTATGGAGGTCCCCTGTCTACACATACCAAGACCAGTTCTTTGTACTTCATTACATTCTCTGATGATCTCTCATGATTCAGACATATGTTCCAGTTGAAACATAAGTCCGAACCTTTTGAGATATTCACAGAATATAAGTTAGAAGTATAGAACCAAAACGGGTATAAGTATTATGTCCTTTGATGTAATCAAGGAGGAGAATACTTGAGCACGGAATTCCTGGATTATTCTAAAGGAGAATGAGATTCTCTCCCAGCATTACTCCTCCGTATACACTATAGCACGTTGGTATATCGGGACGGAGCAATCGCACCATATTAGATATGATGTGCTCTATGATGAGTATTACTGAGTTACCTGTTCCTTTTGGGAGTTATGCACTTAAGAAGTTGCATACCTATTGAATTAGGTTCGAATCAGATCACTGCCTACCACTCTATATGAGATATAGTATGGGAAGAGCCCATCTCTTAAGCAAGTTAAGATTTGGGGTTGTCCGGCCTATGTCAAAAGCAAAATCCGGACAAGCTCGAGGCAAGGTCAGTTCTGTAGAACTGGAAGGATTTCCAGTTATACAGACTACAGCTAATGATTTGATAGAACCAAAGGATTCAATAGCCCCCAACAAACCTCGGCCTCTCCGCCGATCTAACAGGGTTCCTCACCTGCCTGAGAGATACTTTGGTTTCTCGATGACAGTGGGAGCGAGGATTGCATCATGAGATGATGACCCAACTAGTTTCGAGCTGGCCATCAGGAGTGGGACTCTGTAAGAATGGCTGGATGCTTAGCGATCTGAGATGGAATCCTTATACACCAACAAAGTATGGACTTTGGTTTCTTTATCTGAAGGGTTAAATCCCTATCAGGAGCAAGTATATCTTGAGAAGATTATTTGGTGTAGATGGAAAAGTTGAGACTTTCAAAGCTAGACTTGTTAAAGGTTTTCATCATCGACCAGGCATGGATAATGATGAAACCTTTTCCAGTGGCTATGCTTAAGCCCATCCGTATCCTACTTGCCATCGCTACATACCATGACTATGATATCTGGTGGTTGGATGCCATGACTGTTGTTCTAAATAATGATTTAGAAGAGAACGTCTATAAGAACACAGCCAGAGGGCTTGTAGACAGTGGGAGCAATGGAAACGTGTGCAAGTTGTTTTACAAATTAAAGCAGGCATCGCGGAGTTAGAACATCTGTTTTGATGAGTTATTCAAAGAGTTTGACATCATCAAATGTCAGATGAACCTTGTATACACAAAAAGGTAGTAGGGGGTATGGTGGTGATCCTCGTAGAGTACGTGGATGACATACTCTTGATAAGGAAAGAGTTTTCCTATGCTACGCTCGGTCAATCTCCGCTATCACAAGGAATCTCCAGATAGGATCAAAAGTGATACCTGCTAAATCCTGGGTTTTGGATGTATGACATAGATCTAATTGGATATTTGGATATTCACTAGTTGTAGTGAGATGGTATCAATCGATCCTAGGGAGAATCATTGGAAAGATTCCAGGGGTGATAAGGATGACTGAATGTCAGTCACAGTCTTTGTCTTTACCCTTAGTAAAGGGACGGTATGTTGGAAGAGTTCCAAGCTAGATACTGTGCTTACTAGACGATAAAGGCTGGATACATCGCTACTTAAGATGCTACCAAAGAGGCTGTCTTGGTGTATATTAGTTCATGAGATGAACTTAGTTCCTCCCATTGTGTGACAATGGAGTTGTGGCTTATGCCAAGAAACGTCCGTCCCCATCAGTGATCCAGACATATTCTAAGGCAGTATCACCTGATCATGGAGATGGTTGATCTCCAGGGGATCAAGGTTAGGAGAGTAGACTCGGAGGACAACACGGCGGATCCACTCACAAAGGCCTTTTCCCAGAGAGAGACTTTTATGGGATGGTTGAGTATGAGATACTACAACCACTGCTATCAGATGGCCCTAGTGCAAGTGGGAGATTGTTAGTTATATGTATACCCTAGAGGCCATTACTATACATAGGATGTATAATGTAGTGGATGCTTGGACATATATAGGGAGGACTTTCTTGCTCGACATAATAGTATGCTATCTGGTTCCTCTTTACCTTAACGTGTACACTGATTGTCTCTCTGTTACATGTTGGTAAAGCCCTTAGGATATGTACTTGACTACCTGGACTATGATGCGGATCATACTAGTGGGGACATGGTAGTCCATAAGTGCATCCTTCAAGGTCCCTAGTCGTGGGTGTATCAAGACGGGGCATAGATATACCAGAGTAGACTAGCGTATACCTTCTCGACCCATACAGATGGGCGATGGATGATCCCATATCCATTGGTGTTTGACATCAGAGATGATATACGGGCGCTCAGTAGAGACTGGGTACACTGGACGGACTCGCCGAGGACTCCCATATGGTATTATACCTTACGTCAGATGGCAGTTCTCTGGTGACACTGGTACAGGTTAGTCTGTTGACCCGAGATCGTCATAGAGTCTTGTGTGATTCCCACTGTGCTTTGATTTCCACCTTACCACGTCCAAGAGGGCATGAAAAACGGTGGTTTTTGGGTACAGTCCCGATTCACATGGCGGCAATGAGCGATAGGAGGGGATTCGTCTCTCCCGGTATAGGGAGTTGATGTTGTGCTGTGTTCGATTGGCTATAACCGGAAATCCCTGGCCAGGGTTGCTGAGATTTTCTGGTAAGTGTTACCAGTAGTTTCTCAAACTTTTATAGACCTCATATCGACACGACTTATCGAGCAACTGTGGTCTGACGTTTACCACCCCTAGGCGAGATATGCGACATATCAGACGAACAGACCGGACTGTGCGGTAAGTGTTACTGGTTGGATTCATAGGAGTGTGAGCGGGCTTGCTCGTTGATCTTCTGATCGCTCAATACCCAGGTGGCCGTTACGTTTAGCAGACCGCTTGCGGCTTGTGGGTGTTTGATATGATCATCACCTAATGCCGACGTATTGACTAGTCTTTAGAGTCCTACACAGAGGTTTCCTGGCTCAAGCGAAACGAAATAGGAGCGCATATGAGATATGTGCGGGAACGAGAATAATACCAGTATCTGATACTGAATTCTATTCTCGCGATTTGTATCATCGGACGGTTATATGAGATATAGCCGGGTTACCGAATCAAATGTTGATTCGATACATTGATACACTTGATATTAGTCGGTTATATGCAGTATGACCGGATCATTAAATCAAGTGTTGATATAATGATTTAATGTATAATTATATATTTGATATATTACTTTACATTGACTAATATTTGTTCACTTAAGATTGATTTTCTCACTTGATGTGCACAAGTTGTATATGTGATATATTTTTGTGCACTAGTTTGTATCATGTTTTATGATACATGCAAACTTGGGTGTGTGTATGACGTAAACCATGTTTAGGTTAATAGTTAGGTTTTATTTACTTTCTTTCTTTATTTTTGGAAAAACTAAATGGTGGCTTTTCTTATTTTGGCTTGAAGCATCATGAAGCTTCAAAGCATCTTTGAAAAAGTCAACCATTTTGTTTTATCCTTTAACCTAACCATTACACCTAAACCCTAGTTTATTCTATACATGTGTTAACTCACCCATGGTTGCAATATGATAAGGCTCACTTGATTTTCTATGATGAAGAATTCATTTTTTCTTTTCTTCTTCTTCATCTTCTTCAATTGAAGAAGAAAGCTTTCTTGAAAATTCCAAGTGTTGAAATCAAGTGAGAAATCCAAATCTAAAGTGAACCCACTTCCTATTTCTTCATCCTCTACCACTTGCAATGTTGTATGGGTGTTTTCTTCACAAGGTTCATGACCAAGTGAAGATGGAGCTTGAGTTTGAGTCGCCTCGACGTAGATCATCTTCGGCACCGAAGTCAACGACCTATCCTGCTCATTTCTCCGACGAGACCATCGCTAGAGTCCGGGATCCCGATGATCGCAGTGGAGGGACATCATCACGGAGCTAAAGAAGTGGAGGACCGGATCTACGAAGGTTGTAATCCCTTTCACTTATTAGAAAAGTTGTTTGCTTGCTTTTACTTTGGCCTTACCTCCAGTAATCGATCTAGCATTAGGGTTTCTCGGCACATGGAAAATTTGATTTTGGCTTGGTTGATCAGTTGTAGAACCTCATGGGTGTGCCTAGGAACCCTACAATTTGAGCCGTGGTAGGGTGGTAATCAAAGTACAGTGGGAACTCACTCGAGGCGAATTGACAGTGTCAAGTCAGCGGACTAAGCTGTACTCATGTCACCTGGGAACTGATAACAGACGATAGGTATAGTACCAACCAATCAGTTCCCGACGAGTCCTGTCCAGTGTACTCATAACCTGACGAGCACCCGCATACTATCTCAAGTACGACGTACTGACGGCTGTGGGACAGACCATCTCCCCTGCTGGGATGAGAAGCGCATACGCTAGTCTACTCCGGAGTATCGATGCCCTGTCTCGATAGTACTATGACTAGGGACCTGTATAAGGATGTGCTTGTGGATTACCCAGCCCCCACGAGTGTGACTGCCATCACAACGCTGGTAATCAAGCAAAGATCCTTAGGGCTCCACTAATGTGTATAGGTGATATACTAAAATAAACACATGTACACATTAAAGTAGAAACAAACCAAGTAGCATACTACCATTTTGAGCAAGATTGTCTATACAACTGTGAATATTCCAAGCTTCCATTAAGTAATATACAAACTAGTATGATACAGTAATGGCCTCTAGGGTATATACATTAACAATCTCCCACTTGCACTAAGGCCATGTACTGGCGTATCGAAGACCTATCATCTCGATTTGCCGCTCGAACTGAGTCTGGGGCAAGGCCTTGGTGAATGGATCTGCAGTGTTATCTTCTGAAGCAACCCTCCGAACGTCGATCTCCTGGCGATCCACGATCTCCTTGATCAGGTGATACCGCCTCAAGATGTGTCTGGATTTCTGATGGGACCTGGGTTCCTTCGCTAAAGCTATAGCCCCGTTGTTGTCGCAATACAGAGGTATTGGATCAACAATGGATGGAACCACCTGAAGTTCTGTCAAGAACTTCCTCATCCAGACTGCTTCTTTTGCGACATCAGCAGCAGCGATGTATTCCGCTTCCATCATCGAGTCCGCAACGGTTTCCTGTTTGGAACTCTTCCAACACACCGCCCCTCCATTGAGGGTAAAGACAAAACCCGACATGGACTTGGAATCATCCTTGTCACTCTCGAAGCTGGAGTCAGCAAAGGCCTCGATCTGGAGGTCTTTTCCGCCGTACACCAAGAACATCTCCTTAGTCCTTCTCAGATACTTGAGAATGTTCTTTACCGCTATCCAGTGTTTCTCCCCAGGGTTTGACTGATACCGGCTTACCACACTCAGTGCATAAGCTACATCTGGTCTGGTACACAACATCGCATACATTATAGAGCCTACCGCAGAAGCGTAGGGTATAATTAACATGTGATGCCTTTCCAAATCAGTCTTGGGAGACATCACTTTGGAGAGGGTGATCCCGTGACAAGCCGGTAGGTTACCGCGCTTGGAATCTTCCATACTGAATCTTTTCAGTATGGTGTCGATGTACCTGGACTGCGAAAGTCCTAACATCCTCTTGGATCTATCACGATGGATCCGGATCCTCAGAATGTAAGTGGCATCACCCAGGTCTTTCAAGGAGAACCTGTGTTACAAGAACCCGTTGACAGATTGTAGCATAGGAATGTCATTTCCTATCAAGAGAATGCCATCCACGTATAATACGAGGAATACGACAGTTCTTGCTACAAATCTACTATAGATGCATGGTTCATCTGGATTTTTGATAAAGCCAAATTCTTTGATCGTCTCATCAAAACAGATGTTCCAACTCCGCGATGCCTGCTTTAGTCCATAAATGGACTTAAGCAACTTGCACACCTTTCCGCTGCTCCCACTCTGAATGAAACCCTCTAGCTGGTCCATATAGACACACTCTTCTAAATTACCATTTAGAAAAGCGGTCTTTACGTCCAGCTGCCAAATTTCAAAATCGTGGAAGGCAGCAATGGCAAGAAGGATCCGAATGGATTTCAGCATAGCCACTGGAGAAAAGGTTTCGTCATAGTCCAAACGAGGTCTTTGACGAAAACCCTTTGCAACAAGTCTAGCCTTATAGGTCTCAACCTGTCCATCTACACCAATCTTCTTTTTGAAGATCCACTTGCATCCTACGGGTTTTATCCCATCTGGAGCAATGTCCAAAGTCCATACTTTGTTGTTGTATATGGACTCCATTTCGGTCTGCATTGCATCCAGCCATTTTACCGAGTCAACGCTCTGAATGGCCTGCTGGAAGCTAGTAGGCTCATCACTATCCATGATGCAATCCTCTCTATCCCCGTCTATGAGAAAACCATAGTATCTCTCTGGCGGATGAGACTGCCTACTACTCCTGTGGAGCGGCGTAGGAATGTCCTATTCTTTTGAACCCTATGGTTTTACTAAGCTCTCAGTAATAGCTCATGGTTCTGGAATTTCTTCCAGTTCTACTACGCTCCCACATATCTGAATTTCCAAAAACTCAGTTTCCAAGAAGCAGGCTTGTTGAGAAACAAAAACCTTTTGTTCCTCTTCGTAATAGAAGAAATATACCTTGGAGTTCTTTGGATATCCCACAAACTTGCACTGTACTGAGCGTGCCTCGAGTTTGTCCGCATGCTGCTTTTTAACAAAAGCTGGACATCCCCATGTCTTCTGTGCTTAAGATAGAGTTTCTTCCCACACCACATCTGATATGGTGTGGTAGGCACAGTCTTAGTTGGAATTTGGTTCAAAAGATATGCAGCTGATTCTAGTGCATATCCCCAGAATGATCGCGGTAACTCAGCGTTACTCATCATGGAACGTACCATATCCAATAGGGTCCGGTTCCGTCTCTCCGATACACCGTTATGTTGCGGAGCGTATGGAGGAGTAAGCTGAGAGAGAATACCATTCTCTTTTAGGTAATCCAGGAACTCAGCACTCAAGTATTCACCACCTCGATCAGATCTCAGTGTCTTGATACTTTTGCCGGTTTGTTTTTCTACTTCATTCTTATATTCCTGGAATTTTCCAAAGACTTCGGATTTATGTTTCATTAAGAAGACATATCCGTACCTTGAAAAATCATCCGTAAAAGTAGTGAAGTAAGAATAACCGCTTCACGCATGTGCAGACATTGGACTGCACATGTCGCTGTGTACGAGTCCCAAGAGCTCGCTCGCTCTTACTTCGTGTCCAGTGAATGGAGTCTTTGTCATCTTTCTATTGAGACAGGATTGACAAGTTGCATACGATTGATATTGGCACGGATCCAAATATCCTTCTGTTCGTCAACCTTCTTTCATTGATGTGACCCAGTCTACAATGTCGTAAGAAAGCCTGATTAGTTTCCGGAGACTTTCTTTTGTGTGTATTCTGGACATTGAAAATCTGTGGTTGGTTTAATACGTATATACCATTGCTTAATGTACCTGACCAAATCAGAACTTGATTAAGGTGAATGTTCACAACATTACTTACAAATGCAAATTGATAGCCTTCTTTAGATAATAAAGATACAAAAATGATATTACAAGTTGCATTGGGTACAAAATAGCAATTACACAAAACCAAAACGCGTCCATCTGACAAGCCCAGGTGATAGTCCCCCACGGACTCAGCATCCATGCCAGCTCCGTTTGCAACTCTGAGGGTCATATCACCTGCCTTCAAGACCCTACGCTTTCTCAGTGCCTGCAAAGAATTACAGATATGAGATCCTGATCCGGTATCCAATAACCAGGAAGTAGTGTTTATTGAAAGACAGTTTTCAATAACATACACACCTGAAGCCGAAGCCGCAACTTGCTTCGGATCCTGGTTTCTGGCCTTCCAAGCCGTGCAATCTTTCTTCCAGTGTCCCTTTTTATGACAATAGAAGCATTCTTCCTTTCCCACAAGCTGCCCCGCTATCTTTGTTGCCTTTGCTTTTCCCTTCGTATCCACTTTACTAACACCGCCCATTGGTTTGGCGGGGGCTTTCTTCTTCTTTTCCTTGGCTTTCGCCTTGGAATTAGAAGAGGAAGATCCTCCTACAAACAAAGTGGATGTTATCCTACCTTTCTGTAGGGTGCCCTCTGCACTCCTCAGCATGTTGAGGAGCTCCGGAAGTTCAACTTCTTTTCCTTGCAAGTTGAAGTTCAGGATAAACTGGGCGTAAGTGGAAGGAAGGGACTGGAGAATCAAGTCTGTATAGAGCTCGTTCTCTAACGTGGTCCCAAGGTCCACGAGCTACTCAATGAAGCCAATCATTTTAAGCACTTGTTCCGCTACTGATAATCCGATGGCCAAACTTGCCGAAAACAGCTTCTTCGACACTTCGTATCTGGCGATACGAGATTGCTCTCCATACAGTTCTTTTGTATGGAGAAATATGGATTTGAGGTCCATATTCTTGTGCCACCTCTGATGTTCATTGTCCATAGAGGTAAGCACGAGGCACTTGGCCTTCGCACAATCGATCTCCTAAGTCTTACGGATTTCCCTATCCGCGACGCTGGAGGTGGGACCTGGGATAGGGGGAGCTTTGGTGGTAAAGAGATACCCCAGCTTGTCCTAAGTGATTGCCATTTTGACATTCCTGAGCCAATCTTTGTAGTTTGGCCCTGTCAGTATGTTTTTATATAGAAGTAACTTAAGTCTGGTCATGACGATTGGTCGCTGCAATTAGGAGAGAGAGAAGAAACACTCAGCATGATGCTCTTGCAAGTTTAGAGCGGTTTTTAGTTTGTCTAAACAGGATGGCTCCCACTGTACCTCGAATCCCTCCTCAAACCAAAAAGGAAGAATTAGTCGGGATCAATCTCACCGTACAATACTTGCTTAACCGTTCAGCCAGGCCAGTGTTGGTACTTCGAGGGAGGTTTTCCAACGCTTTCGCGAAGTTCCTTAATTAAATAACCACTTTTCCCTAGGGGCGTAGCCCCGCTAACACCTTTCTAGACACCTACTTGGTTTATAGCATTGATCGTTAAGTGAGAAATTTCCCGAGGAGTAGCATATACTCACAGTAGGATCGGGATCCAAATATCATCGCGTGATAAAACTGAAAGAATCCTACCAGAATCATCACACTCCAAATGGTATGCAGCGCTAGCAAGTTTCTGGTTCTTTAGAAACTCCCGATGTGGATTTTTGCCCCATGCTCTTATGACCTTGACTTTGGCCAACAAATCATAAGTCACATGTCAAGTTCTACCCGTCATTCTCCAGGTTAATTTGAACCCACCCGTACCTACCCATGACTTTGGCCAACAAGGCGGTACGACTGTCCCAAACCAACGCATCTATCTGTGCTGCACATGAATACCCGATAGCTACCAATCACTATGCCTTGACATTGTCCAACAAACATAGCTTGAATACTATTGACTATTCATATGAAACGACGGAGGGCTACGAATGGTTTTGGCGAAACCGTGAACGTAGTGAACATGATATAATCGATGGAACGAGATAGCTTTTAAAAGGAGTGGCTTAAGCTCCGAGTTTAAAAGTTGGATTTTGAAAAGAAACCGAGTGGTTTTTGTAAGTGTTCCAACGACTTTACTTTGGTTTATTTTCTTGCATTAATTTTTAAAGTGTCCCATCATTTAATCCTACCATAGCAGAAAACAACCAAAATATGACGTACGCTTATGCCATCCGTATTCGACACGGGGCCCCGTCATTACCCGTTAGGTTACTTAACAAACGACAGAGCGGGGGCTGGACTAGCGCGGATGCAAAACATAAGCAACGCCTAAATAGATATCATATATAGATATATAGCAATGATAGCCATTACAGAACACAGATGAACACATTGGATATACTAGGAATCCGCATTCCGTACAAGCCTGTAACGGAAAGCGGATTACACGGTCGCGGTGAATAGCTAATACCCCACCCAAGACCCCTACGGGTGCCGCAAACTACCCGCCAAGTACCCGAAGCGAAGCAACCTCCCTCAACGACGTGAGTAGGCCACTCGGCACTTCGAGGTACCCGGTAGTTTGTGCACCCCCTCCATGGGTCTATCCTAGGAGCAAAAACAGTAAAAGAAATTATACAATGACGGCTACAACCTCACCCCGGTTGTGCGAACAAATAAATAATATTACATCAATTACAAATTTACATGAATTGTAAGAAAAAGAAAACTCTCATCTCACAACCCCCCGGCTATTCACCCGCGACAATCCAATGAATTCATATACACATACCATCAACATTACAGATCACAGGAATGTATAACCCCCACTAATCGACGTATAGTGATTAGCAGACGTTCAATACATATATCATATCACAGAAATAAACCCGTTAGCTTAAATCTTTAGAAGTTCGATCAAAACACGGATTTTTAAGCCCCAAAAACAAATTTTGCTTTATGGAAAATCTGGGCAGAAAAAACATATTGTAAAAATCCCAAAACAACCCCAGAAACACACTGCAGGAAAACAGAGCCACGACCGAGTCAACTCGGCCGCGGATCCGCGGAGGCAGCGTGCTCCTGCCGCGGTTCCGTAGCGCTTTGACCGAGTCAGTGGACCTGTTTTCTTGGGTGTCATATTAAAAGCCTGAGCCGATTTTTAGTGTAAGATTTATTAATTTTTGAACAGAAAACAGAATCGGCAGTGACTTGATTTTTTGGGGATGTTTCGCGACTTTTTCTCCGATCGAACTTCTAGTTACTTTGCTAACATGTTAGATAGTGTTTAACTAGGCTCTGATACTGCTGTAAGTCCACGTTACCCTTCCCCGATTCTTTGGGGTTGCGGAAATGGTGAAAAACGATTTTCTTTAGGGTGGTAACATGGACTCATAATACGGATCTTTGTTAAACAACTACCTAACAACCTAAGTAGGAGTTTTACGTACTCGGTTAGGGGGTTATACCCTACTTGAACTCCTTCGTCTTCAACTCCTTGCGGTGCTCGGATCGCCATCACCTCGTCGTCTCCTCGCGCCGAAGATGGATCCACCCGAAGGCTTCTACCTTTTGGCTTCTACTTCAAACTTGAAGAAACTAGAACACTTGGCTTGCTAGGCCTTGTGAACTAGGATGAGTAGTGGAGTGTTTTGGGTTTTATCTATATGGTTCTTGCTTCTCAACACATGAGACAAGTAGAACCATGAACTAGAGAGAGAGCAAGAGGAAGAGGGAGAGCTTGAGGATGAGAGAGCTCAAGAAAGAGAAAACAAAATGAAAAGTGAGCAAGGCTTTTTTCCATCCAAGCTCTCATAATCCAAAATCATGATAACAAGTAATAATAATTGAGTATTATGTGATGGTTGTTATCATATCAAATGGCCATATCATTTCTTGCATTAAATGCAATTTGTGAACCAACAAGCAAACCAAGGTCAATGCCAAGAAATGATAGCCATTGTCATGATGATGGTCAACTAGTCCAACCTAGTCAACCGGTCAACAAAGTCAACAAGTCAACAAAGTCAACCCTTCCACCCAACCATGGCACAATAATACTTAATTAATATTATCATTAATCATATTTCTTATTCTCATTAGGGTTTAGCAAAAGTCAACAGTCAACAACCCTAAAGAGAATCCTCTGCCTCCGTCTTTCTGTCAACTGTGCATACACACCCGCATCCGTGTTCCGAGAAACATGAATACAAACGAGATAAAACCAATCCCAAAATGTACACTAGGATCTGGCTTAAACCAAAGCCCGCTAGTGATAACTGCCTGGACACTAAACGTGCACAAGTGCACGGATGTGACCGAACCCTGTCGCAAAACCATGCGACCTCTACCCTTTTGCCTAAAGGCAAATAGCTCTCTGTGTGGGACTCTAAAGACTCGACACTACGCTGGCAGTGGGTTTAACCACAGACCGCAAGCGGCACTTGCTGTGTGTAACGTCCCCCAGGCAGATGCCTATAAGAAGACTGACGAGGTGAAACCCATCTGAACTCCTACTGAGCCTGAATGTGACAATCTCCGTACAGTCCGGTCTGTTCGTCTGAGAATATCGCATGGCGGGCCTAGGGGGGCGGTAAACGTCAGTCCCCTAAGAGCGGTACAAGTCATGTCAGAGTGTAGCCCAAAACACCCTGAGATAGCACTGGAAACCTACCAGTGTATCTCGCTTGCCCTGGCCAGGGATGACTCAGTGTAATGGCTCTCCGTGACACAACGCGATATCAACTCCCAATACCGGGAGAGGCGAATCCTATCTAACCGTCACTGCCTCCAAGTGCTTCGGGACTGCACCCAACTACTACCTGTTTGCACGACTCCTTTGAGCCGTGGTAGGGTAGTAATCAAAGCACGGTGGGAACACACTCGAGGCGAAGTGACAGTGTCAAGTCAGCGGACTAAGCTGTACTCATGTCACCTTGGAACTGATAACTGACGATAGGTATAGTACCAACCAATCAGTTCCCGACAAGTCCTGTCCAGTGTACTCGTAACCTAATGAGCACCCGCATACTATCTCAAGTACGACGTACTGACGGCTGTGGGACAGACCTTCTCCCCTGCTGGGATGAGAAGCGCATACGCTAATCTACTCCAGAGTATCGATGCCCTGACTCGATAGTCCTACGACTAGGGACCTGTATAAGGATGTGCTTGTGGATTACCCAGCCCCCACGAGTGTGACAGCCATCACAACGCTGGTAATCAAGCAAAGATCCTAAGGGCTCCACTAATGTGTATAGGTGATATACTAAAATAAACACATGTACACATTAAAGTAGAAACAAACCAAGTAGCATACTACCATTTTGAGCAAGATTGTCTATACAATTGAGAATATCCCAAGCTTCCATTAAGTAATATACATACTAGTATGATACAGTAATGGCCTCTAGGGCATATACACTAACATACACTGTTGTATCTAGTACTCTCCATCTACTTTCATGTATTGGCTTAGAGACCAGTTGTGAGGACGATGTATATTATTTTGTACTCTGGGGTCGAGCTCGTTGTGAGCCGACTTTATTTATGCAGCTTTATCTTTCATGATATTTGTTTTCACTTACTGCTCATCTCTTCGCTACGGCATCGTAATTTTTATCGTGGGGTTTGTTTCCGCCGTTGGGCGTGATTCTCCCGTTTAGGATGCTTTATTCATTCTATATGTCACTTTAACTTATATCTTGTCTTGTACCTGATTTCGGGGCTAGTTTTTACAAAGGAAATGCTGCCAAAATTTTTAAGATAATAACTTGAGCTTTAAAGAATTTTTCTAAATTACTTAAGGTTTTCTAAACGTTTTAACAAATGTTTCTATTAAATGTTTAAAACACTCAATACTTTTATTGGTTTTGATTTCTGGGTTTCGGCTTACTTAGTCGCGTTACGCCTATAGGCGTTACGTGGTTAAGTGCCGGTCGTGGGCCAAACTTTGGGTCGTGACACTTTCCATGCTCCAAGTCATCAAATAGGGCTTAGCTAGGCTTGTGAAGGGTTTTAGTGAGGATTTTGCTTGGTTTAGTGTTGAATAAGAATAAGTTTCAGTTGAGGAGAGAGAAGATGAGAAAAAGAACACAAATGAGAGAGTGTGAGTAATGAGGAGAATGAGGGTGTGAGAGTGGTGAAGAAAAATGGGGGTGTGGGGTTAGGATGAGCCATGCCCCTTTCTCTCTCCTCTTTAAATGCTCTACATGCTTGCCCCATGCCTCATCATTCCCATTGTCAACTCTCTCTCTCCCTCTCTAACTCAAGTCAACTCTAATTCAAATAATAAATGACGTGGGTTAAGATGGTTAAATTTTGGTTTAAGGTGCCATGGCTACATAAGCATGGTTAACACCTCCATAATCCCCAAGTTTACATGCACAAGTGTGTGCAAGCCAAAACAAATAATAATAAAATATTAATTAATTTTTATAAAATATATGAAAACTATTTTGGTTAACTTTTTACTAAAAACCCGCATTATCGCTTAATTAACACTAATCACATTCTAAGGTGTTACAATCTTCTCCCCTTAAAGAAATTCGATCCTCGAATTTAAAAATCTTACTATGCGAACCTTCAAAGAGATGAGGGAATTTATTCCGCATCTCACTCTTGGCCTCCCAAGTGACCTCTTCACTATTCGGACCATGCCAAAGAACCTTCACAGATTGCAAGACCTTTGACCAAAGTTTCTTCACCTGCCGATCCAATATAACTACCGGCTGCTCGATGAATGAAAGATCGCGCTCTAGCTGAACGGTCTGGTGCTGAATCATGTGAGAAGGGTCATGAAGGTACTTGCGAAGCATTGATACATGGAATACGGGGTGAACATCCGGAAAACTGGGCGGAAGTGCCAAACGATAGGCAACTGTACCAACTTGCTCAAGATTATCAAAAGGACCTACAAATCTGGGACTAAGCTTCCTTTTCTTCCCAAATCTCATCACGCCCTTCATCGGAGAAATCCGTAGGACATGATCCCCAGCTGCGAACTCGAGCCTGCGATGACGACGGTCGGCATAAGACTTCTGTCTGCACTAGGCTTCTCTCATCCTATCCAGAATCAATTAGATCTTCTCCGTAGTCTCTTGAACTAGCTAGGGTCCCAAAATCCTGCTCTCGCTGAGTTCGGTCCAACAAACTGGCGATCGACACTTTCTACCATAAAAAGCCTCAATAAGAACCATCTGAATCGTCTTCTGATAACTGTTATTGTAGGAGAACTCTATCAACGACAAATGACGATACCAACTACCACCAAAATCGAGAACGCAAGCACGAAGAATATCCTCCAAAGTCTGTATAGTCCGCTCTGACTGACCATCGGTCTGCGGATGGAAAGCGGTGCTAAAACTCAATCGGTTACCCAATGCTTCCTGAAGCTTCTGCCAAAGACGGTTAGTTAACTGGGTGCCCCCGTCGGATATGATGCATATGGGAATGCCGTGCAAACGCACAATCTTATCAACGTACAACTGAGCATACTGAGCGTAACTAAAAGTGGTCTTCATTGGAAAGAAGTGGGCCGCTTTCGTCAACCGGTCAACAATCACCCAAATGGAGTCATACTTTCGACTGGTTCTAGGTAGACCCATAACAAAATCCATGGAGATTTGTTCCCATTTCCATTACGGAACGCGTAAAGGCTGTAACTCTCCTGCCGGTCTCCAATGCTCAGCCTTGACTTGCTGACAAGTCAGAAACTTCGAAACGAAATCCGAAACATCACTCTTCATCCCTGCCCACCAGTAGATATCTCTCAAGTCACGATACATCTTGGTGGAACCTGGGTGAACACTATAAGCTGACTGATGTGCCTGCTCTAGAATCCCGCGTCTCAACCCACCGGTATCAGGTACACACAAACGAGTCCTGAAACATAGCTGTAACATTTTGGAAAGTTATAAATTATAATTTATGATTTTAAATATGAATTTAATAAGTTTATAAAAATGATATCGCTTATGAAATTGGGTATCGGAATTATATACGTAAAAATTGTAATTATTTTGGTAATACAAAGAAATGTGCGCGATATCATGAAAATGATATATTTTAACATGATATGAGATTAGATATTAAGATAATGGTAGTTAAATATTATGATAAACATTTCATTTTCATGGATTTAGAATTGTAATATGAAATTTTTTCTTTATTGTTGCATTTCTTTTAATCATGGTTGGTATAAGATATCTTAGGCTAAACCCTCACAAAACCTTACCCTCACCATGCTCTCCACCCTCCACCTCCTCCTTTTTCACTGTACACCACCACCTTACACTACTCCACCTCCTACTTCTCAACTTAATAACTCCTCCTTCTCAAATACCACCTCCTCCTTTTTCTACACACATCCTCACCCTATTCTTTTCTTCTAACACTTATGCACAATCTCAACTGAAACCATTGGTCCTTGATGCTTTCCACCCTAAATATTTATAAGTGTTCACTACCACAAAGAGAAAATCCAAAAATTCCTTCACCAATTTTGCTCACACCATCAACCTAGAAGCTACTACAATTCCTAAAGGTCTCCATCATACCATCCTTGAGCTGGAATCCTTTGTGCATCATTCCAATAGGTATATCTTCTTCTTTCTTTACTAAATCAATATTTAGCCTACTGTAATTGAATCTGGAAGCAATAGGTGTAACCACTAGAAAAATTAGCAATACCATATGTATCATAAGACGACGAAGAGACTTTACATAAAGCCCGAGCCCCTATTCAATGATTGGTCCGGCGACATTCCCTAATTTTCCAGCGACGCCGGCCCCGTAGGATGTTTGGCGTTGGTTTTTCTTCTGTGGCTTTGTTTGTGTATTTTATGATCTATGGTATTGTTTGATTTGTCCCAATATGCATAAAGAGAAATCTGGAAATGTTTAGTTAGGTTGTTATTTAAGTTTCCGATATTCCGATACGGACTTTTCGTATTTTGTACTACGACTGAAACATCGACATTCGTACGTTAATTTTAGTGGCATATTGTCGTTTTTGGGTTAAGTATGCTGTAGGTTCTAACCTATGGATGCCTATCTTGTTGTTTTGAGTTTTGATATGATATTTACATCGATGTGATATAACTACGATTATAGGTATGTTCGCGAAGGTTCGAGATGGAGTTGGCGGACATAGCAGCGTAGATTTCAGCGAGCTTAATACGTTGGTTAGTAGATTTACATCTACGGGGAAAGTCGGGTGGATGGCGTTTAGCACCTCCACAACCTTATAAATATGATACTATGATATATAGTTAGTTCTTTTGTGTTTATTTAACTAATGATATTGAAATCATGTTGCATTTAGTGTATATTCATGTGAATAAAGTGGTATTGATGGTTTGGTCGATTGGTACGAGGAATCATACCGTACTTGTGATTATGAGATTCGTATGCCGAATAATGGCCAAGGTTCCTTTAGGCTTGTAAGATAATGTTTTATTTCGTCTTAGAACGTAATACTTGAATGAGCTATACTCTTTTAAAAACTAACGATTCGTTTCTCTTTTTGATGATAAAAGATAAGGATGCGATGTCAATTTCCAACACAAATATCCATTTTCAACCGAAGGCAGCTTCCTCATTTCAAAACTAACGTTTCATTCCATTTTCACAGTTAATAGTACAGCTCATAGCATGTAGTTACATTTATTAGTTACTCTTAGTTTTACTTTACATGTTCGCGTTCTAATTATCAATATTATACGTTTCCGTGATACGAACACTCTGATAGAACACTGCACAACTACAAATGAGTATTACGTTGCACGAGCACATACGCATATGTTACACTACACCTCATTGGTACTGCCATGTCACTGTAGAACCGTTACACTACCTAATGCGTAGGTAAACATTGGTACATGTATGAACTATACACTTATAGAACATTAGCATAAATACTAATGATTGCCACGCTGCACAACCACAGACGCATATGCTATACTACACATCATTAATATTGCCATGACATAGTAGGATGGTTATGTTTATTACTTGTATGATATTATTTACTTGCATGATATTATTTACTTGCTTTACCTGTTTTACATGTTAATTATTGCGAATACCAGTACTATGGGTATTCATATTGGATTCTTATGAGTTTCTAGAGGTTTTAATTTTGATGATATATATCAGCGGTATAGGACGCTGTTATATATGTATATATATAATATATCATCGGGATGATTAATGCAAGTATTCTTCTTCTTTAGTTGTTACCTTGGGATACGATGAGTTGATGTCCACCATGAGTCATTTTTATGTTTTGTTTTACTCTGAACCGAGTTGGGTGGCTATATGGTTACGAATTTCTATGTTATCCAAACTGAGTGGGGGGGGAGATATACAGTCGGATACATGGTGGACCTTGTCGAGAACGTGGGGCAGGATAGTCGCACTAGAGGTGGGGAGCCTAGCGAGGACACTCGATACCGGAGATAGAGATGAGCACGACAGATATCCAGGGGATACTGGCCGGGGTTCGACTGGGCAGGCGGATATCCAGGGGATACCGACCGGGGGCAAGGATATCGGGTGGAGATCATCTGTTCAGATGGTGTCGACGGTATCTGCTTTTACGTGTCGATGATGGACACGAGATATTTAAGGATTTGCGTATCGGTGATGGATACGAGAGATTTCTGATTTTGGGTGTCGATGCTGGGCATCCATATATATTGATATATTGCTATCATGAGGTACCCAGTTATATTATAGTTGTTGTAGCCGACCAGGACTGATCCAGGGGACAGTGCCTGTATAACTATTTACAAGAAGTTGCATACAAAAAGGAATTAAAAAAACGAGATATAGTCTCATTATTTTGACATGTATGGTATGACATCGAAATCTTTTAAATTGTAAACCTCTTAACTCTATTCTTTAAAACAACAGGACGTACATCTTAAATAAGATACCTATTATATTTTATACTATCACATCTGCTCTTATGCCTTGATATATGTATTCCGCGGCTTTTTTAAAGAAGAGGTTTATATATATTTTCGGCTACCTTTGAGTTTATACCTAGATACCAGTCATTTGTATGATATGTTCTACCATGTGATCGCATGATAGATAGTCTTGCATTATGATACATATGCATATCATATATTATATTAGCACAGGATATGATAGTACTATATTTATGACCAACGTAACGTTGTGCATTCGATTTTTACCTTGTGATGTACTTTTATTCACTGAGTTGGCAACTCACCCCCGTGTGTCACAGTTTCTTGCAGGTGTTACCGCTTGGATTATCAGCGGCTTGGGGCACACATTCCTTTCGGTGATTGCTTTGGCAAGTTGGTTACTATTGTATCGTACTCACATTAGTATCTTCTTATCTTTCTGTAACGTGTTAGAAATCATTTAGGCGAATTTTCCGATAATAGGTAAAATAAATTTTGTTTTCCGTAAAAATCTCGAAGTGATCATTTTTCTGTATAGACTTAACTGCACCTCGTTTAACTAGGAAATTGCTAGTATGCGGTATTTAGTTGGTCGCTTGTAATTTTTAGTTCACTTAAATATTTTTCCTTAATTAAAATATTATTATAAGCTTTAATTTTACACTTAATTAATAGTAATTACATTTTGGATTGGGTTAATTATGCTAATATGAATCCATGAAAACTTAATCACAAGATTAAGCTTTTGTCTTCTTTGCAAAATATTTTAGAAAATATCTAGATATATTGAAGGTTAATGAAGATTTTAATTAAAATTATTATGAGGTGGCCTAAAGTAAAGTGCTTTAATTAAGTTTTAATGATGTTTTAACCTAGAATCTTCCACAACATTCCCCATTTTTCTTCATTGTGGCCTACCCCCCGTTGGCTTCCCCATTTCTTTTCCCACTCCATTTTCACTTCTTCAAGCTTCTAAAATTCATCAAAATTCATCAAATAATCCCACAAGCTCGAAAACAAATCCATACCCATTATTCTTTAGCCTTAACCATGCTTGGATCTTGATGGAGGTTAGCATTTTGGAGGCTATTTTGGATGTTTAGTTGCAAGTTTGTGAATCAAGCTTAAGGTATAAAATCCTAACCTTAACCTTTAGTTGTTGTTTAACTACCTTAATCTAGTTATTAGTGTTAGTGTATATGCCCTAGAGGCCATTACTGTATCATACTAGTTTGTATATTACTTAATGGATGCTTGGGATATTCACCTTGTATATACAATCTTGCTCAAAATAGTAGTATGCTACTTGGTTTGTTTCTACTTCAATGTGTACTTGTGTTTATTTCAGTATATCACTTATACGCATTAGTGGAGCCCTTAGGATCTTTGCTTGATTACCAGCGTTGTGATGGCAGTCACACTAGTGGGGGCTGGGTAATCTATAAGCACATCCTTATTCAGGTCCCTGGTCGCAGGACTATCGAGACAGGGCATCGATACTCCGGAGTAGACCAGCACATGCGCTTCTCATCCAAGTGTGGGAAACGGTCTGTCCCACAGCCGTCAGTACGTCGTACTTGAGATAGTATGCGGGTGCTCGTTAGGTTACGGGTACACTGGACAGGACTCGTCGGGAACTGACTAGTTGGTATTATACCTATCGTCAGTTATCAGTTCCCAGGTGACATGAGTACAGCTTAGTCCGCTGACTTGACACTGTCACTTCGCCTCGGGTGTGTTCCCACTGTACTTTGATCACTACCCTACCACGGCTCAAAGGAGTCGTGCAAACAGGTGGTAGTTGGGTGCAGTCCCGAAGCACTTGGAGGCAGTGACGGTTAGACAGGATTCGTCTCTCCCGGTATTGGGGGTTGACATCGCGCTGTGTCTAGGAGAGCCATTACACGAGTAGTCCCTGGCCAGGGCAAACGAGATATACTGGTAGGTTTCCAGTGTTATCTCAGGGTGTATTGGGCTTCACTCCGGCACGACTTGTACCGCTATTGGGGGACTGACGTTTACCGCCCCCTAGGCCCGCCATGCGATGTATCAGACGAACAGACCGGACTGTACGGAGAATGTCACGCTCAGGCTCAGTAGGAGTTCAGATGGGTTTCGCCTCGTCAGTCTTCTTGTCGGCATTACCTGGGGACCGTTACGCACAGCTAGTGCCGCTTGCGGTCTGTGGTTAAACCCACTGCCAGCGTAGTGTTGAGTCTTTAGAGTCCCACACAGAAAGCTTTTCGCCTTTAGGCAAAAGAGTAGAGGTCGCATGGTATTGCGACGGGTCGCATGGTTTTGCGACAGGGTTCGGTCACATCCGTGCACTTGTGCACGTACAGTGTCCGGACAGTTTACACTAGCGGGCTTTGGTTTAAGCCAGATCCTAGTGTACCTTATGGGATTGGATTTATCCAGTTTGCATTCGTGTTCCTCGGAACGCGGATGCGGGTGTGTATGCACAGTTGACAGGGAGGCAGAGGCAGCGGATTCTCATTAGGGTTGTTGACAGTTGACCGTTGACTTTTTGACTTTATGCTCAACCCTAATGAGAATATGATATGTGATTAACTATTATATTAATTAAGTATTATGGTGATATGGTTGTTGACTTGTTGACTTTTGTTGACTTGTTGACTTTGGTGACTTGTTGACTTTTGTTGACTTGTTGACCGGTTGACTAGGCTTGACTAGTTGACCATCATGATAACCATGGTTATCATTTCATGCCAAAGACTTTTTCTTGCTTGTTCATTTGAGTAAAATGAGTGCATGACATGATAAGGTTATGGTTACTTCAACCATCACATAAGACTTTTGTTGATATGATGAGTTATCATTGCTTTGGATTATGAGAGGGTGAGAGACAAAAATACTTGCTCATTCTTTCTTGCTCATTCTCTCTCTTGTTCTTGAGCTCTCCCCTTGCTCTCACCCTCAACCTCTTGCTCCCTCTCTTGATCTATGGTTCTCTTGTCTCATGAGTTGAGAATCAAGAACCATAGATAAAATCCCATTCTATTTCCTCTCTACTCATTCTAGTTCACTAGGTTTAGCAAACCAAGTGAACTAGTTTCTTCAAAGACCGAAGAAGGAGCTAAAGGTTGGAGCTTTCAAGTGGATCTATCTTCGGCGTACGGAGACGACGAGAAGGAGCCATCGGACCACCACCGGAGCTTGAAGACGAAGGAGTTCAAGACAAGCTAGGTATAACCATCTCTATCCGAGTAGCTAAATATCTTTAGCTTAGTATGCTAGTTTTAGTTTAGGTAACGATCCCGACCATAGGTTAGTCCATGTTGCCTCTTGCGATAAAAATTCGTTTTTTATACCGTTTCCGCCTCCCCGTAAGAACCGGGGGTCGCAATATGGACTTACAGTGGTATCAGAGCCTAACTAAACTTAAACTAGCTTGGTAGTGAAGTGTAACGAAGTTCGGAACCGGAAAAATCCAAAAACCAAACTTTTACAAAATCTGAGTTTCTGTTGAAATTTTTTCTGGTCAAAATGAAAAACTTTATACTCCTAAATTCGGCTCAGGGTTTTGTGTGAACACCCAAGAAAAACGATACAGTGATTCGCCTAAAGTGCCGCGCTTCCGCCGCGTGATCCTTCTTAGCCGCCGCGGAACCGCCGCGACTTGGTGTCTTCTCTGCATCGTTTTTCGTGCAGTGTGTTTGTGTGTTGGTTTTGGGATTTTTAAAATATATTATATGTGCCCAGATTTTCCAGAAAAGAAATTTCCTTTTGGGGTCCTATAATTCCGTATTTTTTCCGAACTTCACTGCACTTTGACTATGATGGTTATATCTGTGATGCTTGCATGTATTGAACGTCGGCTAATCGCTATAAGTCGATTAGTCGGGGTTATACATGATCTGTAATGTGCTGGAATGTGTATATGAATGTGTTGGACTGTCGCGGGTGAATAGCCGGGGTGGATGTGAGATGAGCTTTTGTTTTTCTTTCATTCATTGTAAATGTAAATTGATGTAATAATATTATTTGTTTGGCCGCACAACCGGGTCGGGGTTGTAGCCGTCATTGTATAATTCTTTTTACTGTTTTTGCTCCTAGGATAGACCCATGGAGGGGTGCACAAACTACCGAGTACTTGGCGGGTAGTTTGCCGCACCCGTAGGGGTCTTGGGTGGGGTATTTGGCTATTCACCGCGACCGTGTTATCCGCTTTTCGTTTCAGGCTCGAAAGGATTGCGGATTGCTAGTATATCCAATGCATTCATCTGTGATCTGTAATGTCTATCATTGCTTACTATTTAGGCGTTGCTTATGTTTTACAGACGCGCTAGCCCAGCCCCCGCTCTGTCGTTAGTTAAGTAACCTAACGGGTAATGACGGGGCCCAGTGGCGAATGCGAATGGCATAAGCGTACGTCATATTTTGGTTGTTTTCTGCAATGGTAGGGTTAAATGATGGGACGCATTAAAAGTACTAATGCAAGAATATCACGCATTAAAAGAACTAATGCAAGATAATAAACCAAGTTAAAGTCGTTGGAACACTTTCGAAAAACCACTCGGTTCTTTTCAAAATAACTTTTAAATGCGGAGCTTGAGCCACTCCTTCTAAAAGCTATCTCGTTCCATCGATTAAATCAAGTTCACTACGTTCACGGTTTCGCCAAAACCATCCGTAGCCCTCCGTCGTTTCACATGAATAGTCAATAGTATTCAAGCTGTGTTTGTTGGCCAAAGTCAAGGCACAGTGATTGGTAGCTATTGGGTATTCATGTGCAGCATAGATAGATGCGTTGGTTTGGAACAGTCGTACTGCCTTGTTGGCCAAAGTCAAGGGTAGGTGCGGGTGGATTCAAATTAACCTGGAGAACGACGGGCAGAACTTGACATGTGACTTATGATTTGTTGGCCAAAGTCAAGGTCATAAGAGCATGGGGCAAAAATCCACATCGGGAGTTTCATAAGTACTGAAACTTGCTAGATTTGCATACCATTTGGAGTGTGATGATTCTGGTAGGATTCCTTCAGTTTCGTCACGCGATGATATTTGGATCCCGATCCTACTGTGAGTATATGCTACTCCTCGGGAAATTTCTCACTTAACGATCAATGCTATAAACCTAGTAGGTGCCTAGAAAGGTGTTAGCGGGGCTACGCCCCCAGGGAAAAGAGGTTCTCTAATTAAGGAACTTCGCGAAAGCGTTGGAAAACCTCCCTCGAAGTACCGACACCGGCCTGGCTGAACGGTTAAGCAAGTATTGTACGGTGGGATTGATCCTGACTAATTCTTCCTTTATGGTTTGAGGAGGGATTCGAGAAACAGTGGGAGCCATCCTGTTTAGACAAACTAAAAACCACTCTAAACTTGCAAGAGCATCATGCTGAGTGTTTCTTCTTCTCTCTCCTAATTGCAGCGACCAATCAACATGACTGGACTTAAGTTACTCCTAGATAAAAACAAACTGACAGGGCCAAACTACAAAGATTGGCTCAGGAATGTCACGATAGCAATCACTTATGACAAGCTGGGGTATCTTCTTACCACCAAAGCTCCCCCTGTCCCTGGTCCAACTTCCAGTGTCGCGGATAAGGAAATCCGCAAGACTTGGGAGATTGATAGCGCGAAGGCCAAGTGCCTCCTGCTTGCCTCGATGGACAACGAACATCAGAGGAGGCATGAGAATATGGACATGGAGTCTATATTGCTCCATACAAAAGAACTGTATGGAGAGCAATCACGTATCGCAAGATACGAAGCGTCGAAAAAGTTATTTTCGACAAGAATGGCCGTCGGATCATCAGTAGCCGAGCATGTGCTAAAGATGATCGGCTTCATTGAGGAGCTCGCTGACCTAGGGATCACATTGGAGAGTGAGCTATATACGGATATAGTTCTCCAGTCCCTTCCTTCCACTTACGCCCAGTTTATACTGAACTTCAACCTACAAGAAAAAGAGGTTGAACTATCAGAGCTCCTCAACATGCTGAGGAGCGCAGAGGGCACCCTACAGAAAGGTAGGGAAACATCCACTTTGTTTGTAGGAGGATCATCTTCTTCTAGGTCCAAGGCGAAAGCCAAGGGAAAGAAGAAGAAGGCCCCCGCCAAACCAAGGGGCGGTGTTGGTAAAGTGGATACGAAGGGAAAAGGCAAAGCAACAATGATAGCGGGGAAGCTTGTGGATAAGGAAGAATGCTTCTATTGTCATAAGAAAGGACACTGGAAGAATGATTGCAGGGCCTGGAAGGCCAGAACACAGGAATTGAAGCAGGTTGCAGCTTCAGCTTCAGGTGTGTATGTTATTGAAAACTGTCTTTCAATAAACTCTACTTCCTGGGTATTGGATACCGGATCAGGATCTCATATCTGTAATTCTTTGCAGGCGTTGAGAAACCGTAGGGTTTTGAAGGCAGGTGACATGACCCTCAGAGTTGCAAACGGAGCTAGCATGGATGCTAAAGCCGTGGGGGACTATCACCTGGGAATGTCAGATGGACATGTTTTCGTTTTGCGTAATTGCTTTTTTGTACCCAACGCAACTTGTAATATCATTTCTGTATCTTTAGTTTCTAAAGAAGGTTATGAATTTGCGTTTGTAAGTAATGTTGTAAACATTCACCTTAATTAAGTTTTGATTGGGTCAGGTACATTGAGTAATGGTATATACGTGTTAAACCAACCACAGATTTTCAACGTCCAGAATACACACAAAAGAAAGTCTCCAGAAATAAATCAGACTTTCTTATGGCATTGTAGATTGGGTCACATCAATGAGAGAAGGTTGACTAAGTTACATACAGAAGGATATTTGAATGCGTTCGAATATCAATCGTATGCCACTTGTCAATCTTGTCTCAAAGGAAAGATGACAAAGACTCCGTTTACTGGACAAGGAGTAAGAGCGAGCGAGCTCTTAGGACTCGTACACAGTGACGTGTGTGGTCCAATGTCTACACATGCCCGAAGCGGACATTCTTACTTCATTACTTTTACGGATGACTTCTCAAGGTACGGTTATGTCTTCTTGATGAAACATAAGTCCGAGGCCTTTGGAAAATTCCAGGAGTATAAGAATGAAGTAGAGAAACAGACCGGCAAAAGTATTAAGATTCTAAGATCGGATCGAGGTGGAGAATACTTAAGTGCCGAGTTCCTGGACTATTTAAAAGAGAACGGAATTCTCTCTCAGCTTACTCCTCCATACACCCCGCAACATAACGGTGTATCGGAGAGACGGAACCGCACCCTATTGGATATGGTGCGGTCCATGATGGGTAATGCTGAGTTACCGCGATCATTCTGGGGGTATGCGCTAGAATCAGCAGCGTACCTTTTGAACCGAGTTCCGACTAAGACTGTGCCTTCCACACCATATGAAATGTGGTGTGGGAAGAGACCCTATCTTAAGCACATTAAGACATGGGGATGTCCGGCTTTTGTCAAAAAGCAGCATGCGGACAAGCTCGAGGCACGCTCAGTACAGTGCAAGTTTGTGGGGTATCCAAAGAACTCAAAAGGATATTTCTTCTACTGTGAAGAGGAACAAAAAGTTCTTGTTTCTCGTCATGCCTACTTCTTGGAAACTGAGTTTTTGGAAAACCAGATAAGTGGGAGCACAGTAGAACTGGAAGAAATTCCAGAACCACGGACTGTTACTGAAAGTTTAGTGGAACCAGAAGGTTCGGAAGAACAGGACATTCCTACGCCGCTCCGCAGAAGTAGTAGGCAGTCTCATCCGCCTGAGAGATACTACGGTTTTCTCATAGACGGGGATAGAGAGGATTGCATCATAGATTATGATGAGCCTACTAGCTTCCAGCAGGCCGTTCAGAGCGTTGACTCAGTGAAATGGCTGGATGCAATGCGGACCGAAATGGAGTCCATGTACACCAACAAGGTATGGACGTTGGACATTGCTCCAGACGGGGTAAAACCCGTAGGATGCAAGTGGATCTTCAAAAGGAAGATTGGTGTAGATGGACAGGTTGAGACCTATAAAGCTAGGCTGGTAGCAAAGGGTTTTCGTCAAAGACCTGGCTTGGACTACGACGAAACCTTTTCTCCAGTAGCCATGCTGAAATCCATTCGGATCCTTCTTGCCATTGCTGCCTTCCACGATTATGAGATTTGGCAGATGGACGTAAAAACCGCTTTTCTAAATGGAAATTTAGAGGAGTGTGTCTATATGGATCAGCCAGAGGGTTTCATTCAGAGTGGGAGCAGCGGAAAGGTGTGCAAGTTGCTTAAGTCCATCTATGGACTAAAGCAGGCATCGCGGAGTTGGAACATCTGTTTTGATGAGACGGTCAAGGAATTTGGCTTTATCAAAAATCCAGATGAACCATGCATCTATAGTAGATTTGTAGCGAGAACTGTAGTATTCCTCGTTTTATACGTGGATGACATTCTCTTAATAGGAAATGATATTCCTATGCTACAATCTGTCAAGGGGTTCTTGTCACAAAGGTTCTCCATGAAAGACCTGGGTGATGCCTCATACATCCTGGGGATCCGGATCCATCGTGATAGATCCAAGAGGATATTGGGACTTTCTCAGTCCAGGTACATCGACACCGTACTGAAAAGATTCAGTATGGAAGATTCCAAGCGCGGTAACCTACCGGCTTGTCACGGGATCACCCTCTCTAAAGAGATGTCTCCCAAGACTGATTTGGAGAGGGATCGCATGTCTATTATACCCTACGCTTCTGCGGTAGGCTCTATAATGTATGCGATGTTGTGTACCAGACCGGATGTAGCTTATGCACTGAGTGTGGTAAGCCGGTATCAGTCAAACCCTGGGGAGAAACACTGGATAGCGGTAAAGAACATTCTCAAGTACCTGAGAAGGACTAAGGAGATGTTCTTGGTGTATGGCGGAAAAGACCTCCAGATCGAGGCCTTTGCTGACTCCAGCTTCCAGAGTGACAAGGATGATTCCAAGTCCATGTCGGGTTTTGTCTTTACCCTCAATGGAGGGGCGGTGTGTTGGAAGAGTTCCAAACAGGAAACCGTTGCAGACTCGACTATGGAAGCGGAATACATCGCTGCATCTGATGCCGCAAAAGAAGCTGTCTGGATGAGGAAGTTCTTGAAAGAACTTCAGGTGGTTCCGTCCATTGTTGATCCAATACCTCTATATTGCGACAACAACGGGGCTATAGCATTAGCGAAGGAACCCAGGTCCCATCAGAGATCCAGGCACATCTTGAGGCGGTATCACCTGATCAGGGAGATCGTGGATCGCAAGGAGATCGAGGTTCGGAGAGTCGCTTCAGAAGATAACACTGCAGATCCATTCACCAAGGCCTTGCCCCAGACTCGGTTCGAGCGGCTGATCGAGATGATAGGTCTTCGATACGCCAGTACATGGCCTTAGTGCAAGTGGGAGATTGTTAGTGTATATGCCCTAGAGGCCATTACTGTATCATACTAGTTTGTATATTACTTAATGGATGCTTGGGATATTCACCTTGTATATACAATCTTGCTCAAAATAGTAGTATGCTACTTGGTTTGTTTCTACTTCAATGTGTACTTGTGTTTATTTCAGTATATCACTTATACGCATTAGTGGAGCCCTTAGGATCTTTGCTTGATTACCAGCGTTGTGATGGCAGTCACACTAGTGGGGGCTGGGTAATCTATAAGCACATCCTTATTCAGGTCCCTGGTCGCAGGACTATCGAGACAGGGCATCGATACTCCGGAGTAGACCAGCGCATGCGCTTCTCATCCCAGTGTGGGAAACGGTCTGTCCCACAGCCGTCAGTACGTCGTACTTGAGATAGTATGCGGGTGCTCGTTAGGTTACGGGTACACTGGACAGGACTCGTCGGGAACTGACTAGTTGGTATTATACCTATCGTCAGTTATCAGTTCCCAGGTGACATGAGTACAGCTTAGTCCGCTGACTTGACACTGTCACTTCGCCTCGGGTGTGTTCCCACTGTACTTTGATCACTACCCTACCACGGCTCAAAGGAGTCGTGCAAACAGGTGGTAGTTGGGTGCAGTCCCGAAGCACTTGGAGGCAGTGACGGTTAGACAGGATTCGTCTCTCCCGGTATTGGGGGTTGACATCACGCTGTGTCTAGGAGAGCCATTACACGAGTAGTCCCTGGCCAGGGCAAACGAGATATACTGGTAGGTTTCCAGTGTTATCTCAGGGTGTATTGGGCTTCACTCCGGCACGACTTGTACCGCTATTGGGGGACTGACGTTTACCGCCCCCTAGGCCCGCCATGCGATGTATCAGACGAACAGACCGGACTGTACGGAGAATGTCACGCTCAGGCTCAGTAGGAGTTCAGATGGGTTTCGCCTCGTCAGTCTTCTTGTCGGCATTACCTGGGGACCGTTACGCACAGCTAGTGCCGCTTGCGGTCTGTGGTTAAACCCACTGCCAGCGTAGTGTTGAGTCTTTAGAGTCCCACACAGAAAGCTTTTCGCCTTTAGGCAAAAGAGTAGAGGTCGCATGGTATTGCGACGGGTCGCATGGTTTTGCGACAGGGTTCGGTCACATCCGTGCACTTGTGCACGTACAGTGTCCGGACAGTTTACACTAGCGGGCTTTGGTTTAAGCCAGATCCTAGTGTACCTTATGGGATTGGATTTATCCAGTTTGCATTCGTGTTCCTCGGAACGCGGATGCGGGTGTGTATGCACAGTTGACAGGGAGGCAGAGGCAGCGGATTCTCATTAGGGTTGTTGACAGTTGACCGTTGACTTTTTGACTTTATGCTCAACCCTAATGAGAATATGATATGTGATTAACTATTATATTAATTAAGTATTATGGTGATATGGTTGTTGACTTGTTGACTTTTGTTGACTTGTTGACTTTGGTGACTTGTTGACTTTTGTTGACTTGTTGACCGGTTGACTAGGCTTGACTAGTTGACCATCATGATAACCATGGTTATCATTTCATGCCAAAGACTTTTTCTTGCTTGTTCATTTGAGTAAAATGAGTGCATGACATGATAAGGTTATGGTTACTTCAACCATCACATAAGACTTTTGTTGATATGATGAGTTATCATTGCTTTGGATTATGAGAGGGTGAGAGACAAAAATACTTGCTCATTCTTTCTTGCTCATTCTCTCTCTTGTTCTTGAGCTCTCCCCTTGCTCTCACCCTCAACCTCTTGCTCCCTCTCTTGATCTATGGTTCTCTTGTCTCATGAGTTGAGAATCAAGAACCATAGATAAAATCCCATTCTATTTCCTCTCTACTCATTCTAGTTCACTAGGTTTAGCAAACCAAGTGAACTAGTTTCTTCAAAGACCGAAGAAGGAGCTAAAGGTTGGAGCTTTCAAGTGGATCTATCTTCGGCGTACGGAGACGACGAGAAGGAGCCATCGGACCACCACCGGAGCTTGAAGACGAAGGAGTTCAAGACAAGCTAGGTATAACCATCTCTATCCGAGTAGCTAAATATCTTTAGCTTAGTATGCTAGTTTTAGTTTAGGTAACGATCCCGACCATAGGTTAGTCCATGTTGCCTCTTGCGATAAAAATTCGTTTTTTATACCGTTTCCGCCTCCCCGTAAGAACCGGGGGTCGCAATATGGACTTACAATTAGATGTTTAAATAAAGCTTTAATCAGCATGTTTTGGATTTCTAGAAAGAGTTATGAAGATCAAATGAGAGTTTTGATTGTTTGAAATGGTTAATTGAGAAGTTTAGACGTAGAAAACTGATAAGTCGAAAATACTGCATTTTTAACACGTCAATTTCCCTATCATTTGCACTCATCTAGAGGTGTTCGGTATTCATATAGCACATATTAGCAAAACAGTCGTAAAATACCAGATTACCTATGTTGCATACTAAAAACGGCATTTCAAGGGAAATTGTGTGTTTATCATGGCATCGCATCATCCTTGTATAGCGCAACACCTGTTTCGAGATCTGTACAAGAAATTTCAGGAACCGAGCCAAAATTGTCAAATTGCTGAGAAAAAAAATACGCCAACTCAATGAGATCTGGAAGTAATCTAGAAGGAATTTTGAGAATCAACATATCAGAAAAATACCATGAAGACAGCAGAAATCCACACTGTGAAAATGAGACAGAGAAGCCCTCACGTGACCGCGGATCCGCGGCCTGAGCAGGCACGTGCCGCGGATCCGCGGTTGTGTTGCCATGTCACCAGAAAGTCTCTGCTTCATTATTCTCCTCTCAGCTTCAGAACTCATTTATGCCACTGCAATTTCCAGAACACTCCAGTGTCTTCTGCCAGATCAACAAGCTCCATGATCAAAGCTAAACACTCCAAGCTTCCAAAGCAAGCTTCCTCCCTAACTAACTAAGTCTAGAACCTTCCTCTTAACTACCAAGCTTATGAGAGAAGCTAAACTAAACCAAGCGTACAAGGGAAGCTAAACTAAACTAAGCGTACAAGGGAAGCTAACCTAATCCTAGCTTCTTAAGGAAGCTAACTACTCTTAAGGCTATAAAAGGGACCCTAGGCTTCACTTCTAAAGGTTGTTCAACAATTCCATCATCTCCCCCACAAGTTGAGTGACACAACTTGTGCCTCAAACCCTGACCCTAATCCAATCAAAAAGTCAACAAGTTCAAGATTTCTGAGTTCAATCGAAGCAAGAATCCTTCAAAGCCTTTAGAAGCGAAGCCGTACTTCATCGGAGCAAGTGGTCCAAGCCGATCCGCGACTCAAGGAGCCGAGCGACGCTAAAATCGATGATCTAGTTCCTTCCTTTTGTAAATTTCAAGAGAGTTGTAACGAATTTGTCGATAAATAAAGGTAAGATTCTTTTATCTTGCTTTCTTTAAATTCAAGCATTATGATTCAATCTAGATTCTTGAATGTGTTCTTTGTGATGATGCTTGAGTAAAACTCCGCTAGCGGAGGAGTCGAAAGAATCAATAGATGATGAAGTTGACGAATCTTGAAACATTTCTTAAGTCCTATAACGTTTGTAAATTCTTGAAAATCAAATGATCGATGATCTAGTTTCGACGCGAAATGCTTTCTTGATTATTTTCGCTCGGAACTAGAGATCAGCGATCGATCATTTGATTTCCTAGAAGGTGGCTTGTGAATGAGATTCATTGAAAGAACAAAGGATGAGATGAGGAAACTCGCAAGATCCTTAAACCTCAATAAATCGTCATCGATCTGGTATCAATTCGTTAATGGATAAGAAAAAGTATTCGTTAGTCTTCTTCACATCTATAGATTTAATCGACTCCTACGAGGTTCACTTCAATTCTTGAAACTTAAATCGATTGGAATTCTATAAATTCTTGATTCTAGATGTTTAATGTCTTCTTGATTTTAGACTAGATCTAGACAATTCTTGAAATTCATTGATATAAATCTTGAATCGTTTTCTTTTCTCTTCTCTTAAATTTTCAATTCAAATAAAACAAATACGAACGAATCACATAATCCCTGTGGACGATCCGCACTTACTAACGCGCTACATTCGACTTCGTTATTGATTGCGGTCAAATATTTTTGGTTGTGATTTCTATTCACTTTTCTAAAAACCGACACAACGAGAAATTCAAAATCAATCAAATGGCGCTGTTGCCGGGGATCGTGTGCTAAATTGTTCGTTTTTGAAATTTGAGTTGAAATATTTATTCCATCATAATTTTGAGATCAAAATTCGCGCAAAATACTAAACAACTCGTTGTGAATTGTTGCAAGGAAATCTGGAGTTTGCTGAGCAATTGGAAAAATATTTGGAAATTTCCAGAGAGCTGAGGAAGTGAACAGTAGCTTGCTGTAAACTTTTGGTGCAGTGAACAGTTCAAGTCACTGCGTTTCCGCGGTGTAAGAAGCACATTGCCGCGCATCCGCGGCCACCCTGTAGCATCTCTGGACAAAATTTTCTCAGGTGAATTCTTACTTTCTTATCTCCATCCCCATCTTCTCCAATTAACAATTTGCTGCAGGTTTCTTTGCAAAATTCGCAGCCGCAAAAAGCAATAAAAAATTGTGCGTGTTTTTGATTTTTTGGTTGTTTGCATATTAATACGGAAATTAAGGGGCAAAGACCAAATCCAGATTAGGTGGGGAGTTCATTACCCTTCCTAAGCCCCAAAAATCACAAACATGCATCCGCATTACCCTCATTAACTATAAAATTTCTAGAGATGACTCTAAGGACCGTCGCGCTCACTTAGGACAGAAGAAGGCCGTGGATAATTTATTGCTTATCCGCGTTTCTTTTGTGGTGTCTAAGGCAAGTGTGTCGAAGGCTAGTAGTTACTTAATTAGGCCCACTACTTACGTAGTGGAGAACCTCCCACTTACCTGGCACTTACCTGGCCACAGGAGAGACAAATAGGCAGTGGAGGATTGATCCTGCGACTTGTCTTTTGGCAGTTAGGAGCGGTCTAGAGCTTTGACTTAGGTGACCACTAGAATTAGGGTTTTGTTTGTTGCATTTGTTGTGATCGCATCATTTTTTCAAAAAAAATCCGTATATTTTTCAAAAAAAACACCAAAACACTTCATTCATTTCCCCTAATTATATTCACGCTGCCACTTGTACTAACTCTTTATAGTGCAAGATAGGCTGGACACGGGATTCTAGTGCCCGTTTAGTCCGCGTTTCCCCGATCGACTCCGAAGTCGGTATTTCTACATTTACATTTTCTTTACCCACCATCACACCCACACCGATGGATCCTTCTCCATCAAATTTCTTTCCCACTAATCTGCCGCCATCCGTAGGTGCGCAGAATCCACCCCGCATCTCTCTCCAAGATAGGTGCTATCCTATGCGAGGTCCTCTTTCGACCTGCTTATCCATTCCACCAGCCAACGGGGATAATTTTAAGATTAAACAACAATACATCAATCTTCTACCCAAATTCCACGGTCTCGAGTCTGAAGACGCATACGTCTTTATTACCAAATTTGAAAATGTATGCGCAATGATGGGTACGTCACAACTTTCAGTGGATGCTATGCGTCTACGTCTTCTTCCATTTATGTTGTGCGACATAGCCGAGAAGTGGCTGTATAACACTACCGCACATTCCATTATGAATTGGGAAGAATTCGGTGCGGCATTCCTTAAGAAATTCTACCCTATGCAAAAGACAGCTCGAGTCCGTAGCGAACTAAATCAATTCACCCAGCTTCCGACTGAACCATTCTCGAAATGCTTTGAACGCTTCAAGGATCTTTTGGTTCAATGTCCACATCACGACATCCCGAGATGGGATTTGTGCCGAATCATATATGAGGGCATTAACCCTACCACTAAACAAAACCTTAAAAACATGTGTCAAGGCACCTTTATGACCAAAGATGATGGCGAAGCTTGGAAATTTCTAGAAGAGTTCGCTGAAAAATCCTTACAGTGGGAGAGTGGAAACCAGTCATCGTCTAGGGGTGGCGTACACCAAATTGATGTGTCCATAGGTGTTCGAGCTGAAATGGCAGCAATGCAAAAGAAGCTCGAAGCTATGGAACACAAATTTTTAGCAGCCTCCCTAAATCCGATATCGCTCCCCAAAAATGTATGTGGATGCTGTTCTGATCCATCACATCTCACGGAAGAATGTCCATTGAATTCTCCGTTTCAAGGTCAAGAGCATACCAATACTGCTTTCCAACAAAGACCTAGAAACGATCCATATTTTTCCACGTATAATCAGGGTTGGATGAATCACTCTAACTTTGCTTAGAACCAACAACACAATCAAAACACGGTTCCAAATCAAACAATTTGCAAAGGGCTCTTCCACCACAACAGCAACCACTTCAACTCACTCAGCACCTCTACCAGTCACAAAATTTTCAAAACCAAGTCAACCCTCCTGCACCGTCTAATCCTATGTAGTTGACCTGTTCTGACGAGTTCTCTCATTTCACACAAACCATGAAGTCACCCTTGTCAAATTTCATGGAAGTGTCGGCTGAATTTAGGTCTTCCGTCAGTGAGATAAAGAAAAACTCAGTGTCCCAAGTTGAGAGTATCAGAGCGATGGAAGCAGAAATTGCACGACTTAAAGCCGAAATGAGTGCGAGAGAAAAAGGGAAACTTTTGTCTCAACCCCTACCGAATCCTGGGCATTACAATGTAAATGTCGTCATAACGTTGAGATCAGGAAGAGTGCTGAATAACCATGTTGGGGAAGAAACTGATGATATTGAAAATCCTATCAATAACACCCCGGCTGAGACCCTTCCTCACACACACACTTCAACTTCTGATCCTTGTTCTTTTATCCCACTGCCTTCTCACGAGCCTATTTTTCATTTCCCACAAGGCTCGACACCTCAGTACAGCTCTTCTAGTCCTTCACAGACGATCCCCACTCCTCTTTTGGGATCACGTCTACACCTACCACTTTCTCCTAGGATGGACCCAGCGCTTATTGCTGAAGCTCTTTATCCGAATCGGTTAAGGGCTAACAAATCGAGTCCACATATGGAGAAAATTATGGAAATGTTCAAATAGGTTAACATCAACATCCCTCTCCAAGATGCTATTCAACAAGTCCCCGCTTATGCGAAAATTCTTAAAGACTTGTGCACTAGGAAGTGGAAGACTCAAGTGCCCAAAAAGGTCGACATGTCTAATAATATTAGCGCTGCTTTTATCCCACAGCTACCAAAGAAACGTAAGGACCCAGGATGTCCTACGATATCGATTTCTATTGGGGGTAAAAACATCAACCGTGCTCTTTTAGACCTTGGCGCAAGTGTTAACCTACTTCCATACTCTATATACGAGCAGCTAGGGATTGGAGAGTTGAAACCAGCTCACTGCACTCTCCAAATGGCAGACCGTTCAATCACCAAACCTAGAGGTGAACTAAAGGATGTGTTGATTGATGGAGATAGTGCCCTCAGAGTCAATTATTGGATCACAGGCACCTGATTGCAATGATTGATGGAGGACCTATGCCGGTAGGACAGTTTTACTCAAGATGATAGTATGCTATCTTCTTTACCTTTATCATCGTGTACTGCTTCCGGTGACCTTACAGGTCACTATTATACGTTGATAGAGCCCTTAGGATTCTTGCTTAACGACCAGCAGTATGATGGCGATCATATACGTGGGAGCTGGGGTCTATTAGCACATCCTTAAGAGGTCCCTAGTCATGGGAGTTTCGAGACAGGGCATCGATACTCCAGAGTAGACTAGTGTATACAGTCGAGACCCCGACGAGGGGCGGTGGCCGGTCTCACAAGCCACTGGTGTCGGTTAGTTCACCTAAGATGTATACAGGTGCCCATTGGGTTATGAGAACACCGGACAGGACTCGCCGGGAACATGCTAGTTGGTCTTATACCTAACGTCAGATAGCAGTTCCCTGGTGAAATGTGTACAGGTTAGTTCATCGACCTGAGATCGTCATTTGTCTCGTGTGAGTTCCCACTGTACTTTGATTACTACCCTACCACGCTCAAAGGAGACGTGCAAACAGGTTTTTGTTGGGTACAGTCCCGAGCCACATGGAGGCAGTGAGCGGATCTGCAGGGATTCGTCTCTCCCGGTATTAGGGGTGAGGTCACGCTGTGTCTAGGAGAGCCATTACACGAAGTCCTTGGCCAAGGCAAGATATTTACTGGTAGGTATTCCAGTAGTATCTCAGGGTGTTCTGGGCTACACTCCGACACGACTTGTACCGCTTTTTGGGGTCTGACTTTCACCAACCCCCTAGGCACACCATGTGATGCTCATAGGCGAATGGACCGGACTTTACGGATATTGTCACTGACAGGCTCAGTAGGGCGTCATGATGAGTTTGCTCATCGACGTCCCTTTTGGTCAATACCTGGTAGCCCGTTACGTATGGCTAATACCTCTGACGTGCTAGTGGTTAAATCCACAACCAAAGTATTGATGAGTCTTTAGAGTCCCCCACAGACCGTTTCTCAAGTTTCGGGCGAAACGCTGTAGAGGCCGTATGGAGATATGGCAGGGTTCGATCATGTACGTGCGGTATTGCACGAATTATGATCGGACGGATAATACTAGCGGGCTTTGGTTTAAGCCGAATCCTAGTATTGTACAGTGTAGATTTTGTCTCATTGCATTTGTATTCGGTCGGAATACAAATACGGGTATGTATATACATTCGCGGGGTTTTCTGTAATTTATTACGGGATCAGTTTTCTGAAGTTGCCAGTTTGCTTTCCGTTTCGGCCATTTTCCTTTGTTTCTTTCCTTGGCTGAATATTGTTGGAGGAGGTCTTACTAGCAAATATGCAAATTAGCATTGTGGAGGGTGGTTTATGTAAGTTGTTGCTTCATGATGGTTCCACCATCCCTTGACTTCTTGGTTCATGATTGTTCATGATTGCTTGACTTTTGACTTGATGATGATGAAGGGTTATGATGATGGAGTGAGGATTGCTTTTTGATGATCACCATTTTTTCTCTCCCTTGCATTATTCTTTTTGCTCACTCCTCTTCTCATTTTCTTTATACCATGGCCGGCAATTATGAGGAGGGGCTGTCCAAAGTTTTGGGCATGAGTTTTGGTCTTATTTGCTTGCAAAAAATTCCCTGTTCATCACAAAAGTTCACATCTCCTTCTACACTTCCAAATGGCAACTTCTTACAACCACCAGAAACATAGTGATCTACACTTAGCCTACAGCATCCTTAGACACGTCGACTCGCCAACTTCGTGCCCGAGTTGCCTCGGTCAAGAGGTGGGAGCCCGTAAAAGAACTCGGCGATGTGGTGCCCTTTCGACGAGGAGATGAAGACCGGAGATTCCGCGGGGAGATCGGGATGACGACGAGAAGACTGTAGGACATGGATCACTCGGTATATCTCTCTACCCCTTCTCTAGTTAGCTAGGAGTAGGTTAATGGCCCGATCCGAATTTTTAGTACGCGGTAGCGCCGGTTTTAAAAGTTAAAGAAAAGTATCGTTTCTGCATTTTGGCCTCGTTCAGACGGCCGGGGCGCTGCCGTGCACTTACATTGATAAATGTCGGGGAATTTGTATTCCCTGTGGACTTCATTGTTCTCGATACACAACCTGTAGCGAACCCCCGGAGCCAAATTCCGGTGATTTTGGGTCGACCATTCCTTGCCACTTCCAATGTTGTCATTAACTGTAGAAACGGTTCAATTAACTTATCCTTTAGAAATCTGATAATTGAATTGAACATCTACAAAATTGGAAGTCAGCCATCAGAACCCTCTGCTCATATCCTTGATGTGTGCTCTGTCCACGAGATTGCTCCCGAATGTTGCGGAGTTGATGAACTTTGCTTTACAGATCTCGACGACACTACCACATCACTGTTTGAACTTGCACAACATCTTAGTGAGGACACATTTCTCACGCTTGAGCCCGAAAATCCTCACTCGTCACCATCCGAGTCTGTATCTTTTACAGGCTATGAGCTTCTTTGTGACTCTGAAAATCAGTCGATGATCCCATCTTCTATTATTTCTCCGCCAGCATTAGATCTCAAAATTTTACCTTCTCATCTTAAATATGCATATTTAGGTGAGAATGAGTCTTTACCAGTTATCATATCCGCTTCTCTAGCATCAGAGCAATAGAATGCACTTTTGACGGTATTGAGATCTAATCGGGAGGCGTTTGGTTGGACCATGGCGGACATCAAAGGTATTAGTCCCTTGATTGTAGAACATCATATACACTTGATGGATGATGCCAAACCAACCCGAGAACCACAGAGACAGTTGAACCCCGTCATGAAGGATGCGGTGAAGAAAGAGATCGTCAAGTGCCTTGATAATTGTATCATTTACCCAATCTCCAATAGCCAATGGGTGAGTCCAATACATGTCGTCCCTAAGAAATCTGGCATCACTGTTATTACCAATGAGGCAAATAAGTTGATTCAGACACGCACCGAAACTGGGTGGCGTGTATGTATTGATTACAGAAAACTCAATGCCGCTACGAGGAAAGATCACTTTCCACTACCCTTCAATGATCAGATGCTGGAACGCTTAGGTGGACGTGAGTATTATTGCTTTATGGACGGATACTCTGGCTATAATCAGGTCACTATTGCCAAAAAGGATCAAGATAAAACCACATTTACTTGTCCTTTTGCTACCTTTCAGCGGTGTATGATGGGGATATTCTGTTGGAGATAGTGCCCTCAGAGTCAATTATTGGATCACAGGCACGTGATTGCAATGTTTGAGGGAGGACCTATACCGGTTGAACAGTCTTACTCAAGATGATAGTATGCTATCTGGTTTACCTTTATCATCGTATACTGTTTTAGGTGATCTTACAGGTCATTATTGCGCGTTGACTAGGATTCTTGCTTGACTGCTAGCAGTATGAGGGCGATCATATACATGGGAGCTGGGGTCTACAAGTACATCCTTAAAAGGTCCCTAGTCGAGGGAGTTTCGAGACAGGGCATCGATACTCCAGAGTAGACTAGTGTATACAGTCGAGACCCCGATGAGGGGCGGTGGCCGGTCTCACAAGCCACTGGTGTCAGTTGGTTCACCTAAGATGTATACAGGTGCTCATTGGGTTATGAGTACGCCGGACAGGACTCGCTGGGAACATGCTAGTTGGTCTTATACCAGACGTTAGATAGCAGTTCCCTGGTGACATGTGTACAGGTTAGTTCATCGACCTGAGATCGTCATTTGTCTCGTGTGAGTTCCCACTGTACTTTGATTACTAACTTACCAAGCTCAAAGGAGACGTGCAAACAGGTTTTAGTTGGGTACAGTCCCAAGCCACATGGAGGCAGTGAGCGGATCTGCTGGGGTTCGTCCCTCCCAGTATTGGGGGTGAGGTCGCGCTGTGTCTAGGAGAGCCATTACACGAAGTCCTTGGCCAAGGCAGGAGAATTACTGGTAGGTATTCCAGTAGTATCTCAGGGTGTTCTGGGCTACACTCCGACACGACTTGTACCGCTTTTGGGGGTTTGACTTTTACCAACCCCCTAGGCCCGCCATGCGATGCTCATAGACGTGTTAGTATATATGCCCTAGGGGCCATTATTGTATCATACTGGTTTGTATATTACTTAATGGAAGCTTGGGATATTCACATGTATATAACAGTCTTGCTAAACATGGTAGTATGCTTCTTGGTTTTTTCTATCTTAATATGTGAGTATACGTATTGATAGAGCTCTTAGGATCTTGCTTGACTACGAGCGTTGTGATGGCAGTCACACTAGTGGGGGCTGGGTAGTCTACAAGCACATCCTTATTCAGGTCTCTAGTCGTTGGATTATCGAGACAGGGCATCGATACTCCGGAGTAGACTAGTGTGTACGCTTCTCATCTCAGTTGGGGAGATGGTCTGTCCCACAGCCGTCAGTACGTCGTACTGGAGATAGTATGCAGGTGCTCGTTAGATTACGGGTACACCGGACAGGACTCACAGGGAACTGTTGGTTGGTTTTATACCAGTCGTCAGTGAACAGTTCCCAGGTGACATGAGTACAGCGTAGTCCGCAGACTTGACACTGCTACTTCGCCTCGAGTGTGTCCCACTATTCTTAGATTGCTACCCTACCACGGCTCAAAGGAGTCGTGCAAACTGGTAGCAGTTGGGTGCAGTCCCGAGCACTTGGAGGCAGTGGCGGTTAGACAGGATTCGTCTCTCCCGATATTGGGGGTTGATATCGCGCTGTGTCAGAGAGCCATTACGCAAAGTCCCTGGCCAGGGCAAGCGATATTTGCTGATAGGTTCCAGTAGTTTCTCAGGGTGTAATGGGCTTCGCTCCGACACGACTTATACCGCAATTAGAGGACTGACGCTTGCCGCCCCCTAGGCCCGATATGCGATAGTCTTAGACGAACGGACCGGACTGTACGGAGATTGTCACATCAGACTCAGTAGGAGTTCGGATGGGTTTCCTCATCGGCCTTCATATCGTCATCTACCTGGGGACCGTTACGTACAGCTAGTGCTGCTTGCGGTCTGTAGTTAAACCCACTGCCAGCGTAGTAGTCGAGTCTCTAGAGTCCCACACAGAGAGTTTCCCTACTCCAGGAGAAACGATATAGAGGTCGTATGGTTTTACGACAAGGGTTCGGACGCATACGTGTGTTTACGCACGTACGACTTTCGGACAGTTTTTACCAGTCGGCTTTGGTTTAAGCCAGTTACTGGTATCCAGTTATTGGATTTATACAGTCTAAAGTTTTTCCGTATTTTTGCGGAAAGGAGGGGCGTTCTCGTAATTGCGCGAGAAGCTTCTAGAAGGTGGTGACTAAGGAGGTTTAGGTGGCATATACAATGAATGTGATTAGTGAGTCATATGGATGATTCATCCATGTCATTAATGCTTCATAATTGCTTAATGACTCATGGAGATGAATCACCATAAGATATTTATCAAGCATAGTTGTAAATCATTTTCTTTTCTTTTCTTGATATAACAAAATGCTTGATATATATTATGATAACTCATTATTCTCACTTCATTATTATCTTCACCTTCTCTCTCCTCAAACTCTCCCTCTTCAAACCTTAATCCCCCCTATCATGTGTTGAGTACAAGGATTAGTTAGACTAATTAAACCATAACCCTCACTCTATATCACCAAGCTTCTTTGATTAGCACTTAAAGAAAGTTAGTTGCCTCAAGTTTAGAGGCTAAGCTTGGAGTAAAGCTCTCGGGTGGATCGTCTACTACTTCGAGAAGGCCGAGGAGGAGGTGGAGTTCGTAAAGATGAAAGACATGGTTCTTTAGGTATAATCCCTTTACATAGTAGTTGTTAACTTCTATGTTTGATGTTAGTTATCGTTTAGCTTCGATTCATGCGGTTAGTCGATGTTTAAGCAAAGAACAAGATCGTTTTTCATATTTCCGCCTCCCCACAAGTCGTGGGGTGTTGTACATCGACTTACAGTGGTATCAGAGCCTCACTAAACAATAAATAACTTACTTGCAAATTTGTATGAATTTCGAACGGAAAAAACGAAACCGGAAAAGCCCGAAATCGCAAGTTTCTGTCGATTTTTAAATGAAGTCCAAAATTTTTTCAGGGATGTTCAGAAAGCTTGAAAAGACAGTAGAAGAACACCCAAGAAAATTGGGTCCCTGAATCGCCTAAAGCGCCGCGGAACCGCGGCGGATCCCACCGATCCGCCGCTATTCCGCCGCCGAGTTGGCGATTCAGGAACCCAATTTTCCTGTGTTTCTTCTCTGTGAAATTTGGTATTTTCTGGAAGTTTTTATTTTTGCTCAGGTTTCAGATTTACAGAGAAGTATTGGATAAAAATTAAAAGTGTTTAATCGATCTAAATTATATAGTATTTGCTTGTTGGATTATATCTGTGTTTGTATAATGTGTTCGTAAACCTCTCCTAACTGCTAGTATGTCGGTTGGCAGGGGGTTGCACATTTCTGTAATGGTTTTTACTGTATGTGGATATGAACTGTGTTGGACTGTTGTGATGTTTAGCCGGGGTTATGTGACGGGTTATTCTTTAATTCATTTGATGTAAATGTAATTTGTTGTAATATTATTTTGCGGGGCACATCCAGTTTGCGGTTGTAGCCACCGTTGTATTATTTCATTTTACTGTTTTTGCTCCTAGGACAGACCCAAGGTGGGGTATACAAACTGCCGGGCGGGTAGTTTGCCGTACCCGTTGGGGTCTTGGGTGGGGTAATGGCTATTCATCACAACTGTGTAATCCGTCTTTTTTTGTAGGCTCAAAACAAACACGGATTGCTTGCAAATCCAATAAACTTCATCTGTGATCTGGAATGCCTATTATTGCGTCTGACGAATGTACAATATCTATATATGATAGCTATTTAGACGTCACTTATGTTTTACACCCGCACTAGCCCAGCCCCCGCTCTGTCGTTAGTTAAGTAACCTAACGGGTAATGACGGGATCCTGTGGCGAATACGGATGGCATAAGAGGACGTTGTATTTTCGTTGTTTTCTGCAATGATAGGTTAATGATGGGACGCATTATTTATAATGCAAAGAAAATAAACCAAAAAAGTTTAATCGTTGGAACAATTTAAAAGAAACCACTCGGTTAATTTTAAAAACAGATATTTTTAAATGCGGAGTTTTAACCACTCCTTTTAAAAGCTATCAGGTTCCTTCGGTTATATCAAGTTCACTACGTTCACGGTTTCGCCAAAACCATTCGTAGCCCTCCGTCATTTCATCTGGGTATTCATTAGCATTCAAGCTATGTATTTTGACCTAACGCCAAGGCATAGTGTTTGGTAGCTACTGGGTATTCATTTGTTGCATAGATAGATGAGTTAGTTTGGGACAGTCGTATTATCATTTTGGACGAACGTCAAGGATATAAACGGATGGGTTCAAATTGACAAGATAATGATGGGTAGAACTTGACATGTGACTTATGACATTTTGACCTAACGCCAAGGTCATAAGAGCATGGGGCAGAAAAATATATATCGGGAATTTCTAAAGAAATTGAAATTTGCAAAGAGTTGCATACCATTTGGAGTTTGATGAATGTTGGTAGGATTCCTTCAACATTATCATACAATGATATTTGGATCCCGATCCTACTGTGAGTACATGCTACTTATCAGGAGATTCGTCACTTAACGATCAATGCTACAAACCAAGTAGGTGTCCAGAAAGGTGTCAGCGGGGTTACGCCCCTAGAGAAAAGAGGTTATTTAATTAAGGAACTTCGCGAAAGCGTTGGAAAACCTCCCTCGAAGTATCGACACTAGCCTGGCTGAACGGTTAAGCAAGAATTGTACAGTGAGAATAGTCCTGGCTAATTCTTCTTTTATGGTTTGAGGAAGGATTCGAGAAACAGTGGGAGCCATCCAGTTTAGATAAACTAAAAACCACTCTAAACTTGCAAGAGCATCATGCTAAAGAGTTTTCTTCTCTCTCTCCTAATTGCAGCGACCCTGAAAATGACTGGACTTAAGTTACTTTTAGAGAAAAATATACTGACAGGGCCAAACTATAAAGATTGGCTGCGGAATGTCAAAATGGCTTTGACCTATGACAAATTAGGGTACGTCCTCACCGCTACGGCACCTGCTGTCCCTGGTCACAAATCCAGCAATGCGGATAAGGAAATCCGCAAAACCTGGGATTTAGATTACGCGAAAGCCAAGTGCATCGTGCTTGCCTCAATGAACAATGAACATCAGAGGAGGCACGAGGATATGGACCTTGCTGGCATATTTCTCCATACAAAGGAAATTTATGGAGAGCAATCTCGTATAGCAAGATACGAGACCTCTAAGAACTTGTTTCGAGCGAGGTTGGCTGTCGGGTCATCGGTAGGAGAACATGTCCTAAAGATGATCGGCTATATTGAAGAGCTCGCAGACCTTGGGACTACTTTAGATAATGAGCTCTATACAGACCTTATTCTCCAGTCCCTTCCTCACACATACGCCCAGTTTATCCTGAACTTCAACATTCAAAGAAAAGAAGTTGAACTTCCGGAACTCCTGAACATGTTAAGGAGTGCAGAGGGCACCTTGCAGAAAACAAGGAAAACACCCGCTATGTTTGTTAGCGGTACATCTTCTTCCGGGTCCAAGGCTAGGGCCAAAGGAAGGAAGAAGAAGGCCGCCACCAAACCTAGAGGAGGTGTTAGTAAGGTGGGAGGGAAGGGAAAGAAAAAGTTTGCGGTACCGGTAGTTGTCCAGGATGAGTGCTACCATTGTCACAGGAAAGGGCACTGGAAAAAGGATTGCAAGGCGTAGAACGCCAAGAACCAGGAACCGAAGCAAGATGTGGCTTCGACTTCAGGTGTGTTTGTAATTGAGAATTGTCTGTCGATGAACTCTACTTCCTGGGTATTGGATACCGGATCAGGATCTCATATTTGCAATTCATTGCAGGCACTGAGAAACCGTAGAGTGCTGAAGGAAGGTGATATGACCCTAAAGGTTGCTAACGGAGCTAGCGTGGGAGCTGCATCCGTCGGGTATTATCACCTAGGATTGACGAGTGGACACATTTTGGTTTTACATAACTGTTTTTTTGTACCAAGCTTAACGTGTAATATCATATCAGTTTCCTTGTTATCAAATAAAGGTTATGATTTCACGTTTGTAAGAGATGTTGTTAACATCCACCTTAATCATGGTTTGATTGTGTCCGGTACACTAAATAACGGTATATATGTTTTAAACCAACTCCAAATTTTCAATGTCCAGAACACACTTAAAAGAAAGTCTCCAGATTTAAATAAAGCTTTGTTATGGCATTGTAGACTTGGTCATATCAATGAGAGAAGGTTGACTAAGTTGCATAGAGAAGGATATTTGGACTCGTTCGAATATCAAACTTATGACACTTGTCAATCTTGTCTCAAAGGAAAGATGACAAAGACTCCATTTACTGGACAAGGAGTAAGAGCGAGCGAGCTCTTAGGACTCATACACAGCGATGTATGTGGTCCATTGTCTACACATGCAAGAGCTGGTTTTTCCTATTTCATTACATTCACGGATGATTACTCAAGATACGGATTCATTTATCTAATGAAACATAAATCCGAGGCTTTTGAGAAATTCCAAGAGTATAAGAATGAAGTAGAAAACCAAACCGGCAAAAGTATCAAGACACTTAGATCTGATCGAGGTGGTGAATACTTGAGTGCCGAGTTCCTAAGTTACCTAAAAGAGAAAGGAATTATCTCTCAGCTTACTCCTCCATACACTCCACAGCATAACGGTATATCGGAGAGACGGAATCGAACCCTATTGGATATGGTACGATCCATGATGAGTAATGCTGAGTTACCGCGATCTTTCTGGGGTTATGCGCTAGAATCAGCGGCATATCTTTTGAACATGGTTCCTACCAAGACTGTGCCTACCACTCCATATCAGATGTGGAGCGGGAAGAAACCCCATCTACAGTATATAAAGATTTGGGGACGTCCAGCTTTTCTTAAAAAGCAGCATGTGGACAAGCTCGAGGCACGATCAGTAAAGTGTAAGTTTGTGGGATATCCAAAGAACTCCAGGGGATATCTATTCTATTACGAAGAGGAACAAAAGGTATTTGTTTCTCGTAATGCCCATTTTCTAGAACATCTGTTTTTAGAAAAAGAATCAAGTGGGAGCGAAATAGAACTGGAAGAAATTCCAGAACCATAAACTAATACTGAAAGTTTGGTAGAACCGGTAGTTCAAAAAGAACAGGACATTCCCGCACCCCTCCGCAGGAGTAGTAGGCCGTCTCATCCGCCTGAGAGATACTACGGTTTTCTCATAGATGGGGATAGAGAGGATTGCATCATAGGTGATGATGAACCTACTGACTTCCAGCAGGCCATCCAAAGCGGCGACTCGGTACGATGGCTAGATGCAATGCGGACCGAAATGGAGTCCATGTACACCAACAAAGTATGGACTTTGTACTTTGCTCCAAATGGGGTAAAACCCATAGGATGCAAATGGATCTTCAAGAAAAAGATTGGTGTAGATGGACAGGTGGAAACCTATAAGGCTAGACTTGTTGCAAAGGGTTTTCGTCAAAGACCTGGTTTGGACTATGACGAAACTTTTTCTCCAGTGGCTATGCTCAAATCCATTCGGGTCCTTCTTGCTATTGCTGCCTTCCATGATTATGAAATCTGGCAGATGGACGTAAAGACGGCTTTTCTGAATGGAAATTTAGAAGAGTGCGTCTATATGGATCAGCCAGAGGGTTTCAAACAGAGTGGGAGCAGCGGGAAAGTATGCAAGTTGCTTAAGTCGATTTATAGACTAAAGCAGGCATCGCGGAGTTGGAACATCTGTTTTGATGAGACAGTCAAAGAATATGACTTTATCAAAAATCCAGATGAACCGTGTATATATAGTAAAGTTGTAGCCAGAAGTGTCGTATTCCTCGTCTTGTACGTGGATGACATTCTATTGATAGGAAATGACATTCCTATGCTACAATCTGTCAAAGGATTCTTGTCACGCAGGTTCTCCATGAAAGACCTGGGTGATGCCTCTTACATTCTGGGGATCCGGATCTATCGTGATAGATCCAAGAGGATGTTGGGACTTTCGCAGTCCAGGTATATCGACACTGTACTGAAAAGATTCAGTATGGAAGATTCTAAGCGCGGTAATCTACCGGCCTGTCATGGAATCACCCTCTCCAAAGAGATGTCTCCCAAGACTGATTTGGAAAGGGAACGCATGTCTATTATACCCTACGCTTCTGCGGTAGGCTCTATAATGTATGCGATGTTGTGCACCAGACCAGATGTATCTTACGCACTGAGCGTGGTAAGCCGGTATCAGTCAGACCCAGGGGAGAAGCACTGGATTGCAGTAAAGAACATTCTCAAGTACCTGAGAAGGACTAAGGAGATGTTCTTGGTTTACGGCGGAAAAAACCTCAGGTTGGAGGCCTTTGCTGATTCTGGCTTCCAGAGTGATAATGACGATTCCAAGTCCATGTCGGGTTATGTCTTTACCCTCAATGGAGGGGCGGTGTGCTGGAAGAGCTCCAAGCAGGACACCGTTGCTGACTCAACGATGGAAGTGGAGTATATAGCTGCTTGCGATGCCGCAAAAGAAGCAGTCTGGATGAAGAAGTTCCTAACAGAACTTCAGGTGGTTCCTACCATAGTTGATCCAATACCTCTGTATTGTGACAACAACGGAGCTATAGCTTTAGCAAAGGAACCAAGGTCCCATCAGAAGTCCAGATACATCTTAAGGCGGTATCACCTGATCAAGGAGATCATTGATCGTCAGGAGATCGAGGTTCGGAGAGTTGCTTCTGAAGAGAACATTGCTGATCCATTCACAAAGGCCCTACCTCAGATTCAGTTCGAGAGGCTACTCGAGATCATCGGTCTTCGATATGCCAGTACATGGCCCTAGTGCAAGTGGGAGATTGTTAGTGTATATGCCCTAGGGGACATTATTGTATCATACTGGTTTGTATATTACTTAATGGAAGCTTAGGATATTCACATGTATATAACAGTCTTGCTAAACATGGTAGTATGCTACTTGGTTTTTTCTATCTTAATATGTGAGTATACGTATTGATAGAGCTCTTAGGATCTTGCTTGACTACCAGCGTTGTGATGGCAGTCACACTAGTGGGGGCTGGGTAGTCTACAAGCACATCCTTATTCAGGTCCCTAGTCATTGGATTATCGAGACAGGGTATCGATACTCCGGAGTAGACTAGTGTGTACGCTTCTCATCCCAGTTGGGGAGATGGTCTGTCCTACAGCCGTCAGTACGTCGTACTGGAGATAGTATGCAGGTGCTCGTTAGGTTACGGGTACACCGGACAGAACTCACAGGGAACTGTTGGTTGGTTTTATACCAGTCGTCAGTGAACAGTTCCCAGGTGACATGAGTACAGCATAGTCCGCAGACTTGACACTGCTACTTCGCCTCGAGTGTGTCCCACTGTTCTTAGATTGCTACCCTACCACGGCTCAAAGGAGTCGTGCAAATAGGTAGCAGTTGGGTGCAGTCCCGAGCACTTGGAGGCAGTGGCGGTTAGACAGGATTCGTCTCTCCCGGTATTGAGGGTTGATATCGCGCTGTGTCAGAGAGCCATTACGCAAAGTCCCTGGCCAGGGCAAGCGAGATTTGCTGCTAGGTTAAAGTAGTTTCTTAGGGTGCAATGGGCTTCGCTCCGACACGACTTATACCGCTATTAGGGGACTGACGCTTGCCGCCCCCTAGGCCCGATATGCGATAGTCTTAGACGAACGGACCGGACTGTACGGAGATTGTCACATCAGACTCAGTAGGAGTTCGGATGGGTTTCCTCATCGGCCTTCTTATCGACATCTACCTGGGGACCGTTACATACAGCTAGTGCCGCTTGCGGTCTGTGGTTAAACCCACTGCCAGCGTAGTAGTCGAGTCTCTAGAGTCCCACACAGAGAGTTTCCCTATTCCAGACGAAACGATATAGAGGTCGTATGGTTTTACGATAAGGGTTCGGACGCATACGTGTGTTTACGTACGACTTTCGGACAGTTTTTACCAGTCGGCTTTGGTTTAAGACAGTTACTGGTATCCGGTTATTGGATTTATACAGTCTAAAGTTTTTCCGTATTTTTGCGGAAAGGAGGGGCGTTCTCGTAATTACGCGAGAAGCTTCTAGAAGGTGGTGACTAAGGAGGTTTAGGTGGCATATACAATGAATGTGATTAGTGAGTCATATGGATGATTCATCCATGTCATTAATGCTTCATAATTGCTTAATGACTCATGGAGATGAATCACCACAAGATATTTATCAAGCATGGTTGTAAATCATTTTCTTTTCTTTTCTTGATATAACAAAATGCTTGATATATATTATGATAACTCATTATTCTCACTTCATTATTATCTTCAGCTTCTCTCTCCTCAAGCTCTCCCTCTTCAAACCCTAATCCCCCCTCTCATGTGTTGAGTACAAGGATTAGTTAGACTAATTAAACCATAACCCTCACTCTATATCACCTAGCTTCTTTGATTAGCACTTAAAGAAAGTTAGTTGCCTTAAGTTTAGAGGCTAAGCTTGGAGTAAAGCTCTCGGCTGGATCGTCTACTACTTCGAGAAGGCCGAGGAGGAGGTGGAGTTCGTAAAGATGAAGGACACGGTTCTTTAGGTATAATCCCTTTACATAGTAGTTGTTAACTTCTATGTTTGATGTTAGTTATCGTTTAGCTTCGATTCATGTGGTTAGTCGATGTTTAAGCAAAGAACAAGATCGTTTTTCATATTTCCGCCTCCCCGCAAGTCGTGGGATGTTGTACATCGACTTACAAGACGAACGGACCGGACTGTACAGATATTGTCACTGACAGGCTCAGTAGGGTGTCAGGATGAGTTCGCTCATCGACGTCCCTTTCGGTCAATACCAGGTAGCCCGTTACGTATGGCTAATACCTCTGAGGTGCTAGTGGTTAAATCCACAGCCAAAGTGTTGACGAGTCTTTAGAGTCCCCCATAGACTGTTTCTTAAGTTTCGGACGAAACACTGTAGAGCCCGTATGGAGATATGGCAGGGTTCGATCATATACGTGCGGTATTGCACGGATCATGATCAGATGGATAATACTAGCGGGCTTTGGTTTAAGCCGGATCCTAGTATTGTACAGTGTAGATTTTGTCTCATTGCATTTGTATTCGGTCGGAATACAAATGCGGGTATGTATATACAGACGCGGGGTTTTTCTGTAATTTATTACGGGATCAGTTTTTTGAAGTTGCCAGTTTGCATTCCGGTTTCGGCCATTTTCCTTTGTTTCTTACTTTGGCTGAATTTTGGTGGGGAGGGGGGGTTAATTGCAATTGTGCATTTTATTATGGAGGAGACTTTTTGTGATGGCTTCATGATGGTTCAACCATCATTTGACTTCATGGTTCATCAATGCTTGACTTTTGTTTTGATGAGATTGGTGATGGGTTTATGAGTGTGGACTTTGTTGTGATGATGATTCTTAATCATCACCTTTCTCTCTCTCTTGTATTATTGCTTCCCTCACTCTTGGTTTTTGCTCTCTCTCTCATTCTTCATGATGGTCGGCCACAACTTGTGGAAAGGGGCTGTCCAAATTTTTGGGTGTGGGATGGTTCTCATTTTGTTGGCACAAAATCCCTTTGTTCATCCAAAAACTTGCATCTCATTCCTCCACGAATACAAGGCAACTTCTAGTAACCCCATCGAGACAAAAGAGTTCTACATTAGCCTACAGCATTCTTGGACACGTCGACTCGCCAACTTCATGCCCGAGTTGCCTCGATCCAGAAGTGGGAGCCCGTAAAAGGCCCCGGCGATGTGGTGTCCTTCCGACGAGGAGATGAAGACCGGAGATTCCGTGCGGAGATCAGGACGATGACAAGAAGACCGATGGACACGGATCGCTCGGTATATCTCTCTACCCCTTCTCTAGTTAGCTAGCATTAGATTAATGGCCCGATCCGGGTTTCGAAGTCCACGGTAGCGCCGATTCTAGTTTATAGAAAAGTTTTTGATTCCGCATTTTGTCCTCGTACAGACGGCCGGGGCGCTGCCGTGCACTTACACTGATATCAGAGCCAAGCCATTAACCTAGTCTAGCTTCCTCTAATGTGTTTACAAGTTCGATCGAACGGATTTTCCAAAAACCGTATTTTCAAGCACAGTTTCTGTCGAATTTTTCTAGTGCTCTAAAAATTATTTGGTACATTTTAAAAATACAAGCAGGGTTTTTTATGGCTTCTGTGAAAATTTGGTGCTTTAATGTTACTATTCCGCCGCGGATCCGCGGCCAAACCCATGCATTGGCCGCGGTTCCGCGGCCATTATAACTCCTCTCTGCACCAAATTTTTATAGTGGGCTTCTGACATGGAAATAGGGTTTTTGGTATATTCTGTTTGGGCCCAGATTTATTTTGAGTGCGATATTAGTGCTTGGGGCCCACTTTGGTAAATTTAGTCGATCGAAAATTTTAAACATGTTAGTTCACGGTATTTACATTATATCTGCGACCGTGAATGTCACTTGATAGTTAAATCCAGTCTAACTGCTATAGCCCTTTTAGACGGATTTACGAAAGTAACATTCACATTGATGTTCTGTGTTGTGCTGTGATGTTGCGGATTGTCGTGGTGGATAGCCTGGATGCAATGGTAGTACAGTTTGGTTTATTATGTACATTTGATATTGCGGGGCGAGCGTCCGACATGTGGACTGCCATCACTGCCTGTTTGTATATCATTCTTTTGGGGCACGACCGGGCTGAGGTCGATGTACCCGTTGTATGTATATTTTACTTTCTGTACTAGGATTACCCCGCGGAGGGGTGCACGGGTAGCCGGATTCTAGAGGGCAACGGGCCCGCATCTCATGGCGTTGAGACGGAGGGGGCTTCACTCTAGAATTGGCGGGTTATTCACCGCACTCGTAGGGGTATAGGTTGACCAAGGAGGGGTGACCAAGTTACCGGATTCCGTGAAGTGCTGGGTGGTCCATTCACGTTGCTGAAGGGGGCTGCCTCGCTTCAGGTTTTGGCGGGTAACTTGCGGCGCCCGTAGGGGTCTAGGATTTCATTGCACAGGCTATCCACACGACCAGGGGAACGTCGGGTTTCAGTAGCAGCTCTGTGAAACCCGGGGATCCCAGATATCTGTATTGTTCTGTGATGCTTATGACATTTCTGTGATATTGCATTTTATCACGCCTTGAACGAATATTATATATTAATATATATACTAGTAGATGTTGTATATGTTTCGCATCCGTACTAGTCCAGTCCCCTCTCTGTCGTTAGTTAAGTAACCTAACGGGTAATGACGGGACCCAGTGGCGAATGCGGATGGCATATACGTACATCATTATTTTTGTTCTTTATTGGTGTGATCAATTGATGGGACTGCATTGATTCGGATACATGCAAGCTAAACAAACCTAATCTGATGTTGTTGGAACAATTTTCAAAAAGCTGTTATTGCAAGGGCGTTCTCTTTTGTTTTGCACAGTGGTATTCGGTTATGAATATCCAGCACCTCAGTCGACGAGGCAAGGGCCGAGATCCCTTCACCGGGAGTGACCCCTTGGACAGAAGTTTGCGTCAGGGTAATAACTTCACTATAGTCGATTACTTTTGCTTTGCATCGTGGTATTCAGTTGGAATATCCTGCACCTCATTCTACGGGGAAAGAGCTGAGATCCCTTCACCGGGAGTGGCCTCTTTAGCAGAGGTTTTCGTCACTATATTTTTATAAAAGCTATCCAGTTCCTTCAACGATATCAAGTTCATTACGTTAAAGGTTTTTCGCCAAAAACCATTCGTAGCCCTCCGTCATTTCAGACGGGTAGGATGTAGTATTCATGCTATGTTTGTTGGCCTTAGTCAAGACATAGTGTATGGTAGCTGCTTGTTACCTTTCTGCTGCATGGATAGATTCGTTGGTTTTGGACAGTCGTATAGCCTTGTTAGCCCTAGTCAAGGGCTTGTACGGGTGGGTTCAAATTAACCTGGACAATGACGGGTAGAACTTGACATGTGACTTATGATTTGTTGGCCTTAGTCAAGGTCATAAGAGCATGGGGCAAAAATCACATCGGGAGTTTCTAAAGAAACTGAAACTTGCCAGATATGCGCATACCATCTGGAGTGTGATAACATGAGCGGATTCCGTCACGTTATCATGCGATGATAGTTGGATCCCGATTCCCACTGATGAGTTGGTTTACTCCTCAGGTGATCCCGACTAATTCTTCTTTCGGGTTTGGAGAAGAATTTGAGGTTACAGTGGGAGGTTTCCCGATTAGATAAATTGGTAACCATTCTGATCTAGGTTAGAATGCACGCTGAGTGTTTCTTTTCACTCTCTCTTTGGCAGCGACCATGACCCGACCCTTGACTATGACTCAGTGACCAAAATTGACCGAACTTTCTTATAAGACTGGCTTTTGTATTGTCAGAGTTGCAGACCTCATTGCCACTCCTACTTTAACCCTTTTCTCTAGGACACCCCGTATTACTACGAACGTCCACTTCCATTGGATAAAACCATCGTATGGTTATATACGAACTCGAAGGAATTTATTTGAGGATGGTTTCCGGTTCTGGAGAAAACGAATAGGACTATTCAGTTGTCTTTTCCTTTTACCTTCTCTCAGGTTGTGAGTACTCCTAGGATTAGGAGATAGTACACCTATTACGCTTATTGGATGGTCTTCTTCCAAACCATAGGCAGGTGCCGATCGGTAGGGAATGAAGAAAACCAATTAGCCTAACGATGGTGTACAGAAGGTATTAAGTTAAGACAAATAAAAGGATTAGAAGGACGACAAAGTAAATTGCGACTGCTATTCACGACCAAACCAAGTATTTCATTACCACTCCCACTTCACCTTTGTATTTTTCTGGAACACTCCGTATCACTACGAAGATCCACAGTTATTTGGATACTCCATCGTATGGTTATATACGAACTCGAAAGGAACTTGTTCCAGTTCGGGGATGGATTCCGGTTCTGGAGAAATAGGAATAAGGTTTATTCGGTTGTATTTTATCTTCACCTTCTCTCGCATTGCGAGTGCTCCTAGGATTAGGGCAGTACACCCATTATGCTTGTTGGATAGTCTTCTTCCAAACCATAGGCTGGTGCCGAACGGTAGGGAAAGAAGAAAACCATTTGGCCTAAAGGGGTGTACAGAAGGTAATGACTAAAGACATATGAAGGGATTTGGAGAGATGGAAAAGAAGTATACGGTTAAAGTTGTGAATCTGATAATGGATGAGGCATTACTAGGAATGCCCGGATACCCCTACGAAACATTTCAATGTTTCAGTTTCACTGTGTACTGTTTATAGAAAACCGATTTCCCAGTTAGACACTTGCTCCAGGATATGTATTTACCAGGTATGATTCTTACATCTGTATGGTTTTACAGATGATGAGTGGGAGTAAGTTATTGGGAATTAGGTGATTATCCTCATTATATTGGAATTCGTTGTAATTGGTGATATTTGAGGAAATCGCCTGGGCTGTTTGCCGGACGGCAAATACTTGGTTTTGAATATCCGTCGTTATGCACCAATTTCAAATTGATATATCTATACGTCTATTTTTATAGAGTGAGATATACCTTTTTGAAATTATGTCTATGACATTTACCTATATCAGTGGATGGTTAGGTAAGGAGCATTAAACAGCGGTGTAATTCTTCTTAACCATAAGTACAGCTTTCAACCTACGACACACAGGGAATGGGTTATTAGACTCAAGGGACTTATACAGAGTATTGTATGTTGTCCAGTGTCCATTAGGATAGAGGGGTTGGTCCTCGTACTATATTCGGTTTACTTATGACTTCTCTAGTTCTTACACAAGTGTTTTGTAGAAACACAAGGTCTGAGTTTTGAGAAGTTATAGCTATATGAATAAAGTAGAGAACCAGGTGTTGCAAGTATCAGAATTCTTCAAGGTGAGCGAAGATGTAGATACTTGTGTATGGTATTCAGTTGATAGTAATGTTTAAGAGAACTTTCTTCCCTTTCAGGTTACTCATAATTGGAAGCATTCCTAAGTTGAGTAACGCTGATCGGCCTCTTTCCATTTAGTTGACATGCACTGGAGACAGCTGCATGATTTGAATCTGGTTTAATTAAATCAGTGTCTCTGTTTCTATATTAGATATAGAACAGTTCATATCTTGACATTGTTAAGGTACAGGGAGTTGTCCAGCTTATGCTTAAAACCAGACTCTGGATAACTCAAGGCACGTTTCGGTAATGGCTGTTTGTGGGTTGACCCAGGCTATGACGAGAGTTGATTTTCTACCATCTGGAAGATCAATAGTGATATTGTTCTAGACTCGCCACAGTTTTAAAAGAAATGGATTTTTTCAGAAAACAGTAGTGGGAGTATGGTAGAACTGGAAGTGATTCCAGAACCGCAAACGATTACTGAAAATTTGATAAGAACCTAAAGATTTAATCTGGTTTGACATTCCATTGGTCACTCCGCAGATAAGGTGGGTAACCTCAGGCACCCGAGAGGTACTCCGGTAGCCTCAAGGACGGCGGTAGGGAGGTTCTTGTTTACCCAGACTTGCCATTGCTGTTGTTCCAAACTGTGAGTCCCGACAGGAGGATGAGTATAGCGTCGTTCTAAACTAGATTTAGAAGTGTACATCTATATGACTCTGCCAGAGGGTTGTCGTAGTCAGTGAGAGCAGCGGAAGCATTGGTGGACAAGTAGCTTATGTCTATGGACTAAAGCAAATATAGCGGAGATAGATCATCTATTTCTGATGTGACAGTCATAGGTTTGACTACATCAGAATAAGGGATGGATCTGTTAAGAAGGTAGTAGCGTGTGATGTACTGGTATTTAGATTACATACACAGAGTAGGAAGTGAAATTCCTTTACTACGGTCGGTTATACTTTGGTCACATAGTGGTTTCTCCACAAAGGAAATGGATTTCATATCAGACATTCTGGTTACTGGATCTAAGGTTTTAGATCTAGATTTGGGTAGTTTCCCAATCAGGGTACTTAGAGAGCATTCTAGAGCTGCTTTAGAATGGACGACTCCTGGCATGGTGGTGTACCTGCAGGTGATGGAATCACCCTCTCTAAAGGTGTCTTAAAGACTAAAGGGGAGAGGGTTATGCATGATTGGCAGATCACTTGCTTAGGCAATTGAGTCAATCATGATATGTCAAGTACCACACCAGATGTTTTTGCACTAGATGCAATAAGTTGATACTGATCCAATCCTGGAGAAACGATCGGAAGCAGTATTAGAACATAAGTGGATGTTCTAGGGATATGATAACGACAGCCTCCTTCGGGAGACTGTTATCATTCCAGGCTTCCAAGGTGGCCTGGATGACAGAGTGGCTGTCAGAGTTATTGTTTTCCCTCTGACAAGGGGCAGTATTTTGGACAGGAGGTCCAGGTGGATACTGAGGGAGGCATGGCACAGGATACTGATTAAATTCAGTTGACGATACAGTCTGAGAAGTTTGGATTTGGAGTTCATTTATGAACTAGGTCGCATCAGATATCCAGACAAACTCTAAGACAGGTATTGCTCATTTCGGAAGATGGCTTGCTCTGCGAACTTGAGATAAAGAGAGACATAGAAAGAAACATTAGGGCGGATCCACTCACTGAGGATATTCCTTGAACGCATTAGTTTCGCAAACGGGTTTTGTGAGACTGATTAGTAGAGGAGTTGGGTGTTCGGTATCACACGGGCTGTGAGTATGCGACATCGCAATAATTAGCCTTGAGTGTAAGTAGGAGATTGTTGGAGATAGTGCCCTCAGAGTCAATTATTGGATCATAGGCACGTGATTGCAATGATTGAGGGAGTACCTATACCGGTAGGACAGTCTTACTCAAGATGATAGTATGCTATCTGGTTTACCTTTATCATCGTGTACTATTTTAGGTGACCTTACAGGTCACTATTGTGCGTTGATAGAGCCCCTAGGATTCTTGCTTGACTTCCAGCAGTATGAGGGCGATCATATACGTGGGAGCTGGGGTCTATAAGCACATCCTTAAAAGGTCCCTAGCGAGGGAGTTTCGAGACAGGGCATCGATACTCCAGAATAGACAAGTGTATACAGTCGAGACCCCGACGAAGGGTGGTGGCCGGTCTCACAAGCCACTAGTGTCAGTTAGTTCACCTAAGAAGTATACAAGTGCTCATTGGGTAATGAGTACACCGGACAGGACTCGCCGGGAACATGCTAGTTGGTCTTATACCAGACGTCAGATAGCAGTTCCCTGGTGACATATGTACAGGTTAGTTCATCGACCTGAGATCGTCATTTGTCTCGTGTGAGTTCCCACTGTACTTTGATTACTACCCTACCACGCTCAAAGGTGACGTGCAAACAGGTTTTAGTTGGGTACAGTCCCGAGCCACATGGAGGCAGTGAGCGGATCTGCAGGGGTCCGTCTCTCCCGGTATTAGGGGTGAGGTCACGCTGTGTCTAGGAGTGCCATTACACGAAGTCCTTGGCCAAGGTAGGTGATTTACTGGTAGGTATTCCAGTAGTATCGCAGGGTGTTCTGGGCTACACTCTGACACGACTTGTACCGCTTTTGGGCGTCTGGCTTTTACCAACCCCCAAGATCCGCCATAAGATGCTCATAGACGAACGGACCGGACTGTACGGATATTGTCATTGACCGGCTCAGTAGGGTGTCAGGATGAGTTCGCTCATCGACGTCTCTTTCGGTCAATACGAGGTAGCCCGTTACGTATGGCTAATACCTTTATCGTGCTAGTGGTTAAATACACAGCCAAAGTGTTGACGAGTCTTTAGAGTCCCCCACAGACCGTTTCTCAAGTTTCGGGCGAAACGCTGTAGAGGCCGAATGGAGATATGGCAAGGTTCGATCATATTCGTGCGGTATTGCACGGATCATGATCGGACGGATAATACTAGCGGGCTTTGGTTTAAGCCGGATCCTAATATTGTACAGTGTTGATTTTGTCTCATTGCATTTATATTCGGTCGGAATACAAATGTGGGTATGTATATACAGTCGCGGGGTTTTCCTGTAATTTATTACGGGATCAGTTTTTTGAAGTTGCCAGTTTGCATTCCGGTTTCGGCCATTTTCCTTTGTTTCTTTCTTTGGCTGAATTTTGGTGGAGGGGGTTATTTGCAATTATGCATTTTATTATGGAGGAGACTTTTTGTGATAGCTTCATGATGGTTCAACCATCACTTGACTCCATGGTTCATCAATGCTTGACTTTTGTTTTGATGAGATTGGTGATGGGTTTATGAGTGTGGACTTTGTTGCGATGATGATTCTTAATCATCACCTTTCTCTCTTTCTTGTATTATTGCTTCCCTCCCTCTTGGTTTTTGCTCTCACTCTCATTCTTCATGATGGCCAGCCACAACTTGTGGAAAGGGGCTGTCCAAATTTTTGGGTGTGGGATGGTTCTCATTTTGTTGGCACAAAATCCCTTTGTTCATCCAAAAACTTGCATCTCATTCTTCCACCAATACAAGGCAACTTCTAGTAACCCCATCGAGACAAAAGAGTTCTACATTAGCCTACAGCATTCTTGGACACGTCGACTCGCCAACTTCGTGCCTCAGTTACCTTGGTCCAGAGGTGGGAGCCCATAAAAGAACCCGGCGATGTGGTGCCCTTCCGACGAGGAGATGAAGACCGGAGATTCTGCGGGGAGATCGGGACGACGACGAGAAGACCGAAGGACACGGATCGCTCGGTATATCTCTTTACGCCTTCTCCAGTTAGCTAGCATTAGATTAATGACCCGATCCGGGTTTCAAAGTCCGCGGTAGCGCCGGTTCTAGTTTATAGAAAAGTTTTTGATTCCGCATTTTGGCCTCGTACAGACGGCCGGGGCGCTGCCGTGCACTTACATATTCTCTGACATGGTCGAGAATTTTTTGGAGATTTTCATGGACGATTTCTCGATTTTTGGAGACTCTTTTTCTGACTGCCTATCGAATCTTGACGCAGTTTCATGGTCCAAGAGGGAATTGTGCTTGGACTTGTTATTTCACGAAAAGGCATTGAGGTTGACAGAGCTAAGGTAGATGTCATTCAAAACCTTCCTCATCCTAAAAGCATCAAGAATATCCGATCATTTCTTGGCCATGCGGGCTTTTACAGGAGATTCATTAAGGACTTTAGCAAAATTGCTAGACCTTTAACTCTTCTCTTGGCCAAGTATACGACCTTCCACTTTGACTCGGATTGTGAGGCAGCATTCGACTCATTCAAACACTCCCTCACTACAGCCCCCGTTCTATCGTCTCCAAATTGGGACCACCCTTTTGAGCTTATGTGTGATGCATCAGATTTTGCAGTTGGTGCAGTCTTAGGACAGCACATTGAAAAGATGCCACACGTGATCTATTACGTAAGTAAGACCGTGAACGATGCTCAAATTAACTATACAACTACTGAAAAAGAACTTTTGGCGGTTGTATTTGCATTAGAAAAATTCAGGCCTTACTTGATTGGCTCACCAATAGTTGTGTACACTGACCACTTCGCCTTGAAACATCTTTTGGCGAAGAAAGATACTAAAGGTAGGCTAATAAGTTGGATCCTTCTATTACAAGAATTTGATCTTGTTATCAAAGATAAGAAAAGATGTGAAAACGTTGTAGCCGACCATCATTCACACATCTCTTCTTCACCTGTTACCCTGCCGATCAATGATTCGTTTCCGGACGAACAACTCTTGAGCGTATCCGATGAACCTTGGTACAGGGATATTGTGAACTATCTTGCCACGGGACTGATACCCAGCGATTGGTCAAAACAGGACAAACATCGTTTTCTATCCTAAGTAAAATACTTTTACTGGGATGAACCCTATCTGTTTAAGTATTGTCCTGACCAAATCATTCGCCGGTGCGTCCCGAATGAGCAGTTCAAGAGTGTTCTATCTTTTAGTCATGATCAGGCATGTGGGGGTCATTTCGGTCCAAAAAAGACGGCGGAGAAGGTTTTGCAATGCGGTTTTTATTGGCCGACCTTGTTCAAAGACGCATTTGATCATTGCAAAACCTATGCACAGTGTCAACACACGGGTAGGATTTCCCGGAGAAATGAGATGCCACAACAACCCATCTCAGTGGTTGAAATTTTCGATGTTTGGGGCATTGACTTTATGGGTCCTTTTCCCAACTCCTTTGGGAATTTGTACATACTGCTTGCGGTTGATTACGTCTCAAAGTGGGTTGAAGCCATTCCATGTTGCAGTAATGACAAAAAGGTTGTCATTAAGTTCTTAAAAGAAAACATCTTTTCGCGATTTGGACACCCACGCGCTATCATTAGTGATAACGGGATACATTTCTGCAACAAGTCCTTCGAGACTTTGATGCGGAAATACGCAATCAACCACAGACTTTCTACACCCTATCATCCCCAAACGAGCGGGCAGGCTGAGATTTGGAATAGACAGATCAAGTAAATCCTGGAGAAGACTGTTGCTAAGAATAGAAAAGATTGGTCGACCAAATTGACGGATGCTCTTTGGGCATTCCGAACTGCATTTAAAACCGATCTGGGGATGTCTCCATATAGGTTAGTGTTTGGGAAGGCTTGTCACTTACCGGTCGAGATTGAGCATAAAGCATTGTGGGCTATTAAGGAAATCAACTTTGACTTAAACCAAGCCTGCAACTTTCGGAAGCTGCAATTAAATGAGCTAAGTGAACTCCGCGATGAAGCTTATGATAATGCTATAATTGTAAAGAATAGGACTAAGGTATTTCACGATAAAAACATTTTGAGGAAAACATTTACACCTGGTCAACAAGTCCTTCTTTATGATTCACGACTACACCTTCACACGGGTAAGCTACGATCTCGGTGGAAGGGACCTTTTATTGTGCGGTCTGCATACCCGCACGGGGCAGTTGAGGTTGAAAATGTTAAAAACGACACATTTTTCAAAGTTAATGGACATAGACTATAGCCGTATTTTTCCACTGACCCCATGGAGGAGCTCCTGTTCTTACAGGAGCCATTTTATCTTGATTAAAATTCCACCGTCTCACCTCGATGTCCTGTAAAGTACTGCATCATCTTTTTGAATGGAGGTGAGTGAAAGGAATAAGTTTGGGGGAAGAGCTTCACTTAAATATTTTGCCCCCACCAATAAATTCCTCCCAGGCTTACAGTTTTTTTATAGACATAGCAGTTGGCAACAGTGAGGACACTGGTGAAAACAAGTTTGGGGGAGGTTTGTGCTTATTTTCGCATCATTTGCATCTCACTTAGCATAAGCACAAAACAATTTTTTTTTAAAACCTATAAAAATTTAAAAATTTTGAAAACTTATAAAAATTTAAAAATTTTGAAAAAAGATATAAAAAAAAAATTGTACATAAATAAGATAATAAAAGATTAGATACTGAAAAATTACATCCAAAAGAATTGAAAAATTTAAGAAAACCAAGAAAATTAGTAGTTTTCTTATACGAACTAGTAATAAGTAGTTATGAGCCGGTGTCCCAAGGGTTAGTAAGATGAACGAAGTCACTAATCTGAGGATAAAAATAAGTCTGAAAAATAGTTCCTATTCTGGAAGCCAAACATTTTGAACGTGGACAACCTACTATTCGCACTTACACTCGTCTTGAAAGTCGGGATAGTAGAGGATACCTTGAAATGCTCTTGTCTAAAACCCAAAGTATGAAGGGAATAAAAATGAATAAAATATAAAATAGTGAGAAAAATGAACACTAGTTTTGTTATCGCCAAGGCAGCAATAAAAAAATATAGCGAGGGTGCCTCTTCACCTAGTGCCCTAAGGCCAACTGGTCTGGGAGTCACTGCTAAGCCTTAGGTGGTGCAAGACGAGGAAAAACACCAAATAAGCAAACACATGATTAATCGGTCGGTTAGTACCTTAAGAAGTATTAACGGTCGCATGAAAGTGTGTGAGCAAATTCATCTAAATATTCATTAATTAAAAAGTACTGAGGTGGATGGACAAGAGTATGATAGCTTTAATTGAATTCTCCGGGTGTAGGGATGTTCATTATACACAAGTTGGGTTATATGATCGATGTTTGGAATACAAATAGGAATGAAGAATAAGACGATGTTTTATTGAGGGGTTATGTGATTTCTAATATCTTTTCATGACTATTAAGATAGGGCTCATGACAACCGAAAAGCTAACTTAGTTGGAAACCCTAATTTTCAAAGCTGTTCTTTAAATGTAATATTCATGATCTTCCTTTTATTATTGGATTTTGTGGGTGCAATCCGCTGAAAACCCTCAGGAAACAACACTACTCCTACTAGGGACACCTAGAGTTTTAAAGGCTTGTTGCACGTGCTTAGTACAATCGTGTTGCCTACGAAAGTGTGCTAATTAGTTTTTCTTTTTCTTTATTTTCTCCTTCTCTTTTTAATAAAACAATTCGCTCGAGACGATCGAAAATAAGTTTGGGGGAATTTGATCAGTCGAAAATACAGCATTTTCAACACGTCAATTTCCCTATCATTTGCACTCATCTAGATGTGTTCGGTATTCATATAGCACATATTAGCAAAACATTCGTAAAATACCAGATAACCTGTGTTGTATACTAAAACCGGCATTTCAAGGGAAATTGTGTGTTTATCATGGCATCGCATCATCCTTGTATAGCGCAACACTTGTTTCGAGATCTATGCAGGAAATTTCAGGAACCGAGCCAAAATTGTCAAATTGCTGGAAAAAAATACGCCAACTCAATGACTTGAGATCTGGAAGTAATCTAGAAGGAATTTTGAGAATCAACATATCAGAAAAATACCATCAAGACAGCAGAAATCCACACTGTGAAAATGAGACAGAGAAGCCCTCATGTGACCGCGGATCCGCGGCCTGAGCAGGCACGTGCCGCGGATCCGCTGTTGTGTTGCCATGTCACCAGAAAGTCTCTGCTTCATTATTCTCCTCTCAGATTCAGAACTCCTTTATGCCACTGCAATTTCCAGAACACTCCAGAGTGTTCTGCCAGATCAGCAAGCTCCTTGATCAAAACTAAACACTCCTAGCTTCCAAAGCAAGCTTCCCCCCTAACTAACTAAGTCTAGAACCTTCCTCCTAACTACCAAGCATATGAGAGAATCTAACCTAGACCAAGCTTACAAGGGAAGCTAAAATAAACTAAGCTTACAAGGGAAGCTAAAATAATCCTAGCTTCTTAAGGAAGCTAACTATTCTTAAGGCTATAAAAGGGACCTTGGGCTTCACTTCTAAAGGTTGTTCAACAATTCCATCATCTCCCCCACAAGTTGAGTGACACAACTTCTGCCTCAAACCCTAACCATAATCCAATCAAAAAGCCAACAAGTTCAAGATCTCCGAGTTCAATCGAAGCAAGAATCCTTCAAAGCCTTTAGAAGCGAAGCCGGACTTCATCGGAGCAAGTGGTCCAAGCCGATCCGCGACTCAAGGAGCCGAGCGACGCCAAAATCGACGATCTAGTTCCTTCCTTTTGTAAATTTCAAGAGAGTTGTAACGAATTTGTCGATAAATAAAGGTAAAATCCTTTTATCTTTCTTTTTTTAAATTCAAGCATTATGATTCAATCTAGATTCTTGAATGTGTTCTTTGTGATGATGCTTGAGTAAAACTCCGCTCGTGGAGGAGTCGAAAGAATAAATAGATGATGAAGTTGACGAATCTTGAAACATTTCTTAAGTCCTATAACGTTTGTAAATTCTAGAAAATCAAATGATCGATGATCTAGTTTCGACGCGAAATGCTTTCTTGATTATTTTCGCTCGAAACTAGAGATCAACGATCGATCATTTGATTTCCTAGAAGCTAGCTTATGAATGAGATTCATTGAAAGGACAAAGGATGAGATGAGGAAACTCGCAAGATCCTTAAACCTCAATAAATCATCATCGATCTAGTATCAATTCGTTAATGGATAAGAAAAAGTAATCGTTAGTTGTTCATATCATATTCTTGCATTTTTATAACGCCCAATTTTTATCACATTACTTATCGGTAGGTACTCTTGAGCCGTGTTTGCTAGTCAATTGCAGGATACATGTTCTCGGTTCTAAACGGTGAAATTCATGGAAAAGCACGACAAAATCCGGATTACTGCCAACCACAGATAAAACACGGGTCTCCGCTCTCTATCCGTATATTGCCGCACACCAGTTTAAGAGACAAAATAGAAAATCAATGTCATTTTCATGCACAAAGCTCAATGGCAACACAAGATCCAACACATCTACGCGGAGCTCGAGGAAATCATGACAAAAAGATCCACATCAAATCACCTTTTGGTCTGCTGGAATTCTGGAAAAATTGTGAAGAGTTGTTGAGAAAAAACATATACCAAACAGCAGACAACACCAAGACATAGGACCCCACAAAATCCGAGGAGCCAACTCCTCTAAAGCGACGCGGTTCCGTGGCATAAGCATGCTTAGGCCGCGGAACCGCGGCTGTACGGGCTCCTCAGTTGACGATGTTTAAGGGGTATTTTGGTCATTCTATATGGAGGCAGTTTGTTGCCCTAGGATTCCATTTCCCTGCCTATAAATAGTCCAGAACTTGCCAAAGCCAAGAGTACTTAATCTTGTATTTAGATTTTAGACATGTTGTTGTTCTTTTTCCTCTTCTCATCTCTTCTCCATTAAAATCTTGTAGTGAGCTTTTGTGAGTGAAGTGATGAATAAAAAGTCCTTTTGGTTACCATGCTTGTCTTATTATTAATTATAATTGCTTGTATTTTTCTTTTGCTAATCTAGTTGTTGTTATTTGTTGTTTGTTTTTTTCTTGTTCTCTTTTTCTTTATCCTTAAACAACAATGATGCTTACGCTTGATCCTTACCGAGGTGAGGTCGCAAATAGCTAGTTGTAATCTTCTAACCTCTTTCTTTCTATCTTCCTCCTTTGTTTTATTTTCCATTTTTCTTGTAATGGGTGAGTAGTGTTCATACTTGTTAGGGTAGGATAAGGAAAGTTTAAGAGATGCAAATCTCTCTCACTCTTACTAACCTAATCCTAACCCTAACAAGCTCTCTTTACATATCATTTTAGCACAAAGTTAATCGAAAAACAACCCTGGACATTTAGACTTAACTCGTTAAAGCACATAGAAAAAGATTCCCATCTCCCTGCGGACGACCCGTACTCAACCGGCTAGCTACAAGTGAAACCGTCTTGATTGCGGTAATAAACCTGAACACGCAAAATCCCTAACAATCAAATGGCGCCGTTGCCGGGCAGACGGTAGTTTATTTCTTTGTGTAGTTTCGGATTAATTTGTGAATATAAATATAACCGAAAAACAAAACAAAAAAATATACATTGTAAAAAAAACCATATTGTTATTTTTGATTAGTTTTTATGCAAGTGTGCAGGAGAAAAGGAAAGGTCGAGCTCAGTGCCAAAGACGTGGGATGTTAGACCCATATCTCGCGGCTACACTGTGACGGATCAAGACAAGAGCCAACGGTTTACTGTAAAAATCTGGAGCAGATACAGTGAGCAAATCAAGATTCAGGAAATCCAGACAAGCAGAGGACTCCCAGACCAGCACCTCTAAGAAATTTGAAGGCCCAACTCACCCATCTTGCCGCGAAACCGCGGCATAAGCTTATGCCGCGGAACCGCGGCCGTTTGGTGCCCTCAGGGTGCCAAATTCCCTGTAAGTGTCTCTTGTCTCTCCCCCATTCCTCTAGACTCCACTGAACTGTGTTTTCTGCAGCATTCTTTGCGCAAATTCTCTTCCCCCTTCCTATAAATTGTTTTTGTGCAGGATTCTTTGCGCCGCGCTAAAAAGAATAAAAATTGATTGCAGTTGATTTGTTACTGCTCTGCATTTATTAATACGGACTTTAAGGGGCTTGAAACCAATCTAGATTGGGTGGGGATTCATCACCCTTCCCAGGACCCCAGAAATCACAAAAGCATATGCATTGACCATTGTTAATTAAAAAATACTAGACTCAGCCCTAAGGACTTCGCGCTCAATAGGACAGAGGACTAGTTACAGGCATCTGACGTTTATCCTATCCAGACTTTGCGGTGTCTAGGCAAGTGTGTCCAAGGCAAGTGGTTACTTAATTAGGACCACTACTTACGTAGTGGGGAGCCTCCCACTTACCTGGCACTTACCTGGCCGCAATTAGCGGAGAAGAGGCGGTTTGAGGTCCTATTTCTAGCCCTTTGAAACAGTTAGGAGCTGTCTAGCTGACCTAGGTGACCCTAGATCTAGGTGTGATTGTGCATATCTTGTTTGTGATTGCTTAAAGCCGTAAGTCCGTACATATTTCTGTAAAGCTCTTTCTAAAAAAAAAACCAAAAACTTTTATAAAAACTTGCCCTTTGTCGCCAAAATCTCATTTTTCACCCACCACCCATCGTATTTGTAGCGTCTTGAAAAGTCGTTTTGGTGTTTTCCTGAAAATCGGTGAAAATTCGGTATTTTTCCGAAAACCGTCTTTCTCGTTATTTTGCAGTTTAGGGCTAATTATACCTAAAATGGATAGGTAATTGCTTGTTTTTAGTAGCTAATGAGTTAATTATGAAATTCTGGTCGTTTAAAAATTTTCCCTAATTTTTCAATTTTTTTATATTATTTTAAGCCGGTAAGAAAATACATTAATTAGCGATAAATACAAATTTTTCTGGGCTAATTTTAATCTTTAAAATTATGATAATTAAAATCTAGTGGTAACATAAATTTTTAGTATTTTATTTTGATTTTTAACTAATTTTTAGTATAGAAAGCGAAATTATTGAATTTTAAGCTAAAACTTGCAATTTTTGACTTGTAGGGGGTCTTTTTGCATAAAACTTCTTTTGTAAAACCCCTCTCTCTCTTCCCTCAGCCCTAGGACAGCCCCACCTTGATCAAGTCCAGAAATTTCTGGCCTCACATTGATTTTCTTTCATGTGTGGAATTGTTTTGTTTAGGAATTTATTTTAAATATAGTTGTAGAAGTATGGTGCATTGACTTTTGGGGAGTTGACTCTTGACCTTTCCCACACACCCACACCTCTCCCCCACTCCTCATCAGCCGAAATTTCTGCTGCAAACAGCAGCCCCCTCCCCCTCCTTGCATCATCTCTTTTCTTCTTCAAAGTTCATCCAAAAATCCTTAAAAATCAACAATTCCTTTTACAATTTCAAAGCAAAACCTTATTCCCTCTCTTCTCAAACCCAATTGACTCAAATCTTGGAGAAAGATGGCATCTTGGGAGGCTTTAGCATCATAGGGTTTGAATTTTTGAGGTATAATTTCTAATCAAATGGTTACATTGTTGCTTAAGGGTGCTAATTAGAACCTTGAAATTGTTTAGTGTTAAATCTTTACTTAATTCCTAATCTAGTTTTGTTTAAAGAGGGTAGTTTGATATGAACTTGGGTTTTAGCATACCATTACTAGGCTAATTAAATCTATTTTTCTATCTAGTTATTTTGCTAACCTAATCTAAGAGGTTAATTTTCTTATGTGGGCTTTTAATTGTGTTAATTTAAATTTATAGTATGGAATTTGATTTGTGATTGCTAATTACAAAAATTAAACTAGGGTTCTTGAAGCCATGTTAGTTAATTAAATTGTTTTGTAATTAATCTAGTTGCTACACAACCTAATCTAAGAGGTTACCTTGTTATGTGGTCTTTAAACTATGTTAATTTACTAAATTTTAAAAGTGTGATTTTTGTTGTAAATTGTTGTTTTAGGAAATTCAAGAAAGGGGTTTGTGTATGGAAATGGGTTGCGAAGCATGATAAATGAGTTGAATTTGTGTGATTTTGGCTAACTAGTTGTGTGGTTGGATATTGTGTTGGATTGTGTTAACCGTATCGCTAATTTTCGATATTTGCACCAAAATTGTAAGTTTTGTGCTTACTAGGTTTTTATAAAAATTAATTGGTGAATTATTTGTGATACCTTAGGGATGTTTTTAGCATCTCCTATGACGTTTAGGATGCGTGAGCGCGGAGTTTTGAGTAGTCGGGTTTTAGTTTTGCCGGGCGACCAAATCGGCGATTTTTGGCAGTTTTTGCGATTTTCGCGTATGTTCCGCGCACCCTGCACACGTTGTACCTAGCTAGTGAACTTTAGTAGTTTCGTTTGGGTTTTGCGTCGTTCTTGATATGTAACCTTATGTTTGGTATTGATGTAAATTCCAGGTTCGGTCGCGGAGACGTCAGACGCGGCGCGAAAGGGGAAAGCGGTGATTGGACACAGCTAGCCAGGGATTCCTGTGAGTAGATGTAACATCTACGGGGGACTATCGTTGGATGGCGCAAGCCGCCCGATAGTTTAGTAGCTTAAAAAGATTCTTAGTAATATTAGTAATTAGGGGTTTAATACTTGTATGATTATTTGCTACATTCATGCCTTATATTGACATACCTATACGAAACCATTTTATAGGACACCTGCACCATTGCCAGGGTTTTTATATGCAGCACGAGCACTATTCATGCTTACACACACACCCTGGTAATTGCCATGCCACCACACTAGATAACCTTTAAATTGAAACCTTTTACTAATTGATACTTAAACTTGTGCTATTGCCTTTAATTCCTTAAAAATGAAACCGTAGGATTGCTATTCATGTGCATGTACTTCATCATATTAATTGTTCATGCTTAATCTTTTAATCACACATCGCAACTTGATTATCGATACCATATGCATTGATTATCATTGATATATGCACTTATGAGGATTTCTTGAGATTTTATGATATTTCTGGATTTCGGGGGAAAGCCGCAAAATTTCTAAACTTATTATATTTTTAAAACATGTAAATTGCGGTTTTCTAGTGATGTAAGTGTCGTCCACCATGAGTTTGCTGTGGTTTTGGAAATCCGTGTCGAGGAGTGGAGGAACCGTCACGGGTACATGGTGGGCCCGGTAAGGTACCCCGGGGCAAGAGGAATGTGGTGTTGACGTTGAGCCTGGCAGGGGACGGATTACCTACCGGTGACTGTTTGGGACGGCGGATATCCAGAGGATACCGACCGTGGCCGCCAGATGATGAGATATTGATATTTGAGATGGGTCAGCCGGACGGCTGAGGCCAGAGACACTATGACATGGATTTATGAGATTTGAGACAGCTTTTAGGTGTCGTTGCTCGACACCGGTTCTCGTCGATTCCTTGAGTATTATGCTGGCATTCTAAAAGAGTTTCAAAAACAAAAAGAGATAAAATGTTTCTTATAGATACCTATTGAGACCTCAGATATTCATATTGCATACATATTCGTACACTGATGTTGTATACACACCTGCTAGTGCATCCATTCATACCTGTATTTTAGATGCTAGGATGCTTGTGTGCATGCATACGATAGCCTTTGTAGATGATATTTATTACTCACGAGTTGGCAACTCACCCCCGTTGTGCCACAGCCTTTTGCAGGCCTGCTCCGTCAGTACAGTAGCGGCGGGCGCACTTGTTCTTTTGCCTCTTTTGCCTGGACTCGAGGTTTTGCTCATAGGTGGGTCATGTTATTATTTTTGTACCACCTTGTATATTCTTTGTATCTAGTGTACTCCATCTACTGTTTCTACCAGTATTATTGTATTGACCTAGAGATGAGACTGTGAGGTTTGTGGACTTTTATGCTGTATTTTGGGGTCGAGCTCACTTGAGTCGACATGCTGTTTTTTCTTATGCTTCATTATGATTATTTTGCTTGTTGTTGCTTTATATTGCGTGGGATTTGTGACCGCCTTGTGGCGAAGAGCTAGCTCCCGCTTGGGGATGCCCTATTTTGTTGGATTCATATATATTTTGTTGTACCCATTTTGGGGGCCAGTATTTACAAAGGAGACTCTGCCGAAATTTTCGGAAAAATTGGTATTGTTTTTAAAAAGGGTTTTACATGACTTATTTGATAAACTCGCTTTCAATTGATTGGGTTCTCTTCACTCTTTTGCTTAATTGGTTTTGTTTTCTGGGCTTTGGCTTACTTATTTTTCGGACGTCTTTAGACGTTTCGTAAACTTAAGTGCCAGTCACGTTCCGTACCCTGCGGGTCGTGACAAAGTTGGTATCAGAGCGATAGGTTTTACCTTTTTGAGTGTAGGATGACCCTTGGTAGATGGAGTAAGTGACTTAAGCAGGGTAACGTAGCCTGCGTATGTCCGCGGCATACTTGCGATATGGTACTCTGCCTAAGTGACTTTAGGATATTCTTGCTTGAAAATTCCTTCTTCAATTCCGGGTATCCAATGATTCTATTGCACTGTTCTTATTGTCCTGTTCCTGTACCAGTCACTATGCCGCCGAAGGCTACGAGGGCACAGAGGGCTGCCGCCCGAGACGAGATTCGAGCTGGCTCGTCCGAGACTAGGACTGAGCAGGGTGGTATGCCTACGCCGTAGGGACAGACCGATCCACCTTCCCCAGGCCGTATGGATAGGCTCGAGACTGGTATGGAGGAGTTGCGACAGATGATGGGAGGCATGCAGGAGCTACGTCAGATGGTAGGATCCCTAGTTGCAGCCAGTCGTACACCGAGGCCGGATGACGTACCTACTACATCACAGACGACCATGATACCTGCTCCTACTCTACCACCGTGACCATCCCGGTTTCACTACAGGATTTCATGAGGCTGAGACCTCCAGTATTCACCGGCACCGAGGCAGCGGAGGACCCACAGACGTTCCTTGACAGTTTAGCCAGGATCTGCCGTTCGCTGAGATGTTCGGATGATCGATGGGTAGAGCTTGCGAGTTTCCGACTAGAGGGTCTCGCACAGACATGGTGGGAGTCAGTCTTGAGAGGTCGAGCTGCAGGTCTACCGCCTATGACTTGGGCCGAGTTTACAGCGGTCTTTCTAGCCCGTTTCCTTCCAGAGAGCGTTCGTGACGCCAGAGCTCGCAGCTTCAAGGCCTTAGTCAAGACACCTAGGATGACGGTGTCTGAGTATGACATCCAGTTTACACAGTTATCCCGATATGCTCAGTATTTGGTGGATACCGAGGAGAAGATGGTGAAGAGGTTCGTACAGGGACTTGATGCCCAGCTATATCTTGCCATTGGCGCCCAGCACTACGACACTTATTCAGCTGCTATGGATACGGCATTGCGGATGGAGGCACGCATATCACAGACTTCGGCCGTTTCTGGGCCGAAGAGGATTCGCACCGAGGTACCGTCTCAGAGGCAGCGCGCCAGATTCTTTCCGAGAGATAGGCCTGGCAGAGGATTTGGGCGGGGACAGTTATATGGTTCTTATCCCCAGGGGCAGCAGCCGTCGCCAGGGTGTTTTGGGTGCGGGAGTTTGCACCATCTTGTCAGAGACTGTTCGGCGAGACGACAGGGAGCACCGACAGTTCCGCATGTGACCCTACCACCATCACCACCCCCTCCTCAGAGAGCCCTACTTCCTACCACCGGCGATGCTCCACGCCAGTTAGGTGCACCCAAAGGCCGTGGACGCGGCGGTCCTGTCCTGAGAGGACGAGGAGGCAGAGGCCGAGGTTGAGGTCAACCCGCTATCGGTGGAGGACAGGACCGAGTTTTTGCTTTGACACCGCAGGATGCGCAGGCATCCAATGCCGTTGTGACAGGTACCTTGCCAGTTTGTTCTTTCGACGCCCGGGTATTATTTGACCCAGGTTCCACACATTCGTACGTATCTACACACTTTGCACCGATGTTGGGCCGTGAGGAGTCGTCGTTAGATCATCCGCTTGTTGTTAGTACTCCGGTAGGCGAGTCGTTTGTCGCTCGTTTTGTTTTTCGATTGTGTTCCGTTCGTATCGGGGAGAGGGATGCATCGGTTGATTTGATTCTCCTCGATATGTTGGACTTTGATGTGCTTCTGGGCATGGATTGGCTAGCCACTTGTTATGCTTCGGTGGACTGCCGTGAGAAGGCAGTCAGATTTAGCTTTCCGGGAGAGCCAGTCCTTGTTATTCAGGGAGACCGCAATGTCACCCTTCCCAGCTTAATTTCGTCTCTTCGCGCTGGTCAGCTCTTGCGGAAGGGATGTCAGGGATTCTTAGCGTTTGTTTGTGATACTCGAGCTGCAGAGGTTCCGTTAGACCGGGTCCCGATAGTTTGTGAGTTCCCTGATGTTTTCCCTGATGAGCTACCTGGGCTACCGCCTGAGCGCGATGTTGAGTTCTGCATTGATTTGATTCCCGGCTCGGGGCCTATTTCTATACCGCCTTATCGGATGGCCCCGGCAGAGCTTCGAGAGCTGAAGGATCAGTTGCAGGATTTGTTAGATAAGGGACTTATTCGACCGAGTGTTTCTCCGTGGGGTGCTCCGGTCCTGTTTGTCAAGAAGAAGGATGGAAGTTTGCGCTTATGTATCGACTACCGCCAGCTGAACAAAGTTACCGTTCGGAACAGATATCCGTTGCCGCGCATTGATGATTTGTTCGACCAGCTTCAGGGTGCGGGGTATTTTTCGAGGATCGACTTGCGATCAGGATACCATCAGCTGCGAGTTCGACAGGAGGATATACCGAGGATAGCTTTCCGCACGCGCTACGGCCACTATGAGTTTTTGGTGATGTCGTTCGGACTCACCAACGCCCCAGCAGCATTTATGGATTTGATGAATCGTACATTCAGGCCGTATCTTGACTTGTTCATCATCATGTTTATCGACGATATCTTGGTGTACTCCCGGAGCAGAGAGGAGCACGAGCAGCACTTGCGGATTACGTTACAGACTCTGAGGGAGCACCAGCTGTTCGCAAAGTTCTCCAAGTGTGCATTCTGGCTGGACAGCGTCGGATTCTTGGGTCACGTGGTTACGAGAGACGGCATTTGTGTGGACCCGAAGAAGATTGAGGCTGTTCAGCAGTGGCCCCGACCTACATCGGTTACTGAGATCCGTAGTTTTCTAGGCCTGGCAGGCTACTACAGGCGTTTTGTTCAGGACTTCTCCCGTATAGCTGCACCGTTGACCGGTTTGACCCGGAAGGGAGTTCCTTTCGTCTGGACAGAGGAGTGCGAGCGCAGTTTTCAGCAGCTACGGACTTGTTTGACTACGGCGCCGGTATTATCTTTGCCTTCGGGATCAGGCGGATTTGTTGTCTACTGTGATGCTTCGCGAGTGGGATTAGGATGCGTATTGATGCAGCATGGCCGGGTGATCGCTTATGCTTCTCGGCAGTTGAAGAAGCATGAACAGAACTACCCCACTCATGATTTGGAGATGGCTGCAGTGGTCTTTGCACTGAAGATTTGGCGACATTACCTTTACGGCGAGTCGTGTCAGATATTCACCGATCACAAGAGCTTAAAGTACATATTTCAGCAGCGAGACCTGAACCTCAGACAGCGTCGTTGGATGGAGTTGGTGAAAGACTACGACTGCGAGATCTTATATCACCCCGGCAAGGCAAATGTGGTGGCAGATGCGTTGAGTAGGAGGCCTGGGGGTAGTCTATCCTTTTTGCGCGCAGTGCAGAGGCAGTCGTCAGCAGATTGGCAGATGTTATGCGACAGCCGAGTTGAGTTCGAGTTCACTCAGACAGGGGGACAGCTCGCGCGTGTTCGTGCACGCCCACAGTTGCTTGACCGTATATATGAGGCACAGCGCAGTGACGACCGTTGCTCAGAGATCATGGCACAGATGGGACAGGGCAGATTTTCCGAGTTCGTGGTTGACGATCAGGGGATTTTACGATATGGATCTAGACTGTGCGTACCAGATGCTGATGGATTGCGGCGCGACATTCTTGAGGAGGCACACCGATCAGTGTATAGTGTCCACCCCGGTTCCACCAAGATGTACCATGATATGAGAGAGACCTACTGGTGGGACGGGATGAAGAGGGACATTGCGGAGTTCGTTTCGAGATGCCTGACTTGTCAGCAAGTCAAGGCCGAGCACCAGAGGCCCGCAGGAGAGCTACAGCCGTTACCCATTCCAGAGTGGAAATGGGAACAGATTTCGATGGACTTCGTTGTGGGTCTACCCAGGACCAGTCGAGGGTACGACTCCATCTGGGTGATCGTGGATAGATTGACGAAAGCGGCTCACTTCCTACCGGTGAAGACCACTTTCAGCTTCGCTCAGTATGCTCAGCTCTATGTTGAGGAGATCGTGCGGCTACATGGCGTACCGACTTGTATCGTGTCAGATCGAGGCACTCAGTTCACCAGCCGACTTTGGCAGAGACTTCAGGAGGCTTTGGGCACTTGTTTGAGCTTCAGCACAGCGTTTCATCCGCAGACCGACGGACAGTCAGAGCGGACCATTCAGACTCTCGAGGACATGCTCAGAGCGTGCGTTTTAGACTTTGGTGGTAGCTGTGATCGTCATTTACCTCTAGTGGAGTTCTCCTACAACAACAGCTTCCAGGATACTATTCAGATGGCACCTTTCGAGGCATTGTATGGGAGGAGATGCAGATCGCCCGTCTGTTGGACAGAGCTCAGCGAGAGCAGCATTTTGGGGCCGCAGCTTATTGAGGAGACGACAGCGAAGATACAGTTGATCCGAGACCGGATGAGAGCGGCTCAGAGCAGGCAGAAATCCTATGCAGACAGGCGCCGTCGCAGATTAGAGTTCGCAGTTGGCGACCATGTTTTTCTGAAAGTCTCTCCGATGAAGGGCGTGTTGCGTTTTGGGCGAAAGGGGAAGCTTAGCCCTAGATTCGTAGGTCCCTTCGAGATCCTCGAGCGTGTCGGCGCAGTTGCATATCGTTTGGCCCTTCCACCCAGCTTTCCCGATGTTCACCCCGTCTTCCATGTTTCGATGCTCCGCAAGTACCTTCACGACCCTTCGCATGCGATTTAGCACCCGACAGTCCAGCTAGAGCGCGATCTTTCTTTTGCAGAGCAGCCGGTGGCCATCTTGGATCGGCAGGTGAAGAAGTTGAGGTCGAAGATTATACCAACCGTCAAGGTCCTTTGGCGTAGCCCGAGCAGCGAGGAGGTTACCTGGGAGACCGAGGGCGAGATGAGGAAGAAATATCCCCATCTCTTTGAAGGTACGCGTAGCTATATTTTTAAATTCGGGGACCGAATTTCTTTAAGGGGGGAAGATTGTAGCGTCTTGAAAAGTCGTTTTGGTGTTTTCCTGAAAATCGGTGAAAATTCGGTATTTTTCCGAAAACCGTCTTTCTCGTTATTTTGCAGTTTAGGGCTAATTATACCTAAAATGGATAGGTAATTGCTTGTTTTTAATAGCTAATGAGTTAATTATGAAATTCTGGTCGTTTAAAAATTTTCCCTAATTTTTCAATTTTTTTATATTATTTTAAGCCGGTAAGAAAATACATTAATTAGCGATAAATACAAATTTTTCCGGGCTAATTTTAATCTTTAAAATTATGATAATTAAAATCTAGTGGTAACATAAATTTTTAGTATTTTATTTTGATTTTTAACTAATTTTTAGTATAGAAAGCGAAATTATTGAATTTTAAGCAAAAACATGCAATTTTTGACTTGTAGGGGGTCTTTTTGCATAAAACTTCTTTTGTAAAACCCCTCTCTCTCTTCCCTCAGCCCTAGGACAGCCCCACCTTGATCAAGTCCAGAAATTTCTGGCCTCACATTTATTTTCTTTCATGTGTGGAATTGTTTTGTTTAGGAATTTATTTTAAATATAGTTGTTGAAGTATGGTGCATTGACTTTTGGGGAGTTGACTCTTGACCTTTCCCACACACCCACACCTCTCCCCCACTCCTCATCAGCCGAAATTTCTGCTGCAAACAGCAGCCCCCTCCCCCTCCTTGCATCATCTCTTTTCTTCTTCAAAGTTCATCCAAAAATCCTTAAAAATCAACAATTCCTTTTACAATTTCAAAGCAAAACCTTATTCCCTCTCTTCTCAAACCCAATTGACTCAAATCTTGGAGAAAGATGGCATCTTGGGAGGCTTTAGCATCATAGGGTTTGAATTTTTGAGGTATAATTTCTAATCAAATGGTTACATTGTTGCTTAAGGGTGCTAATTAGAACCTTGAAATTGTTTAGTGTTAAATCTTTACTTAATTCCTAATCTAGTTTTGTTTAAAGAGGGTAGTTTGATATGAACTTGGGTTTTAGCATACCATTACTAGGCTAATTAAATCTATTTTTCTATCTAGTTATTTTGCTAACCTAATCTAAGAGGTTAATTTTCTTATGTGGGCTTTTAATTGTGTTAATTTAAATTTGTAGTATGGAATTTGATTTGTGATTGGTAATTACAAAAATTAAACTAGGGTTCTTGAAGCCATGTTAGTTAATTAAATTGTTTTATAATTAATCTAGTTCCTACACAACCTAATCTAAGAGGTTACCTTGTTATGTGGTCTTTAAACTATGTTAATTTACTAAATTTTAAAAGTGTGATTTTGGTTGTAAATTGTTGTTTTAGGAAATTCAAGAAAGGGGTTTGTGTATGGAAATGGGTTGCGAAGCATGATAAATGAGTTGAATTTGTGTGATTTTGGCTAACTAGTTGTGTGGTTGGATATTGTGTTGGATTGTGTTAACCGTATCGCTAATTTTCGATATTTGCACCAAAATTGTAAGTTTTGTGCTTACTAGGTTTTTATAAAAATTAATTGGTGAATTATTTGTGATACCTTGGGGATGTTTCTAGCATCTCCTATGACGTTTAGGATGCGTGAGCGCGGTGTTTTGAGTAGTCGGGTTTTAGTTTTGCCGGGCGACCAAATCGGCGATTTTTGGCAGTTTTTGCGATTTTCGCGTATGTTCCGCGCACCCTGCACATGTTGTACCTAGCTAGTGAACATTAGTAGTTACGTTTGGGTTTTGCGTCGTTCTTGATATGTAACCTTATGTTTGGTATTGATGTAAATTCCAGGTTCGGTCGCGAAGACGTCAGACGCGGCGCGAAAGGGAAAAGCGGTGATTGGACACAGCTAGCCAGGGATTCCTGTGAGTAGATGTAACATCTACGGGGGACTATCGTTGGATGGCGCAAGCCGCCCGATAGTTTAGTAGCTTAAAAAGATTCTTAGTAATATTAGTAATTAGGGGTTTAATACTTGTATGATTATTTGCTACATTCATGCCTTATATTGACATACCTATACGAAACCATTTTATAGGACACCTGCACCATTGCCAGGGGTTTTATATGCAACACGAGCACTATTCATGCTTACACACACACCCTGGTAATTGCCATGCCACCACACTAGATAACCTTTAAATTGAAACCTTTTACTAATTGATACTTAAACTTGTGCTATTGCCTTTAATTCCTTAAAAATGAAACCGTAGGATTTCTATTCATGTGCATGTACTTCATCATATTAATTGTTCATGCTTAATCTTTTAATCACACATCGCAACTTGATTATCGATACCATATGCATTCATTATCATTGATATACGCACTTATGAGGATTTCTTGAGATTTTATGATATTTCTGGATTTCGGGGGAAAGCCGCAAAATTTCTAAACTTATTATATTTTTAAAACATGTAAATTGCGGTTTTCTAGTGATGTAAGTGTCGTCCACCATGAGTTTGCTGTGGTTTTGGAAATCCGTGTCGAGAAGTGGAGGAACCGTCACGGGTACATGGTGGGCCCGGTAAGGTACTCCGGGGCAAGAGGAATGTGGTGTTGACGTTGAGCCTGGCAGGGGACGGATTACCTACCGGTGACTGTTTGGGACGGCGGATATCCAGAGGATACCGACCGTGGCCTCTAGATGATGAGATATTGATATTTGAGATGGGTCAGCCGGACGGCTGAGGCCAGAGACACTATGACATGGATTTATGAGATTTGAGACAGCTTTTAGGTGTCGTTGCTGGACACCGGTTCTCGTCGATTCCTTGAGTATTATGCTGGCATTCTAAAAGAGTTTCAAAAACAAAAAGAGATAAAATGTTTCTTATAGATACCTATTGAGACCTCAGATATTCATGTTGCATACATATTCGTACACTGATGTTGTATACACACCTGCTAGTGCATCCATTCATACCTGTATTTTAGATGCTAGGATGCTTGTGTGCATGCATACGATAGCCTTTGTAGATGTTATTTATTACTCACGAATTGGCAACTCACCCCCGTTGTGCCACAGCCTTTTGCAGGTCCGCTCCGTCAGTACAGTAGCGGCGGGCGCACTTGTTCTTTTGCCTCTTTTGCCTGGACTCGAGGTTTTTCTCATAGGTGGGCCATGTTATTATTTTTGTACCACCTTGTATATTCTTTGTATCTAGTGTACTCCATCTACTGTTTCTACCAGTATTATTGTATTGACCTAGAGATGAGACTGTGAGGTTTGTGGACTTTTATGCTGTATTTTGGGGTCGAGCTCACTTGAGTCGACATGCTGTTTTTTCTTATGCTTCATTATGATTATTTTGCTTGTTGTTGCTTTATATTGCGTGGGATTTGTGACCGCCTTGTGGCGAAGAGCTAGCTCCCGCTTGGGGATGCCCTATTTTGTTGGATTCATATATATTTTGTTGTACCCATTTTGGGGGCCAGTATTTACAAAGGAGACTCTGCCGAAATTTTCGGAAAAATTGGTATTGTTTTTAAAAAGGGTTTTACATGACTTATTTGATAAACTCGCTTTCAATTGATTGGGTTCTCTTCACTCTTTTGCTTAATTGGTTTTGTTTTCTGGGCTTTGGCTTACTTATTTTTCGGACGTCTTTAGACGTTTCGTAAACTTAAGTGCCAGTCACGTTCCGTACCCTGCGGGTCGTGACAATATTTCTCCGTTGACGTTTTCTTACCCTCACCTTCTCCGCTTTGACTACACTAAACTCGTTTATTGTATGTCCGCTTGGACTCGGGACACTAGCGCCCGCTTAGTCCGCGTTACGTTAGTCGCTACCGACTACGCGATCGACTCAGACGTCGAAACTCCGTCCATGCCTCATTCACCCTTACCTTTGCCGGCCAACTACGACGTTGACCGGAATTCTGTTCATACATCTTCACCTTCACCATCACCAACCTCTTCTTCCGCGATGTCAGGATTTAATCCAATCATCCCTACAACTCCCCCGGGATTGATTCGACCTCTTATGGATGCGAATAACCCACCACCACCGCCTGTCGTAGCGCCACAGCGAATCGCGCTCCAGGATCGTTTCTACCCTACCCGTTCTGCACTTCCCACCTGTCTTTCTCTTCCACCGGCCAATGGGGATAATTTTGAAATTAAGCCCCACTTCATTAACATGCTCCTGAAATTTCATGGGCTTGAATCTAAAGATGCCTATATCTTCATCAACAAATTTCAAAACATTTGGGCCATGATGAAAACGACCCAGCTGTCGGACGATGCTATACGACTACGGGTCATTCCGTTCACTTTGTGCGATCTTGCTGAAAAATGGCTGTATAGCACCGCTTCCCACTCCATAACCAGTTGGGACGAGTTTGTGAAAGCGTTTCTCAAGAAATTCTATCCGAATCATAAAACCGCGAGGATCCGTAACGAAATCAACCAATTCTCCCAGCTTCCTACTGAACCCTTCTGGAAGTGCTTTGACCGGTATAAAGAACTTCTTGTTCAGTGCCCTACCATGGAATTGAGAAATGGCAACTTTGCCAAACCTTATATGAGGGCCTAAACCCAGCAACCAAGCAGTTGTTGGAAACCATTTGTCAGGGCCACTTCCTATCAAAATCTGACGAGGAAGCGTGGCAATTCATCGACGACCTTGCGGAACAAACGCTTCAATGGGAGAGCACCAGACCAACTTCTTCTTCTTCCTCTACTTCTACTGGTCAGTCTAGGGTAGGAATTCACCAACTCGATGTCTCTATTGCGATGAAAGCTGAAATGGCTGCAATAGCGAGAAACCTTGAAGCGATAGAGAGCAAATTTTCATCTCCTGCTCCTGCCCCTGTTCTTCCCCTTCGTACCATTTGTGCTTGTTGTTCCGATCCTTCTCATTTAACCGAAGAGTGTCCTTACAATCCACCATCTCAAGGACAGGATCAGGTTAATGCTGCATTTCAGCAAAGACCGAGAAATGATCCATACTCTTCCACCTACAATCCCGGTTGGAGGAACCATCCCAATTTCGCCTGGAATCAGAATCAGCATCAATTCCAAGGCAAAAATTTCCAAAGGCCCACACCGCCGCAACAACAAGCGCAACAACAAACTCAACCTCTGTTTCAGCAGCCCTTCCAACCCCAACCTTTTCAAAATCAGACGAACAACTTTGCACCCAACAATTCTTTTCCGCAAAACAACTTTGTTCCGTCAAACAACGATAAGGTTTCCTCGCTAGAACGAAGTCTGGAGGCGTTCGTTAAATAATCGACACAATCCACTGCTAACATCCAGTCGTCTATTCAGTCTTTGGTGCAACACCCTGCTGCACACGGGCAAAGCATCAAGACCATCGAAGCCCAGATTGCACAACTGAATACGGCCTTATGTGAGCGAGAGAAAAGGAAGCTCCCGTCCCTGCCACTCCCAAATCCCGGTCACCCAAATAATGTACATGTTGCTCTTGAACAACAGAACCATAATGTGAGTGCCGTGACTACATTGAGATCGGGAAGGATGCTGCAAAACAACATTGGCACACGGATCGACGATAACGCCCCGGCCGCTTCTTCCTCTTCTTCTTCTTCTTCTTCTTCTTCTTCGTCTTCTGAGCCTATTCTCCATTCTTCAAAAGGCTCTTCCTCTTCTTCTGCTCGAAATGGACCCATTTCTCACTCCACAAAAACACCAGCTCTGGGATCCGTTCCAGCTCCACAATCTCCTCCACAAGCATGGACTCAACCAATTTTAAAAATGTTCCATTTCCAAACCGGTTGAGGTCTAATAAACAAAATCCAAAAATGGAGAAGATTCTGGAGTTGTTTAAGTGGGTTAACATCAACATTCCCTTTTTAGATGCTGTCCAACAAGTCCCGTCCTACGCGAAAATCTTAAAGGACTTATGCACAAAAAACAGGAAGTCTCAGGTACCCAAGAAAGTTTTCTTGGCTAGTGCTGTGAGTGATACTCTTACCCAATCTTTACCTCAAAAACGGAAGGACCCTGGCTGTCCTACGATTTCTATTACTATTGGGGATAAGAATATCAACCGCGCACTATTAGATCTTGGAGCCAGTGTTAACCTGCTTCCGTACTCAGTATATGAGCAACTAGGTGTAGGAGAGCTGAAACCCACACACTGCACTCTCTAAATGGTCGACCGATCGATCACCCATCCTAGGGGTGAGCTAGAGGATGTGTTAATCAAGGTTGGGGACTTCATATTCCCCGTTGACTTCATTGTTTTAGACACACAGCCTGTAGCTAACCCCCAGAATCAAATTCCGGTGATACTCGGTCGCCCATTCCTTGCAACCTCAAATGCTGTGATCAATTGTCGAAATGGTTCGATGAACCTATCTTTTGGAAACATGACAATTGAACTCAACATTTTTAGGTTGGGGAATCATCCCACCGAACCTAATGCTCATATACTAGACGTCTGCTCGATCCAGGAGATCACCCCAGAAGAGTGTGAATTCGAGGAGTTTTTGTTCGATCACGATAACCTTAACGCCACTAGTGCGTTCCTCTTCGAACCTGCTGCTGTTTCTGCGCCCGACAATGACTACGAGTGTTTCACTTTCTCTAAAGATCTTAGCCACTCACCACCCGAGTTTGAATCCTTCGAATTTCCGGATGAGTAACCTGAACCATCTAACTTGGTCGCTTACACTCGTTTTGAACCTTTGCTAAAATCTTTTGAGTTCGAGACCTTTTCACCAATCTTGCCTTCAATCGTTTCACCTCCAACGCTCGAACTCAAGCTTTTTCCGTCTCACCTTAAGTACGCTTACTTGGGTGAAAACGAGACCCTCCCTGTTATCATCTCGGCTACTCTAGCTCCAGAGCAAGAGAAAACCCTTCTTGCGGTCTTGCACAGCAATAGGCAAGCTTTTGGCTGGTACATGGCGGACATCAAGGGGATTAGTCCCCTGATCGTTGAACATCACATTCATCTGATGGATGATGCCAAACCAGCCAGGGATCCACAAAGGTGACTCAACCTAGTCATGAAGGAGGCTGTGAAAAACGAAAACGTAAAGTGTCTGGATAGTGGTATCATCTACCCTATCTCTGATAGCCAGTGGGTTAGCCCCATTCACGTTGTCCCCAAGAAATCAGGCATAACGGTCATCACTAACGAGGCGAACGAGTTAATCCCTACTCGCACCCAAACTGGGTGGCGAGTATGCATCGATTACAGAAAACTCAACGCCGCAACGCGGAAGGACCACTTTCCGCTACCTTTCATTGACCAGATGCTTGAACGATTGGCCGGACACGAGTACTACTATTTTCTTGATAGCTACTCCGGCTATAATCAAATTCCCATCGCCGAAAAAGACCAGGACAAGACCACATTCACTTGTCCTTTCGGCATGTTTGCATATTGTCGCATGCCTTTTGGGTTTTGCAATGCGCCCGCTACCTTCCAGTGGTGTATGATGGGAATCTTCTCAGACATGGTGGAAAAATTCCTGGAGATCTTCATGGACGATTTCTCCATCTTCGGCAATTCCTTTAACGAGTGTTTGTTGCATCTTGACGCTGTCCTTACCCGATGTAAGGACAAGAACCTCATTTTGAATTAGGAGAAGTGCTACTTCATGGCGCGCGAAGGTATTGTCTTAGGACATATCATTTCGCAAAATGGCATAGAGGTTGACAAAGCGAAGATTGAGGTCATTTCCAATCTCCCTCCTCCCAGATACGTCCGAGACATCCGAGCCTTCCTTGGCCATGCCGGTTTCTATAGACGATTCATCAAGGACTTTAGCAAGATTGCTAGGCCCTTGACTCTTTTGCTGGCCAAGGACACGCCATTCGTCTTCAACTCGAGCTGTGTGACTGCTTTCGAGTCATTAAAAAGCTCACTCGCTTCTGCTCCCGTTCTTTCTTCTCCTGACTGGACGCACCCATTTGAGATTATGTGTGATGCATCCGACTTTTCCATTGGTGCTGTCCTTGGACAACACATCGACAAGATGCCGCACGTGATCTATTATGCTAGCCGAACCCTGAACGACGCCCAACTTAATTATACAACAACTGAGAAGGAATTCTTAGCTGTTGTATTTGCTTTAGAAAAGTTCAGGCCCTACCTCATCGGCTCTCCAGTCATTGTCTACACAGACCATTCTGCTCTGCGCCATCTTTTTGCGAAGAAAGATGAAAAATCCCGGCTAATACGTTGGATCCTCTTACTTCAAGAGTTTGACTTTGTCATCAAGGACAAAAGAGGATGTGAAAACATAGTCGCCGACCATCTTTCACGACTTCCTTCTTCGCCGTCGCTTCACATTCCGATCAACGACGTTTTCCCGGATGAACAGCTCTTGACCGTATCTTGCGAACCCTGGTTCGCAGATATTGTGAACTATTTGGCCACAGGATTACTACCGACTGAATGGTCAAGTCAGGACAGACTTCGCTTCTTATCCCAAGTAAAACACTTTTACTGGGAAGAACTCTATCTGTTCAAGTACTATCCGGACCAGATTAATTCAAGAGTGTGCTGTCATTTTGCCACGATCAAGCATGTGGCGGGCATTTTGGCCCCAGAAAGACAGCTGAGAAGATCTTGCAATGTGGTTTCTACTGGCCACAACTCTTCAAAGACGCTCATGACTATTGCAAGACTTGCTCCCGGTGCCAACACTTGGGCCGGATATCCCGGAGGAACGAGATGCCGCTCCAACCAATCTTGGTTGTGGAGATTTTCGACGTTTGGGGGATCGATTTCATGGGGCCGTTTCCCAGCCCTTTTGGGAACTTGTACATCATTCTCGCTGTTGATTACGTCTCTAAGTGGGTCGAGGTTGTGCCCAGCCGGACTAACGACAACAAGGTTGTCGTTAGGTTTCTTAAAGAAAACATTTTCTCCCGGTTTAGGCACCCCCGAGCGATCATTAGCGACAATGGAACTCATTTCTGCAATAAGACTTTCGAGGCCTTGATGCGGAAAAATTCCATTAATCATAAGCTATCTACGCCCTACCACCCCCAAACCTGCGGGCAGGCCGAAGTTTCAAATCGGCAAATCCAGCAGATACCGGAGAAGATGGTTTCCAAGAACCGTAAGGATTGGTCGTTGAAACTTACTGATGCCCTTTGGGCATTTCGAACCGCTTATAAGACCGATCTTGGCATGTCTCCCTATCGGCTTGTGTACGGAAAGGCTTGCCACCTCCCTGTCGAAATAGAGTATCGCGCATTTTGGGCGATAAAAGAACCGAATCTGTCTCTCGAAGATGCGGGCAGCCATCGGAAGCTGCAGTTGAACGAATTGAGCGAGCTTAGGGATGAGGCTTACGATAACGCGGTTGTCATTAAGAATCGAACGAAGGTGTTTCACGATAAACACCTTTTGCGCAAAACTTTCGTACCTGGTCAACAGGTACTGCTTTACGACACCCGGCTACACTACCATCCAGGAAAGCTCAGATCTCGCTGGAATGGGCCGTAATTTGTGCGGAATGTGTATCCGCATGGCGCTGTGGATTTGGAGAATCCAAAGGACGGTTCATTTTTCAAAGTAAACGGGCACCGACTTAAGCCGTACCTTAGCGCCGAACCAACAGAGAAGCTCCTGGTCTTACAGGAGCCGGTTTACCCTGCATAATCCTCCTCTGCCTACCACCAAACTTCGGTTATCCAGCCAAGAACAGTGGACACTGTTCCAAATAAGTTTGGGGGTATGTATATACCATTTTGTATATATTTGTGGATATTCTTTTCCATTTTTGCTATTCTTTAAAAACGAAAACAAAAAATTTTGTGTCTATATAACCGACAATTTTGACCCTTCAATGATCTCTTCATGCAACGACAGTGAGGACACTGTCCAGTTTAAGTTTGGGGGTACGCTCAGTATGCATTTCTAACCTTCGCATTCATATGTATATTTTGCATCTGCATACTACAATCCATAAAATCCATAAAAATCAGAAAATTTTCTAAAAACATAAAAACTTTTTCGTCAAGTTAGCTAGTGGAAGAACTCTGATTCAACATTTCGACGGTTTTGTTTGATAAGATAAGAATAACTAAATCTTATTTTTAGATTTTGAAAACCTGAAAGATAACTTTCCTTTGAAGTTAACTATAGCTGATATACGTCTTTACATCACACTACACGTGTCGTGAGTTTTGAAAATTAGATGACAAGTCTTTTATGTCTAAAAACATTTAAATGGATAAATGATTTTCTGAGGATCAAATAGGTTTGTTCTGAAATAAGTAATATCAAGAATAGTTTATGAAGTAAAGTGAATATGAAGGAATGTTATTGATGCCTTAATTGGAACTAAGTCTGAAAAATAACCCATCTGGAACTTGATTGGAATGATTACACACCAAACCCACTAAACACGTCTTTTATCCAAAAAATAAATTGAACTGCCGGTTATATCTCCGTTCGTATTGAATCATCATGATTTTCACGCCAAATTGTCTTTTGTTTTTAGACCTAGGTAACTTGAGTAATTAAGTCCGCTGGGGTGTTTCTACACCTAATGCTCTAAAGCCAACTGGTTTGGGTGCATTGGCCAAAAGCTCGTTAAGAAGCCTAGAAAGTCCAGCTTAAAACAAAGTCAAGCAAGTGTTCTCTCCGAGTTAAAATTCCTAACGGTTCTTTATGTGAGAATAATCTTGACAAAAGACAGGCTTTTATAAAAAAATATTTCTAGCGGAGATATGAAGGTTTTATTCTATGATAAAGACTATTGCATGTTCACAGAGGTTTGTATGAAATGAAAACAAGAAAAAGATGGAGTGAAAAATAAGACCTAGTTTCCTGTTAAGGAAGTTAGAAATTCTGAAGTTGAAACCTTACTGGAAAAAACGAAACTTGAAAAATGCTTAACTCTTTATAAAACTTATGTGATCCTTTTAAAATTTTTATCTAGGCTTTATTGTACGACATGATTCGACCTTTCTGGAACTTAATGACACTATTTGCACTGCACGTAAACACATATAAAATCTTAAGTTAAATAAGAAGCGAGATATGAAAAATAAAGGTTCGATAGTCTAGACTTAAGACCATAGAATTGTTATTTTCTGAAACAAAACTTTAGGGTTTGAATCATAGTTATTTTGCAAAACTAGCTTGACCGGATTTTGTGGGTAGTATCCGCTGAAAACCCTCAGGAGACAACACTCCTCCTACTAGGGACACCTAGAGGTTTAACGGCTTGTTGCACATGCTCAGTGTAATCGCGTTCCCTGCGAAAGTGAGGTCAGGAATTTTTTGTGAATAAATTGGCTTTGCTCGGGACGAGCAAATGATAAGTTTGGGGGTATTTGTTCATATCAGATTTTTGCATTTTTATACCGCCCAATTTTTATCACATTGCTTATCGGTAGGTACTCTTGAGCCATGTTTGCTAGTCAATTGCATGATACATGTTCTCGGCTCTAAACGGTGAAATTCATGGAAAAACACGACAAAATCCGGATTACTGCCAACCACAGATAAAACATGGGTCTCCGCTCTCTATCCGTATATTGCCGCACACCAGTTTAAGAGACAAAATGGCAAATCAATGTCATTTTCATGCACAAAGCTCAATGGTAACACAAGATCCAACATATCAACGCGGAGCTCGAGGAAATCATGACAAAAAGATCCACATCTAATCACCTTTTGGTCTGTTGGAATCCTGGAAAAATTGTCAAGAGTTTCTGAGAAAAAACATATACCAAACAGCAGACAACACCAAGACATGGGACCCCACAAAATCCGAGGAGCCAACCCCTCTAAAGCACCGCGGTTCCGCGGCATAAGCATGCTTAGGCCGCGGAACCGCGACCGTACGGCCTCCTCAGTTGACGATGTTTCAGGGGTATTTTGGTCATTCTATATGGAGGCAGTTTGTTGCCCTAGGTTTCCATTTCCCTACATATAAATAGTCCAGAACTTGCTAAAGCCAAGAGTGCTTAATCTTGTATTTAGATTTTAGAATACATGTTGTTGTTCTTCTTCCTCTTCGCATCTCTTCTCCATTAAAATCTTGTAGTGAGCTTTTGTGAGTGAAGTGATGAATAAAGAGTTCTTTTGGTTACCATGCTTGTCTTATTATTAATTATAATTGCTTGTATTTTTCTTTTGCTAATCTAGTTGTTGTTATTTGTTGTTTGTTTCTTTCTTGTTCTCTTTTTCTTTATCCTTAAACAACAATGATGCTTACGCTTGATACTTGCCGAGGTGAGGTCGCAAATAGTTAGTTGTAATCTTCTAACCTCTTTCTTTCTATCTTCCTCCTTTGTTTTATATTCCATTTTTCTTGTAATGGGTGAGTAGTGTTCATACTTGTTAGGGTAGGATAAGGAAAGTTTGAGAGAAGGAAATCTCTCTCACTCTTTCCTTGCCCAACATCTTAATTCGGATTCCCGTTAATTGAACCACAATCCGCTCCCTACGGCACCCTATCCTACATGATAGCGGTGATTCCTTAGTGAGACCGGTTGTGGTTGAATTAACCGGAGGTTAAGGCTAAGTGCTAAGAACGGACGGACAAGCACCAAAAGGAAGAACTTAAGCGTTGGAAAGCCTAGCTTATACTCGCAAGTTCCTTCCTAGTCGTGCTAATCCCCGTTGTTGCCGATTACCGTAACACCGATATTAAGAGTGGCAACGAAAGAAGTGAGCGACTCCTAACTCAAACTAACCTAATCCTAACCCTAACAAGCTCTCTATACATATAATTTTAGCACAAAGTTAATCTAAAAACAACCCTGGACATTTGGACTTAACTCGTTAAAGCGCATAGAAAAAGATTCCCATCTCCCTGCGGACGACCCGTACTCAACCGGCTAGCTACAAGCGAAACCGTCTTGATTGCGGTAATTAACTAAGCACGCAAAAACACTAACAATCATTAGTCTTCTTCAGATCTATAGATTTAATCGACTCCTACGAGCTTCACATCAATTCTTGAAACTTAAATCAATTGGAATTCTATCAATTCTTGATTCTTGATGTTTAATGTGTTCTTGATTTTAGACTAGATCTAGACAATTCTTGAAATTCATTGATATAAATCTTGTATCATTTTCTTTTCTCTTCTCTTAAATTTTCAATTCAAATAAAACAAATACGAACGAATCACATAATCCCTGTGGACGATCCGCACTTATTAACGCGCTACATTCGACACCGTTATTGATTGCGGTCAAATATTTTTGGTTGTGATTTCTATTCACTTTTCTAAAAACCGACACAACGAGAAATTCGAAATCAATCAAAAACTTAACCTAGTTGCGAGATTGTTAATTGTTATTTTCCTAATTGTCTAATTAAGCGTAATTGCAAACTAACTTTTACTAAATCTTATTTGGGTGAGATTAAAATTGTGGTAAAGGTTTGCGTGACTTAATTAAGCTATTAGGTGATGATTGTGGCAACTAGATTTGGTTAAACTACTCGATTTGAGTTAAAATGATTAAAATATGCTTACTAGGTTTTCGGTTAAATTAGGCGTGAGTGTCAATTGACGTTACGATATTATATATATTATCTTCCACGATATATATTGTGTTGTGAATGCGCGATCGGTGCGATCGGGGTCTAGGCTTTGTGATTGTGTCGTTTAGCGTTCCTAGCTGAGATTGTGCCGATGTCGTACACGTTTTGTGCACTAGGTGCAAAGTGTGTATATCTTGTGGACGTTTTCCTTGCGTTTCGTTGTCTTTGTGTCGGCGCAAGATATTTAGTCTTATGTGTTATGTTTGTGAAATTTAAGATCGCATGCTGGGACTTTGGACACTGCGAAGAAAGGGAAGCAGGTGGTCAGATTTTCTTAGCTCGAGATCATTGTGAGTAGATTTAACATCTACAGGGGAATCGCCCGTATGGCGTTATCTGTCTGGGCTAGATTCAAGGACATGATTATTAGTTATAAGTATATGGACATTGATTGTGCATGTGTACCATTTTTGCATACCTCATTTTCCTATTGCATATAGACATCGTATTAATGAGATACAACACCATTACTGACGGTTCATGTTGCACGAGCATAAATTGTATGCTACACACACACCGTCGGTAATTGCCATGACACGCACAACATATATACATATGTGATATTGTATCAGTTATTTCCTTTGAGACATTGATTCTTATTCCATTGCGCATATGAAATGTTGTATACATTCTATACCTACATGCTTACACATATACCTGGTTATACCTACATACTTAAACATATACCTGGCTATACCTACATGATTACACATATACCTTGCTATAGCTACATGTACATCATGCATACGTACTTACATGTACACCCACATACCTTGCTACAGCTATATGTACATCATGAAAACATACTTACATGTATACCCACATACCTTGTTATAACCACATATACCACTATGTGGTATTATATTGCCATTGACATTGAGACATTGATTATTGTGCTATTGCGCATATGAAATGCATCATACATACTTGCTTATATGTAGATACACATATCTTGCTATAGTTACATGTACACCTAATATGATGCTGCACTTGATTTCGGAGGAATTGGGAACAGCATGATATATATTAAAACTGGATTCATTTAAAAGTGCGGTTTTCCCTTAATATGCTCATATTGCTGTTTTGTGTTGCATACATCAGTTTTCATGGATTTACGCATGAAGATATGGATTTCATTTGATTTATGGATTTGAGGACCATGGTGGTATTTTCAAAAATTTATGCATTGTTTGAATACCCGGTTTCTCTTGATATGATATTTCGATGCGTCCACCATGAATTTTCTCGGTTCTGAGACTTGTGCTAGAAACCCGATTCGAGGAGCGGGAGGCATCGTCTGCGGGTACATGGTGGACCCGGTATGGATCCCCAGGGCAAGAGGTGATTTTCATGGTGTAGACGATGAGCCTGGCAGAGGGATTAGTACCTACCGGTGATAGTATTTGGACTCGGCGGTTATCCGGAGGATACCGACCGGAGTTATGAGATGGTTATGGACTTACCCGTTCTGCCGGAGCCCGCGGGCCGATCCCGCAGATGGAGTCGAGGTATGAGGATTTACGGGTTGACGTTGGACACAGGTTTCATGATGTTTCGAGTGTCAATGTTGGACACTCAGGTTCCATGAGATTTACAGATTGAGGGCCGATCAGGGTGACGGCGCCTGAGGTTTTGGGATTTGGAGTGTCATTGATGAACACCAGGATTTTTCAACGATGATGATTCATTGATGATGTTATATTTTATCTCATACTCAGCATTTATTTGATATGCATTGCTTCATGTATTTGTAGTACCTGATAGAGTACCTTTCATGACTTTTGCATATATATACTGCCATATTATACTATCAGTTTGCATGTGATAGATTATCGCAGTACGTGCGTACCTGCGATTACCTACATGATGTTATTTACTATTCACGAGTTCGTAACTCACCCCCATTGTGCCACAGTGTTTTTACAGGTTAGACCTTCAGTGTAGTCGCGGCAGGGCTTCTTTTTATCGTATCTTTTCGCAGCGGATATCGCTACCGCTGACTATGAGTAGTTTTGCTATAGGTGGGTTTTGCGGTTATCCGATGATGTTCATTGTATATCTTACTGTATCTAGCATTCTGTTGGATATATATGCCCTAGAGGCCTACATTGTATAGGATGCTTGGGATATGTATGTACATGACAGTCTTGCTTGATATGATAGTACGCTATTTGGTTTTACTTTGTCTTAAAGTATGATATTTTTTACTTGGTATTTATATATATATGTTGATAAAGCCCATAGGGTGTTTTGTCTGACTACCGGCGTTGTGATGGCAGTCATACTAGTGGGAGATGGATAGTAATTAGGCACACCCTTAGATGTACCTGGTCACAGGAGTGTCAAGATTGGGCATCGATACTCCGGAGTAAACTAGTGTATACATATCTAGACCCTGACGAGGGGCAATGGATTGGTCCCGCAACCATTGGTGGTGTTCACCTGAGATTGTATACAGATGCTCACTGGGTGTGAGTACACCGGACAGGACTCGCCAAGAACTGACTGGATGGTATTATACCTAACGTCAGATAGCAGTTCTCAGGTGACATGTGTGCAGATAGTCCGTTGACTTAAGGTCATCATTTGTCTCGTGTGAGTTCCCACTGTGCTTTGATTATTACCCTACCACGGCTCAAAGGAGTCGTGCAAACAGGTTTCAGTTGGGCACAGTCCTGAGCCACGTGGAGGCAGTGAGCGACTGTTAGGGATTCGTCTCTCCCGGTATAGGGAGTTGATATCGCACTGTGGTCGGTTGGTCATTACCATAAGTCCCTGGCCAGGGCTGATTGAGAATTACTGATGGAATGATCAGTAGATTCTCGGGTGGTCTTGAACCATACCGACACGACTTGTACGGTTATTAGGGGTCTGACATCCACCACCTCCCTAGACCATACATGCGATACTCTTAGACGAACAGACCGGACTGCGCGGATATTGTCACAGACAGGCTCAGTAGGATTTCAGATGGGTTACCTCATCAGCTTTCTTATCGACAACTACCTGGGGACCGTTACGTACAGCTAGTGCCGCATGCGGTCTGTGGTTAAACCCACTGCCAGCGTAGTATTCGAGTCTTTAGAGTCCCACACAGAGATTTCCGAAACCCAGGCGAAAAGATATAGAGGTCGTATGGTTTTACGACAAAGGTTCGGACGCATACGTGTTTGAACGCACGTACGACATTCGGACAGTTTTTACTAGCAGGCTTTGGTTTAAGCCAGATTCTAGTATCAGGTTATTGGATTTATACAGTCTAAAGTTTTTCCGTGTTTTCACGGATGAGAGGGGCGTTCTCGTAATTTTCCGAGAAGCTTCTAGAAGAATGTGACATGGTGGGAGAGGTGGCATTTTCATTTAATGAATTAGTGACTCATTGTGAGTGATTCATCATGTCTTTAATGCATTATTAAATGCTTAATGACTCGCATAATGAATCACCCACTTGCATTAATGAAACATGATGAATAATCTCATATTATTCATTTCTTTTTAATTCATTATGTTTCATATATCTAGTGAGAAGCTTTTTCATTTTCATTATTATTATCATTATCATCTTCGCACTCTCTCTCTTCAAGTTCTCTCTCCTTCACCAAACCTAATCCTACCCTCATGAGTTGAGAACAAGGATTAGGAAAGACTAATTACTCCATAACCTATCTCTACATCACCTTAGCTACTCTATTTAGCAACTCGAGAAACTAAGTAACCTCAAGTTTAAAGGTTATAGCTTGGATTAGGGTTCTCGGGTGGATCGTCTATCACGGAAGAAAGCCGAAGAGGACGTGGAGATCCAAAGAGGCCGTAGATAACATTAAGACGAAGGACTAGATCCGTTTGGTATAATCTCTTAACATAGTAGTTTAGAACTCTATAGTTTTTGTTAAAACTTGTTTAGCAAACAATTCATACGGTTATTCGATGTTTAATCATAGAACAAGATTGTTATTCATATTTCCGCCTCCCCATTGGTATTGGGGTGTTGAACATCGACTTACAGTGGTATCAGAGCCTAGCTAAACAGTATTTAACACACTTGCAAATTTGTATAAATTTCGAACGGAAAAACAAACCGGAAAAACCCCGATATCATGTACTTTCTGTCGAATTCTAAATGAGGTCCAAAAATTTTTCAGGGACCTTCAGAATGACCTAAATGAATGTATGAGAACACCCAAGAAAATTAGGCTCATGAATCGGCCATAGCGCCGCGGAACCGCGGCCGATCCCACCGATCCGCCGCGATTCCGCCGCGCTTTGGACGATTCATCATCACAAGTTTCTTGAGTTGATTCTCTGTGATATTTGGTGTTTTCTGCTAATTTTTATTTTTGCTCAGGTTTCAGATTTACAGAGAAGTATTGGAGCAAAATTAAATGTGTTTAATCGATCGAAATTATACAGTATTTGCTTGTTTGATTATATCTGTGAAATGTTTTATGTGTTCGTAAACCTCCCCTAACTGCTAGTATGACGGTTGGCAGGGGGTTGCACATATCTGTGATGTTATATATAAATGTTTGTGTATATAAACTGTATTGGACTGTTGTGGTGTTTAGCCGGGTTTTGTGATGGGTTTTTGTATTAATTCATTTGATGTAAATGTAATAAGTTGTAATATTATTTTGCGGGGCACATCCAGGTTGCGGTTTTAGCCACCGTTGTATTATTTCTTTTTACTGTGTTTGCTCCTAGGATAGACCCAAGGTGGGGTGCACAAACTACCGGGTATTTTGAAGTGTTGGGGCAGACCGCTTCACTTCTGGTACTTGGCGGGTAGTTTGCCGTACCCGTAGGGGTCTGGGGTGGGAAAATGGCTATTCATCACAACTGTGTAATCCGTCTTTCATTGCAGGCTCAAAAGAAATGCGGATTGCTTGCAAATCCAATATTGTTTATCTGTGATCTGGAATGCCTATTATTGCGTCTGACGAATGTACAATATCTATATATGATAGCTATTTAGACGTCGCTTATGTTTTACACCCGCGCTAGCCCAGCGCCCGCTCTGTCGTTAGTTAAGTAACTTAACGGGTGATGACGGGACCCCGTGGCGAATGCGGATGGCATAAGAGGATGTTGTATTTTCGTTGTTATTTGTAATGATAGGTTCAAGATGGGACGCATTATTATTAATGCAAAGAAAATAAAACCTAAACTGAATCGTTGGAACAATTTCTAAAAACCACTCGGTTTTCTTGAAAAAGTAAATTTTAAATGCGGAGCTTAAACCACTCCTTTTAATAAAAGCTATCTTAGTTCCTTCGATCAAATCAAGTTCACTACGTTAAACGGTTTTTTGCCAAAAACCAGCCGTAACCCTCCGTCGTTTCAGATAGACAGCACATCGTATTCATGCTATGCTTGTTGGCCTACATCAAGGCATAGTGAATGGTAGCAGTGTGTGTGCCTATTTGTTGCATAGATAGATGCATTAGTTTAATACAGACGTACACCTTGTTGGCCTACGTCAAGGGCTTGTATGATGTATTTAAATTGATCAGGACAACGACGGATAGAACTTGACTTGCGTCTTATGACTTGTTGGCCTACGTCAAGGTCTATAAGAGCTTGGGGTAAAAATCACATCGGGAGTTTAAAACATAAAGGAAACTTGCAGATTTAGCTTACCTTCTGGAGTGTGGTGACTAAGTGGCTTCCATCTAGGGCATCATGCAATGATAGTTGGATCCTGATCCCACTGATGAGTAGGATTACTCTCGGGAATTTCTCTCACTTAACAATCAATGCTATAAACCAAGTAGGTGCCTAGAAAGGTGTTAGAGGGGCTACGCCTCTAGGGAAAAGAGGTTCTTTAATTAAGGAACTTCGCGAAAGCGTTGGAAAACCTCCCTCGAAGTACCAACTCCAGCCTGGCTGAAAGATTAAGCAAGAATTGTAACGTGTGATTAAATCCTGACTAGTTCTTCTTTTAGGTTTTGAAGAAGGATTTGAGGAAACAGTGGGAGCCATCCTGTTTAGATAAAATAATAACCAATCTAAACTTGCAAGAGCATATGCTGAGTGTTTTCTTTTCTCTCTCTCTGGCAGCTACCATGACTGGACTAAAACTATTACTTGAAAAGAATATACTGACCGGGCAGAACTATAAAGATTGGCTAAGGAACGTCAATATTGCGCTGACTTATGACAAAGTTGCATATGTTACCACCGCTGTTCCTCCCCTTATCCCAGGACCAGATTCCTCAGTTGCTGACAAGGAAGTTCGTAAAACCTGGGATCTAGACTGTGAGCGAGCTAAGTGTATCGTGCTGGCGTCCATGAATAATGAACTCCAGAAACAGCACGAGAGTATGGATATTGTATCCATATTCCTCCATTGCAAGGAATTGTATGGTGAACACTCCCGTATCGCGAGGTACAAAACCTCAAGGAAACTCTTCCAGATGAGGTTAGCTCCAGGATCGCCTGTTGTAGAGCACGTCCTCAAAATGATCACCTCATTGAGGAACTCGCAAACCTGGGATGCGTGCTAGAGAATGATTTGTATATCGACTTGATTTTGCAGTCCCTTCCCCACACCTTCTCTCAGTTCGTGCTGAACTTCAACATGCACGAAATGGAAGCAGATCTTCCAAAGCTCCTCAATATGTTGAGGGTAGCAGAGACCTCCTTGAAAAAGGAGAAGACCCCCGTTCTGTATGTTGGCCAATCATCTTCTTCTAAATCTAAAGCGAAAGCTAAAGGGAAGAAGAAGATAAAAGCCACCAAACCGAAGGGTGGGGTCAAGAAGGTGCAGGGAACGAACAAGGCAGGAAGGGTGAAGGCAGAAAAGAACGAGTGCTTCTATTGTCACAAGCAAGGGCACTGGAAGAAGGACTGTTTGGCCTTTAAAGCCAAGGATATGAAGCAAGCTGTTGCTTCTGCTTCAGGTGTGTTCGTAATCGAAAATTGTCTTTCAGTAAACTCTACTTCATGGGTACTTGATACCGGTTCTGGTTCTCACATCTGTAATTCTTTGCAGGATCTGAGAAATAGTAGAGTACTGGAGGCAGGTGATATGACTCTCCGGATGGGCAATGGAATGCATGTAGATGCAGTTGCAATAGGGGAATATCACCTAGGGTTGAATAGTGGACACATTTTGGTATTGTATAGCTGTTTTTGTATTCCCAGTATGTTGTGTAATATTATATCAGTATCTTTGTTGTCCAATAAAGGATATAATTTTGTGCTTAAAAGAAATGTCATGAACATTCTCCTAAATCAAGAACTGATTGGGTTTGGCACACTGGAAAACGGCATATACATACTTAATCAACCTCAAATTTTCAATATTCAAAACACACGTAAAAGAAAGGCTCCAGATTCGAATCAAGCCTTCCTATGGCATTGTAGACTTGGTCATATAAATGAAACAAGGTTGACTAAGTTACATAAAGATGGATATCTAGATCCGTTTGAATATTCATCATATGCAACTTGTCAATCATGTATCAAACGAAAAATGACCAAATCTCCATTCACCGGACACGGAGAAAGAGCCACTGAACTCTTGGGACTAGTACACAGTGATGTATGTAGTCCGATGTCTATACATGCACGAAGTGGTCACTCCTACTTCATCACATTTACTGATGACTTCTCTAGGTATGGACATGTGTTCTTAATAAAGCATAAGTCCGAGACTTTTGAGAAGTTTAAGGAGTATAAAAATGAAGTAGAGAAACAAACTGGTAAAAGCATCAAGACACTTCGATCTGATCGAGGTGGAGAATACTTAAGTACCAGTTTCCTTGAATACTTAAAAGCGAATGGAATTCTCTCTCAGCTTACTCCACCTTATACACCTCGGCATAATGGTGTATCAGAAAGAAGGAATCGCACGCTATTAGATATGGTGCGTTCAATGATGAGTAGTGCTGAGTTGCCACTTTCCTTCTGGGGATTTGCTCTAGAATCAGCCGCATACCTATTGAATAGAGTTCCAACTAAGTCTGTACCTACCACTCCATATGAAATGTGGTGTGGGAAGAGACCATATCTCAAGTATATCAAGATATGGGGGTGTCCGGTATAAGTTAAAAAGCATAATCCGGACAAGCTCGAAGCACGATCGGTTTTATGCAAGTTTGTTGGATACCCCAAGCATTCAAGGGGGTACATGGTCTACCACACTGAAGAACAAAAGGTGTTTGTCGCTCGTCACATTGTCTTCGGTAGAACTGGAAGAAATTCCAGAACCTCAAACTGCAACCGAAGACTTAGAAGAATCTCAGATTTCAATAGAACATGACAAACCAACGCCACTACGCAGATCTAGTAGGCTTTCTCATCCTCCCGAAAGATACTATGGTTTTCTTCTTGATGGGGATCGAGAGGATTGCATCATCGATGATGAGCCTACTAGTTTTCAGCAGGCTATCACGAGTAGCGACTCAGTGAAGTGGCTGGATGCAATGAGATCCGAAATGGAATCCATGTACACCAATAAAGTATGGACTTTAGAAGTTGCTCCTCCTGGGGTAAAACCAGTTGGGTGCAAATGGATCTTCAAAAAGAAGATTGGTACATTTGGACAAGTGGAAACCGACAAAGCTAGACTAGTAGCAAAAGGTTTTCATCAAAGACCAGGATTGGACTATGATGAAACTTTTTCACCAGTAGCTATGATTAAATCCATTCGGATCATGCTTGCCATTGCTGCCTTCTATGACTATGAAATCTGGCAAATAGATGTAAAAACAGTTTTTCTAAATGGACATCTAGAAGAGAGTGTTTACATGGATCAACCAGAAGGTTTCTTAGACAGTGGGAGCAGCGGAAGAGTGTGCAAATTGCTTAAATCCATTTATGGGTTAAAGCAAGTATCGCGGAGTTGGAACATCTGCTTTGATGAAACAGTCAAGGAATTTGACATTATCAAAAATGTAGATAAACCATGTATTTATAGGAAGATTGTAGAAGGAGCAGTAGTCTTCCTCATTTTGTACGTCGACGACATATTACTGATAGGGAATGATATCCCTATACTACAATCAGTAAAGCTCTTCTTGTCAGAGAAATTCTCCATGAAAGACTTGGGAGATGCATCATACATTCTGGGTATTAAGATCTATCGAGATAGATCTAATAAAATATTGGGATTGTCACAGTCCAGGTATATAGATACTATACTAAAGAGATTTAGTATGGAAGATTCCAAGCGCGGCAATATGCCCGCTTGTCACGGAATCACCCTCTCCAAAGAGATGTCTCCAAAGACTGATGAAGAGAGGGCTCGCATGGGCATTATACCCTACGCTTCGGCGGTAGGATCAATAATGTATGCGATGTTATGTACCAGACCGGATGTAGCTTACGCACTTAGTGTGGTAAGCAGGTATCAGTCTGACCCAGGTGAGAAACATTGGAGAGCGGTGAAGAACATTCTCAAGTACCTGAGAAGGACTAAGGAGATGTTCTTGATTTACAGTAATGGGGACCTCCAGGTAGAGGCTTTAACCGACTCCGGCTTCCAAAGTGACAAGGATGATTCTAAATCCATTTCGGGTTTTGTGTTTACCCTCAATGGAGGGGCGGTATGTTGGAAGAGTTCCAAACAAGATACCGTCGCAGACTCAACTATGGAGGCTGAGTATATAGCTGCTAGTGAAGCCGCAAAAGAGGCTGTCTGGATGAGGAAGTTCATTTCTGAACTTCAGGTGGTTCCGTCCATTGCCAATCCAATACCTTTGTATTGCGATAACAATGGCGCTGTAGCTTTAGCGAAGGAACTAAGGTCCCATCAGAAATCCAGGTATATCTTAAGGCGGTTTCACCTGATCAGAGAGATCGTGGATCGTCGGGAGATCGAGATACGGAGAGTGGACACAAAAGACAACATGGCAGATCTATTCACCAAGGCCATTCCTCAAGTACAGTTCGAGTGGCTTTTTGAGATGTTGGGCATGCGGTACGCAAGCAAATGGATCTGGTAGAGACAGTGGGTACTCATTGCGCCAATTATAGGCCTCAGTGCAATTGGGAGATTGTTGGATATATATGCCCTAGAGGCCTACATTGTATAGGATGCTTGGGATATGTATGTACATGACAGTCTTGCTTGATATGATAGTATGCTATTTGGTTTGACTTTGTCTTAACGTATGATATTTTTTACTTGGTATTTATATATATATGTTGATAAAGCCCATAGGGTGTTTTGTCTGACTACCGGCGTTGTGATGGCAGTCATACTAGTGGGAGCTGGATAGTCAATAGGCACACCTTTAGATGTCCCTGGTCGCAGGAGTATCAAGATTGGGCATCGATACTCCGGAGTAGACTAGTGTATACATATCTAGACCCTGACGAGGGGCAATGGATTGGTTCCGCAACCATTGGTGGTGTTCACCTAAGATTGTATACAGATGCTCACTGGGTGTGAGTACACCGAACAGGACTCGCCGAGAACTGACTGGATGGTATTATACCTAACTTTAGATAGCAGTTCTTAGGTGACATGTGTGCAGATAGTCCGTTGACTTAAGGTCATCATTTGTCTCGTGTGAGTTCCCACCGTGCTTTGATTATTACCCTACCACGGCTCAAAGGAGTCGTGCAAACAGGTTTCAGTTGGGCACAGTCCCGAGCCACGTGGAGGCAGTGAGCTACTGTTAGGGATTCGTCTCTCTCGGTATAGGGAGCTGATATCGCACTGTGGTCGGTTGGTCATTACCATAAGTCCCTGGCCAGGGCTGATTGAGAATTACTGATGGAATGATCAGTAGATTCTCGGATGGTCTTGAACCATACCGACACGACTTTTACGGTTATTAGGGGTCTGACGTCCACCACCGCCCTAGACCATACATACGATACTCTTAGACGAACAGACCGGACTGCGCGGATATTGTCACAGATAGGCTCAGTAGGATTTCAGATGGGTTACCTCATCAGCTTTCTTATCGACAACTACCTGGGGACCATTACGTACAGCTAGTGCCGCTTGCGGTCTGTGGTTAAACCCACTGCCAGCGTAGTAGTCGAGTCTTTAGAGTCCCACACAGAGATTTCCCAAACCCAGGCGAAAAGATATAGAGGTCGTATGGTTTTACGACAAAGGTTCGGACGCATACGTGTTTGAACGCACGTACGACATTCGGACAGTTTTTACTAGCCGGTTTTGGTTTAAGCCAGATTCTAGTATCAGGTTATTGGATTTATACAGTCTAAAGTTTTTCCGTGTTTTCACGGATGAGAGGGGCGTTCTCGTAATTTTCCGAGAAGCTTCTAGAAGGATGTGACATGGAGGGAGAGGTGGCATTTTCATTTAATGAATTAGTGACTCATTGTGAGTGATTCATCATGTCATTAATGCATTATTAAATGTTTAATGACTCACATAATGAATCACCAACTTGCATTAATGAAACATGATGAATAATCTCATATTATTCATTTCTTTTTAATTCATTATGTTTCATATATCTAGTGAGAAGCTTTTTCATTTTCATTATTATTATCATTATCATCTTCTCACTCACTCTCTTCAAGTTCTTTCTCCTTCACCAAACCTAATCCTACCCTCATGAGTTGAGAACCAGGATTAGGAAAGACTAATTACTCTATAACCTATCTCTACATCACCTTAGCTACTCTATTTAGCAACTAGAGAAACTAAGTAACCTCAAGTTTAAAGGTTATAGCTTGGATTAGGGTTCTCGGGTGGATCGTCTATCACGGAAGAAAGCCGAAGAGGACGTGGAGATCCAAAGAGGCCGTAGATAACATTAAGACGAAGGACTAGAACCGTTTGGTATAATCTCTTAACATAGTAGTTTAGAACTCTATAGTTTTTGTTAAAACTTGTTTAGCAAACGATTCATACGGTTATTCGATGTTTAATCAAAGAACAAGATTGTTATTCATATTTCCGCCTCCCCATTGGTATTGGGGTGTTGAACATCGACTTACACATTCTCCATCTACCACTGTAACATTTCAGAAAATATAAAATATAATTTTTGGAATTTAATATTAAAATAATATATTTCCTGAAAACTGTCCGATTTGCGAAATTGGGGTTTTCGAAAAAGGGTATAAATATATACCAATAATTGTGAAATAAATAGAAAAAATGATTTATTCATTTAAAAATATATTTAAAGGATTTGGCATTTTCAAAATTTATTATATGCAATTTTGATAAAAGCCCGATTAGTACACTACTAATCGCGATTAAGCCAAATCCGCATTTTCTACAGTTTTCCATTGTTAGTGCACCATGACATGTTTCATTTTGTTACATGTTTCATTTCATTTGGGTTATTGGTGGTGAGAAAAGAAAAAGAAAAAGAAAAAGGTCAAGGGGGACAAAATGATGAGGTTAGGTAGATTATGTGAGAGAGAGTGTGCGTGATTTAGAGTGAGAGAGGGAAGGGGCTGCTGCCTCAATTGGATCCCCTATCATTTTCTATTCTCTCCTTCATCTTCCTCAAGCTCACAACCTTCCCCTTGCATCCTTAGATCTATCTCCTAATATGCCCCAAAACCCTACTCTCCCTTCACAAAAATTTATCCCCTCTTCAACCTCTACACATGGGACCAAAAAAAATTCAGTATTGATGATCTTAGGGATTCATGGGTGCTATATGAGGTAATCCGTACACTAATTAGGTAGTTTTTCATTTACTTTAGTATTCTTATGTTTTTAGATGTGAAATTATGAAGATTAGTGAGACTTTGGGAAACCCTAGTAAAGGGTTGAGTGTTTGTTGAAATTGGTGATGTGTTGTGGCTGTTAACTAGACTTGGGTGCTGTTTAAGGACCTGGACCAAAGCTTAGAAACCCAAAACACGGATTTAGAAAACCCGACATCGGATTAAAGTTTGATTTGTGAGGGTATTTTGGAATCTGGAGCAACCCGGGGGCATTAGAAATGATTTTGCAATTACTGGAAGTCGTGCAGGCATCTAGGAAGCTACCACTGAAACCCTAGCCCCATAACCCAACCCAAGGTCACAGATTTATCCATTCTGGCCGCAATTTAATGCCAGAACAGGGAAATAAGGTCCCTGGTTTGGTCCATGGCTCCTTTTGAACTAAAATAGACCCCTCCTATATGCAGAATTGGCTAATTGTCACCTGGGGAAAATCTGGGAGCATTTTGATGTGTTTTCCGTATTTTGAAATGAAATTTCTTGACATTTGGATTTGTATTTGATTGTTGGATGTTTTTACATCGACAACAGGGGTTGTTTGATTGTTTTTGCACGTGTAGGCCATATGTTCTAACCTATGAGTGCACCGTGCGCTGTATCGGTTTTCCGGATTCGATTTCAATACGTATTGCGATTGTTTATTATTGTAGGTACCCTCGCATGGATTCCGAGGTGAAGGAGCGCGGCGTCATCGATTTCGGCGAGTGAAGACCAGGTGAGTGGATCTATATCCACGGGGGAAGTCCGGTGGATGGCGTATAGCATCCCCGCAAAGTTTTGGTGGAAACCAATTATAGAATATGGTCAAGGAAACCTAGATTAGGAAACTAGGGTTAGAATGAGATAGCTATGAAACCATATTAGAAACTAGAGGATAGTTAGTAGTGATATGTTACTACTATCATAGGATGAGATTTAGCGATATTGCCGTTTAGAGTACCGTAGGACTAGATAGTCGATTTGATGCGTCATCCGAACCATACCTTTTTCTAAACCGAAGAATCGTATGTATCGTTTAAATATATATACCTTGAGGGATGCTACGGATTTTAAAATGATATCTTTTTCTTAAAAACACCGTAACCCTATTTTCAAAACTACGATTCGCTTCTTTAAAAATCTGATTGTATGGTTTAGATGTGTATGTTAGATTAGATACTTATACTTAGTAGAGATAGAATGTTTATGAAAACTCGGCTTGATATAAGTTATAAATACGATAAAAAGATTATAAGATGGATATGATGATATGATGTTATGTTGGTATACGGATGCGAGTCGATCGAGATGATTTATACCCTGCCGGTCCCTTGATATAAGATTATTGCGGATGTGAACCGGGACATAGGTACATAAATACATATACATATATAGAATGTTGTGAATCATGTATGATAGGCCGTAAGTGATTTCAGGCCGTACCCTCATTTGTCGTATAGGATGATAGGATCCATATTAGTTCAATGACGCCGTACGATGTGCGTGATGATTGATCCTTACCCTTGACTAGAGGTTGCAGTACGATGGATCATACCGTACGCGATGTTGTTAGGCTGGATGCCGATTGATAGATTCCCAGACTCGGTCATATTGGATACGTATATCCGTCAGAATTTGCATATGTTTTGCCTTATGCTGCCTTCATGTTATTCGCATTGCATCTCTTATACCTGTGATAGTACACCTGCACCATTATCGATGATGCATATGTTACACGTACACAGATTGTAGGCTCACACACTTCATCATCGATAATTGCCATGTCACTACACAATAGGATTTCTGCATCATGATATGAGTTTTCACATAACATGCTTACATATACATTGATATATTCATACTTGTGCACATACATATCGTATATCCATATTTTTGCACACATACATTGGTACGTCTACACTTGCGCATATTTATATTGTACCTATATAGATAACTGGTTTTATTGTAAAATTGGGAACCGCATGTTATATTTTAAAAACTGGAATCATTTTAAAAGAGCGGTTTTTCCTTAATATGTCATCTCACTATTACATTTTGCATGATACACGATATGCTTACATTTCTATTATATGTCGCATGCATCATGCTTAATGATTTTATGCATTGAGATATACTGTTTTCATGAGATTTCTGGATTTGAGAACCGTGGACATTTTAAAAGAGATTATGTGTTGTTTTAAAAAAAACCTGTTTCTCTTGATATGATATTTCAGTGCGTCCACGATGTGTTTTCTCGGTTTTGAGAGCGACATGTGAAACCCGATTCGAGGAGGCTGATGAGACCGATTTCGAGTACATGGTGGACCCGGTATGGTATCCCGTGGCGAGAACGGATCGCTGTACAGTAGACGGTGAGCCTGGCAGAGGGACTACTACCTACCGGTGATAGTATTTGGGCTCGGCGGATATCCGGAGGATACCGACCAGAGTCGAGAGATGCTAGGGGCCGATCTGGACTGATGGAACCCGTGGGCCGATCCGGACTGACGGAGCCCGATATATGGGGATTTACGTGCCGATGATGGGTATTGTTTTCATGATGTTTTTGAGTGTCGATGCTAGGCACTCAGGTTCCAAGATTTTGATGTGCCGGGAGGGACACCGTTGATATATATATCCTCATACTTTCATGCACACTCCTTTATGATATTTACATACATACAGACATTGATTATATGGGTGGACGAGATCCACATACATACATACCTTGATTTTGGTTAGACGAGATCCATATACATGCATTTATTATTACTGTTCGATGTTATCCGCATGCATATAGGTATTGACTACCTTGTTGGCACATACAGACCCGGTCACCCTAGATATCATAGTATTACCTTTATGATATAGTTGATTTAGGAGTCGTTGTTTATTCGTTTTCTATCTCTTGATATTTTCCTACTCATGAGTTGGCAACTCACCCCCATTGTGCCACAGTTCTTGCAGGTTGACCGCTTGGATCAGTAGCGGCTTCGCTGGCACACAGTTGCATTCGGGTGTTTTGCTTTAGTAGGTAGGATATTTGTATCATTCCCACTCTTGTATCTACATTTCATATTGTATCTAGTTAACTCCATCAATCAAAACTTGTAAATTGTATAAGTAATGAGATTTAGTGGGAATGTGATTGCGAGACTTAGAGCGAGGGGTTTTCCGCTACTTGTGATTTATATGTCTTGCTTTTCTTTTATTTTTTTGTGGTGAACTTCGCCGTTAGGCGTCGTATAATTATTTATATTGTCTTGCGTGGTTGTGATCCGCCGTTTGGTGAAGAGCTAGCTCCAGCTTCGGTATGCCATTATTCTTATTATGTATTGAGGTTTTGGATCAAAAAATACAAAGGAGGTGCTGCCAAAATTTTTAAAATACGAAACGTGTTTTCCAACTAGTAAATTTCACTTGCATCATTCATGGTCTTTTTTTATGCATTAAGAAAACTTTATTTCATATACCTTTATTTCAAAACCTCGCCTCCTTTATTTTTCTCAAAAGGTTTAGATTTCTGGGTTTCAGCTTACTTGAATTCCGTTACGCCTTTAGACGTTGCGTGATTCAAGTGCTGGTCATGAGCTAATATTTTGGGTCGTGACAACCACTTCATGTATTGACTTAGAGATGAGATGTGAGGACGATATTGTATATTATTTTGTGACTTTGGGTGCCGTGCTCGTGGGAGCCGGCCTTTGTTATGTAGTTTTATCTCCTTATGCTGGTTTCATTTATATTTCTTCGCTACGGCGTCGTATATATGCTTGTCGTGGTTATTTCCGCCGTTGGGCATGATTTTCTCTCGTTTGGGGATGTTTTATTTATATTCTATGTTGTACCCGTTTCGGGGCTCGTTTTTACAGAGGAGGTGCTGCCGAAATTTTTATGAAAGTAACTTAAGTTAAAGATTTTTAGTTGAGATCCCCAAAAGTTTTTAACAACGTTCTTATCAATTACTACATTTGATGGTTTATATTTCTGGGTTTTCGGCTAACTTGAATTACGTTACGCCTGTAAACGTTACGTAGTTTAAGTGCCGTCATGCGCTAAATTTTGGGTCGTGACAAAGTTGGTTTCAAAGCTCTAGGTTTTATCTTTCGGAGTGTAGGATGACCTTGGTATGATGGAGTAGGTAGCTTAAGCAGAGTGACGTAGTGTGTGTATGTCCGCGGCATACTTACGACACGGTACTCCGCCGAAGTGAACTTAGGACTTATTGCTTGAAATTCCTTTCATAATTATATACATCCTTGTGATTCGATTTTCGTGTTCTTATCGGATCCTGTTTCCATTTCTGGCCATTATGCCGCCGAAGACTACGAGGGCACAGGGAGAGGCAACGAGAGCCGAGGTCAGAGTTGGCTCGTCTGATACGAGGACTGACCAGGACGGTGCACTCGCTGTACAGGAGCAGATTGATCCGTCTTCGATAGATCGTATCGCTAGGCTAGAGACATAGATGCAGGATTTGCGCCAGATGATGGGATCGTTGGTTGAGGCCAGTGGAGAGCAGCGACAGTAGGCTGCCACTCCTGTTACTGAGTTATTCCTCACTATCAGCGCACAGTATTGTATCACGTATACAGCAACAGTGGACGCAACCCTACTAGATGAGGAGCGTCTTTCCGAGACTTTGGAAGTTCCAGGAACAAGGAAGGCTCGTACAGGTGTATCAGCCCAAAGACAGATGTTTAGACGCCGCGACACATTTTGTTCAGGTCGCAGGAGTTGCAGAGGCTTGGAACGATGTCAGTTGTTTAGCTCTTATTCCCAGGAGGGTCATGAGTCATCGTATGGATGTTTTCGGTGTGAGAGCTTTCATCACCTCGTCAGGGATTGTATTGTGGTATGCCAGAGAAAGGCAGCCATACCATATGTTACCTTACCACCTTCACCTCAGGGAGAGTTGCTTTTTGCGTCTGTTGTTGATCCACATCAGACTTATGTCCAGAGAGGTCGTGGTCGCGGAGTGTTTATTCAAAGAGGACAGGGTAGCAGAGGAGGAGGACAACCAGTTGCAGGTATAGGACATGCACGAGCTTTTGCTTTGACTCATCAGGACGCGCAGGCGTCCAATGCAAAGTTTTCAGGTATTCTTTTTCGTATGTTCTTATGATTCACATGTTTGTTTAACCCAGGATCTATGCACTCGTTTGTTTCTACACACGTCGTGCTAAGGTTGGGCCAAGAGTCGTGTATACTAGATCAGCCGTTTGTTATGTTTACTCCTGTTGGCGATTCTTTGATTGCACGACACGTGTTTCGGTTGAGTGCCAATAGGATAGGAGATAAAGATTCGTCCGTCGATTTGATCTTTCTAGATATGTTGAACCTTTACGTTCTCCTGGGCACGGACTGGTTAGCTACGTTCTACGCGTCTATGGACTGCCGCAAAAAGATAGTTAGGTTTTGTTTTCTCGGAAAGTCAGTTCTTGTTGTGCAGGGGGACCGTGGTGCCGCCGCTCACAGCTTGATTTTAGCCTTTTTCGCTGGTCAACTTTTGAGGAGAGGATATCGATGATTCTTAGCTTCCAATCGTGATTTCGGAGCCACAGTAGATTTCTTGGACCGGGCTTCTATCGTGAGAGAGTTTCCCAACGTTGTTCCAGATGAGCCGGCGGAGCTTAGGGATCTTTAGGATTAGCTACAAGAGTTGCTTGATGGGGGATTTGTACGTCCAAGTGTTTCGCCTTGGGAAGTTCCTATTCTGTTCGTCAAGAAGAAGGACGGGAGTTTGAGGTTGTGTATTTATTTTCGTTAATTGAACCAAGTTACGGTGCGGAATAGGTATTCTTTACCTCGCATTGACGATTTGTTTGATCGGCTCCAAGGTGCGGGGAATTTTTCTATGTTTGATTTGAGATCAGGTCATCATCAGTTGCGGGTTCGGAATGATGACATTCTGAAGACCGCTTTTCGTACGCGCTATGGGCATTATGAGTTTTTGATGGTGTCGTTTGGACTCACCAATGCCCCAGCAGCGTTCATGGATTTAATGAACCAGATTTTTCAGGCCATTCCTCGACCAGTTTATTATGGTGTTATCGATCACAATCTGTCCCATTATAAGAGTCGAGAGGAACATGAGCAGCACTTGAGGATGGTTTTGCAGACATTGAGAGAGCACCAGCTGTTTGCTAATTCTCGAAGTATTCCTTCTGGCTTGATAGTGTTGACTTCCAAAGTCATGTCGTTATGGGAGACGGTATTCGTATGGACCCGAGGAAGATCGAGGCCGTACAACTTTGGCCCAAACCTATATCAGTGACAGAGGTCCGCAGATTTTTGGGCTTAGCCGGTTTTTACCGCCGTTTCGTGCAGGATTTCACGAGTATCGCTGCACCGCTGACTGGACTGACCAGGAAGGGTGTTCCTTTTCTTTAGACTGAGGCATGCGAGCTAAGTTTTCAGCAGTTGAAGACTCGGTTGACGAGTGCACCGGTTCTATCTTTGCCTTCTGGATCGGGTGGCTTTGTCGTTTACTGTGATGTTTCGTGAGTGGGGCTCGATTGTGTATTTATGCAGCATGACAGAGTTATCGCTTATGCTTCTCGACAGTTGAAGAAGCATGAGAAGAATTATCCCACTTATGATCTTGAGATGGCCCCAATGGTCTTACGCTGAAGATTTGGAGACACTGCTTGTACGGGAAGTCGTGTCAAATTTTCACGGACCACCAGAGCTTAATGTACATCCTCCTGCAGCGGGATCTGATTTTTAGATAGCGCCGTTGGATGGAGCTTGTGAAGGATTATGATTATGAGATCCGCTATCACCCGGGTAAGGCGAATGTGGTAGCTGATGCTTTGAGTCGTAGGCCCGGGGGTAGCTTGTCCCAGTTGAGCGCAATTCAGAGACAGTCTTCTACAGATTGACAGTTCTTGTGCGACAGCTGAGTACAGTTTAAGTTCACCTCCATTGGGGACAACTTGCTCATGTCCGCGCCCGTCCACTTCTACTTAATCGTTTTCGTGGGGCACAGCCCACCGATGCACATTTATCTGAGATTCTTGAGCATGTTCGGAAGGGTACAGATTCAGAGTTCTTGATTGATGACCACGGTGTGCTACATTACGGGACTCGCTTGTGTGTACCAGATACCGATGGGTTGAGACGCGAGATCCGAGAGCAGGCACATCAGTCAGCTTTTACAATTCACCCAAGTTCCACCAGGATGTAATGTGACTTGAGTGATAGTTACGAGTGGGCTGGGATGAAGAGTGATGATTCGGATTTCGTTTCGAGGTGTCTGACTTGTCAGCGAACTAAGGTTGAGCATTTGAGACCGGCATGAGAGTTGCAACCTTTAACCATTCTAGAATGGGAATGGGAGCAAATTTCCATGAATTTCGTTGAGGATTTACCCAGGTCTGGTCAAGGGTATGACTCCATTTGGGTGATTTTTTGTCCGGTAAATGAAAGCGGCTCACTTCTTTCCAGTGAAGACCACTTTCGTTTATGCTCAGTATGCTTAGTTGTACATCGATAAGTTCGTGCGTTTGCATGGAGTTCCTTCATGCATTGTATCCAATAGAGGCATCCAGTTCACTAGCCATCTTTGACAGAAGCTTCAGGAAGCCTTGGGTAGCTGGTTGAGCTTTAGCACCACTTCCCATCTATAGACAGATGGTCAGTAAGAGCGGACTATACAGACTATGGAAGATAAGCTTTGTGTGTGCGTGCTTAATTTTGTTGGCAATTGGGATCGTCACTTTCCATTGTTGGAGTTCTCCTACAATATCATTTATCAGGAGACGATTCGGATGGCAACTCTTTAGGCTTTGTATGGTAGATTGTGTCGATCGCCAGTCCGTTAGATCAACTCAGTGAGAGCAGGATTTTTGGACCTCAACTAGTCAAGAGACTACGGAGAATATCCAGTTGATTCATGACAGGATGAGAGCAGCCCGGTGCAGACAGAAGTCTTATACCGACCGTCGTCATTGCAGACTTGAGTTCGCAGTGGGGGATCATGTTTTCCTACGGATTTCTCCGATGAAGGGTGTGATTAGTTTTGGGAAGAAGGGGAAACATAGTCCCAGAATTGTAGGTCCTTTTGGGATCTTTGAGCGAGTCGGAACCGTTGCCTATCGTATGGCACTTCCACCCAGATTTCCGGATGTTCACCCCGTATTCCTTGTGTCGATACTTCGCAAATACCTTCATGACCCTTCTCACATGATTCAGCACCAGACCATTCAACTAGAACGCGATCTTTCATTCACCAAGCGGCCGATAGTTATATTGGATCGGCAGGTGGAGAAATTTCGGTCAAAGGTCTTTCTATCTGTGAAGGTTCATTGGCGTAGCTTGTCTAGTGAGGAGATCACTTGGGAGACTGCGAATGAGATGCGGAAGATTTTTCCCTCGTCTCTTTGAAGATACACATGTAGGGTTCCTGGGCATACACTAGAGGTCTCACAAGGCATCAACCATGCCAAATTCAAATTTTACAAGTGCCGAGAAACCCTAATACGGATCGTTGACTAGAGTTTAGGCGAAACTAGAAGCTAGTTAACAACTTAACTAAAGGGTAAACGGAAATACAACCTTTGTAGATCCGGTCCTCCACCTCCATAGCTCCGTGACGGTGTACCCTCGCTGCGATCATCGGATCCCGGACTCTAGCGTCGGCTTCATCGGAGAAATGGGCGGGCTAGGTCGTCGACTTCGATGCCGAAGATGATCTACGTCGAGCCAACACAAGATCAAGCTCCAACTTCACCAAGCCATGAAACTTGTGAAGAAAACACCCTATACTACTTGGCAAGTGGTAGAGCATGAAGAAATAGGAAGTGGGTTCACTTTAGAATTAGATTTCTCACTCTTTTTCTCAAGTTGCCATTGTTGGTAGCAAGGTTTTCTTCATCTTCAAGAAGAAGAAGAAGAAGAGAAGAATATGATGAGTATTTTAAAATAGAAAATAAAAATGATTCTTATCATATTTTTAACCATAGTTTTGTGTAGAGAACTAACTAGAGTTTAGATGAATGGTTAGGGTTAGGAGAAGAAGAAAAAATGGTCACTTGGTCAAAGCTTCATGATGCTTTGACAAGCTCCATGTTAGAAAGCAACCATTTTGTTTTTCTTTTATCTTTTAACCAAAAATGAATAGACAAATAAATGAGTGAAATGAAACCCTAACCATTCACTAAACATAGTTTAAGTCTTTACACAAATCCAAGTTTCGATATATCATCAAATATGATACAAACAAGTGCACAAAACTATATCATATATACAATGTGCACATGCGAGTGAGAAAATCCATCTTAAGTGAACCGATACTAGTTAATGCAAAGTAATATATCAAATATATAATTATGCATTAAATCATTAAATCAACGCTTGATTTAATGATCCAGTCATACTGCATATAACCGACTAATATCAATAGTAACAACTTATCGAATCAACACTTGATCCGATAACCCGGCTATATCGCATATAATCGATCAATGTCACAATTCGCGAGAATCGAATACAGTATCACATACTGGTATCATTCTCGATCCCGCACATATCTCATATGCGCTCCTATTTCGTTTCGCTTGAGCCAGGAAACCTCTGTGTAGGACTCTAAAGACTCATCAATATGCCGGCAGCAGGTGATGATCACATCAAACACCCACAAGCCGCAAGCGGTCTGCTAAACGTAACGGCCACCCGGGTATTGAGCGATCAGAAGATCGACGAGGAAGCCCGCTCACACTCCTGTGAATCCAACCAGTAACACTTACCGTACAGTCCGGTCTCGTCGTCATATATGTCGCATATCTTGCCTAGGGGTGGTAAACGTCAGACCCCAATAGCTCGATAAGTCGTGTCGATATGAGGTCTATAACAGTTCGTGAAACTACAGGTAACACTTACCAGTAAATCTTAGCAACCCTGGCCAGGGATTTCCGGTTATAGCCAATCGAACACAGCGCAACATCAACTCCCTATAGCGGGTGAGACGAATCCCCTCCTATCGCTCATTGCCTCTATGTGATTCGGTACTGTACCCAAAAACCACCGTTTTGCACGCCCTCTTGGACGTGGTAAGGAGGAAATCAAAGCACAGTGGGAACCACACAAGACTCTATGACAATCTCGGGTCAACAGACTACTCTGTACCAGTGTCACCAGAGAACTGCCATCTGACGTAAGGTATAATACCATCTGGGAGTTCTCGACGAGTCCGTCCAGTGTACCCAGTCTCCACTGAGCACCCGTATATCATCTCCGATGTCAAACACCAATGGATATGGGATCATCCATCGCCCATCTGTATGGGTCGAGAAGGTATACGCTAGTCTACTCTGGTATATCGATGCCCCGTCTCGATATAACCACGACTAGGGACATTGAAGGATGTACTTATAGACTACCATGTCCCCACTAGTATAATCCACATCATAGTCCAGGTAGTCAAGTACACATCCTAAGGGCTTTACCAACATGTAACAGAGAGACAATCAGTATACACGTTAAGGTAAAGAGTAACCAGATAGCATATTATCATGTCGAGCAAGAAAGTCCTCCCTATATATGTCCCAGCATCCACTACAATATACATCCTATGTATAGCAATGGCCTCTAGGGCACACATATAACTAACAATCTCCTACTTGCGCTAGGGCCATCTGATAGCAGTGGTTGTAGTATCTCATACTCAACCATCCCATAAAAGTCTCTCTCTGGGAAAAGGCCTTTGTGAGTGGATCCGCCGTGTTGTCCTCTGAGTCTGCTCTCTTAACCTCGATCTCCTTGGAGATCAACCATCCCCATGATAGGGTGATGCTGCCTCAGAATATGTCTGGATCACTAATGGGACGGACGTTCCTTGGCATAAGCCACAACTCCATTGTCACACAATGGGAGAAACTAAGTTCATCTCATAAACCACTATACACCCAGATTGCCTCTTTGGTAGCAAATTAAGTAGCGATGTATATTGCCTATAATCGTCTAGTATGCCACGGTATCTAGCTTGGAACTCTTCCAACATACCGTCCCTTTACTGAGGGTAAAGACAATGCCTGTGACTGACATTCAGTCGTCCTTATCACCCTGGAACCTTTCCAGTGATTCTCCCCAGGATCAACTGATACCATCTCACTACAACTAGTGAGTCTCCTAACATCCAATTAGATCTATCTCATAGATCCAAAATCCAGGATTTAGGAGGTATCACTTTGATCCTATATGGAGAATCATTGTGATAAGCGAAGATTGGTCGAGCGTAGCATAGGAAACTCCTTCCCTATCAAGAGTATATCATCCACGTACTCTACGAGGATCGTCACCATACTCCCTACTACCCTTTTTTTTATACAAGGTTCATCTACTATTTTGATGATGTCAAACTCTTTGACTACTTCATCAAAACAGACGTTCCAACTCTGCGATTCCTGCTTTATCACATAAAACATCTTGCACACGTTTCCGCTTCTCCCACTGTCTACGAGACCCTCTGGCTGTGTACTTATAGACGCACTCTTCTAAAACATCATTTAGAAAAGCAGTCATGGCACCCAACCGACAGATATCGTAGTCATGTTATGTAGCCGTGGCAAGTAGGATCCGGATGGACTTAAGCATAGGAATTGGAAAAGGTTTCATCATTATCCACGCCTGGTTGATGACGAAAAACCTTTAACAAGTCTTGCTTTGAAAGTCTCAACTTTTCCATCTACACCAAGTAATCTTCTTAAGATATACTTGCTCCTGATGGGGATTTAACCCTTCAGATATAGCAACCAAAATCCATACTTTGTTGGTGTATAAGGATTCCATCTCAGATCGCTAAGCATCCAGCCATACTTACAGAGTCCCTACTCTCGATAGCCTGCTCGAAACTAGTTGGGTCATCATCTCATGATGCAATCCTCGCTCCCACTGTCACAGAGAAACAGAAGTATCTCTCAGGCGGGTGAGAAACCCTACTAGATTGGTGGAGAGGCTGAGGTTCGTTGGTAACTATTGAATCCTTTGGTTTTATCAAATCATCTGCTGTAGTTTGTATAGCTGGAACCTTTCCAGTTCTACATTACAAACCTTGCCTCGAGCTTGTCCGGATATTGCTTTCAGACATAGGCCGGTCAACCCCAAATCTTAACTAACTTAAGACATGGGCTCTTCCCATACCTTATCTTATATGTGTAAGTGCACGGCGGCGCCCCGGCCGTCAATCCGACGCCGGAATGCGGAAGCGGTGAAAAACTTAAATTTTGCGGACTTAGCAAACCGGCACCACCGCGCACTAAACACCCGGATCGTAACCATTAACTAGTCTAAGCTAACTAGAAGATGGGTTAGAGATATACCGACGATCCAAGTCCTCCGGTCTTCTCGTCATCGTCCCGATCTCCTGCGGAATGTCCCGTCTCCTCCTCGTCGCCGGAAGTGCACCACACCGCCTACTTCTTTTACGGGCTCCCACCTCAATGCCGAGGCAACTCGGGCACGAAGCCGGCTACTCGACGTGCCCAAGATTCGCTGTAGAATATGTAGTAGAACTTGTGTCTCTTTTTGGGGTAGTGGAGGTTGCCATTGGTGGAGGGATTGAACAAGAAGTATATGGAGGAGCTTTTGGGGATTTTTGGAACATGATATGAACAAAACCCCACCCTCCAAAAACTTGGACAGCCCACTTCCTTAAGTGGCCGGCCATGACCACTAGAGTGGAGAGAATGAGAGTGTGAGGTGATAGAATGAGATAGATCACACCAATAATACAATGGAGAGAGAAAAGAATGCCATCATGCAAAAAGAATCATCACAAAAACAAACCCACACTCAACACCACCATCATCACCTCCCAAAGTCCAACCATGATGAGAAAAGAAAAGTCAATGATGGTGCACATCATGAAAACCATCATGATGCTACAATAAGCAAAGACCCCCTCCACAAAAGCCTATTTGCAACAATGCAAATAAACCCTCCTCCACCAAACTTCGGCCAATGAACGGAACAAAGGAAATTGGCCGAAACGAAAAGCAAACTGGCAACTCCAGAAAACTGGTCCCGTAATAAATTACAGGAAAACCCCGATACTGTGCATACACACCCGCATCTGTATTTCGACCGAAATACAAATGTAATGAGACAAAATCTACACTGTACTATACTAGGATCCGGCTTATACCAAAACCGGCTAGTAATATCTGTTCGATCCTGATCCGTGCAATACCGCACGTATCTGATCGAACCCTGCCATATAACCATACGGCCTTTAGTACAGACTGTCCGATCCTGATCCGTGCAATACCGCACGTATCTGATCGGACCTTGCCATATCTCCATACGGCCTCTACAACCTTTCGCCCGAAAGCTGAGTAACTGAATGTGGGGGACTCTAAAGACTCGTCAACACCTTGGTTGTGGATTTAACCACTAGCACGTCAGAGGTATAAGCCAATACGTAACGGGCCACCAGGTACTGACTAGAAGGGATGTCTGTGAGCGAACTCAGCCTGACAACCCTACTGAGCCTGTCAGTGACAATATCCGTGCAGTCCGGTCCGTTCGTCTATGAGTATCGCATGGCGGGCCTAGGGGGTTGGTAAAAGTCAGACCCCCAAAAGCGGTACAAGTCGTGTCGGAGTGTAGCCCAGAACACCCTGAGATACTACTGGAATACCTACCAGTAAATCTCCTTGCCTTGGCCAAGGACTTTGTGTAATGGCTCTCCTAGACACAGCACGACCTCACCCCCAATACCGGGAGAGACGAACCCCTGAAGATACGCTCACTGCCTCCATGTGGCTCGGGACTGTACCCAACTAAAACCTGTTTGCACGACTCCTTTGAGCCGTGGTAGGGTAGTAATCAAAGTACAGTGGGAACTCACACGAGACAAATGACGATCCCCAGGTCGATGAACTAACCTGCACACATGTCACCAGGGAACTGCCATCTGACGTCTGGTATATGACCAACTAGCATGTTCCCGGCGAGTCCTGTCCGGTGTACTCATAACCCAATGAGCACCTGTATACATCTTAGGTGATCCAACTGACACCAGTGGCTTGTGAGACCGGCCACCGCCCCTCGTCGGGGTCTCGACTGTATACACTAGTCTACTAATGGAGTATCGATGCCCAGTCTCGAAACTCCCACGACTAGGGACCTTTTAAGGATAAGCTTATAGACCCCCAGCTCCCACTTATATGATCGCCCTCATACTGCTGGTGGTCAAGCAAGAATCCTAGGGGCTCTATCAACGTGTAATAGCGACGTGTCAGGTCACTTAAAACAGTACACGATGATAGAGGTAAACCAGATAGCATACTATCATCTCGAGTAAGACTGTCCTACCGGGATAGGTCCTCCATCAATCATTACAATCACGTACCTGTGACCTAATAATTGACTCTAAGGGCACTATCTCCAACAATCTCCCACTTGCACTCAAGGCTAATTATTGCGATGTCGCATACTCACAGCCCGTGTGATACCGAACATCCAACTCCTCTACTAGTCAGTCTCACAAAGCTCGTTTGCGGAACTATTGCGTTCGAGGAATAGCCTCAGTGAGTGGATCCACTTAGTTGTTTCTTTCTATGTCTCTCTATATCTCAAGTTCGCGGAGAAAACCATCTCCCGAAAAGAGCAATACCTGTCTCAGAATATGTCTGGATGTCTGATGGGACCTAGCTCATAAATGAACTCCAAATCCAAACTTCTTAGACTGTATTGACAACTGAACATAATCAGTGTCCTGCGTGCCATGCCTCCCTCAGTATTGCCTTGGACCACCTGTCCAAAATACTGCCCCTCATCAGAAGGAAAACTATAACTCTGACAACCTCCTTGTCGTCCATGTCACCTTGGAAGCCTGGAATGATAACTGTCTCCTGAATGAGGCTGTCGTTATCATCTCCCTAGAACATCCACTTATGTTCTAAAACTGCTTCTGACTGTTTCTCCAGGATTGGATTAATGTCAACTTATTGCATCTAGTGCAAGAACAACATCTGGTGTGGTACTTGACATCTCACGATTGACTCAATTGCCTGAGCAAGTGATCTGCCAATCATGCCCGTCCCTCTCCCCTTTAGTCTGTAAGACACCTTTGGAGAGGGTGACTCCATTACCTGCAGGTACACTACCGTGCCAGGAGTCGTCCATCCTAAATACTCTTAGAATGCTGTCAAGTACCCTAATTGGGAAACCACCCAAATCTAGATCTAAGACCATAGATCTAGTAACCAGTATGTCTGATATAAAATCCATTTCCTTTGTGGAGAAACAACTGTGTGACGACCAAAGTACAACCGATCGTAGTGAAGGAGTTTCTTTTCCTATTCTGTGTATGTCATCCATATACCAGGATATCACACCCTACTACCTTCTCAACAGATCCATCCCCTATTCTGATGAAGTCAAACCCATGACTGTCACGTCAGAAACAGATGATCTATCTCCGCTACATCTGCTCTAGTCTATAAATAGACATAAGCAACCTGTCCACCAATGCTTCCGCTGCTCCCACTGACTACGACAACCCTCTGGCAGAGTCATATAGACGTACACTTCTAAAACTGGTTTAGAACGACGCTATACTCATCCTCCCGCCGGGTCTCGTAACCTGGAACAACAGCAATGGCAATTGTGGGTAAACAAGAACTTCCCTGTCACCGTCCTTGAGGCTACCGTAGTACCTCTCGGGTGCCTGAAGTTACCCACATTATCTGCGGAGTGGCCAATGGAATGTCAATCCAGATTGAATCTTTAGGTTCCTTATCAAATCTTCAGTAATCGTTTGTGGTTCTGGAATCACTTCCAGTTCTACCATACTCCCACTACTGTTTTCTGAAAAAATCCATTTTTAATAAAACTGTGGCGAGTCTAGAACAATATTGCTATTGTTCATCCAGATGGTAGAAAATCAACCCTCGTCATAGCCTGGGTCAACCCACAAACAGCCATTACAGAAACGTGCCTTGAGTTGTCCAGTGTCTGGTTTTAATCATAAGCCGGACAACTCCCCGTACCTTAACATCGTTAAGATATGAACTGTACTATATCCAATATATAACCAGAGGCACTGACTTAATTGAACCAGATTCAAATCATGCAACTGTCTCCAGTGCATGTCAACTAAATGGAAGGAGGCCGATCAGCGTTACTCAACTTAGGAATGCTTCCAATTATGAGTAACCTGAAAGAGAAGCAAGATCTCTTTATCATTACTATCAACTGAATACCATACACAAGTATCTACATCTTCGATCTCTTTGAAGAATCCCGATACTTTCTATACCTGGTTCTCTACTCTATTCAAATACCTATAACTTCTCAAAATTTGGACCCTGTGTTTCCGCGAAACACCTGTCTAAAAACTAGAGAAGTCATAAGTAAACCGAATATAGTACGAGGACCAAGCCCTCTGTCCTGATGGACCCTGGACAACATACAATCCTTTGTATAAGTCCCTTGAGTCTGATAACTCATTCACTGTGTGTCGTAGGTTGAAAACTGTACTTATGGTTAAGAAGAATTACACCGCTGTTTAATGCTCCTTACCTAACCATCCACTGATATAGGTAAATGTCGTAGACATAATTTCAGAAAGGTATATCTCACTCTATGAAAATAGACGTACAGATATATCATTTTGAAATTGGTGCATAACAGCGGATATTCAAAACCAAATATTTGCCGACCGGCAAACAGCCCAGGTGATTTCCTCAAATATCACCGATTACAACGAATCCCGATACAATGAGGATGATCACCCAATTCCCAATAACCTACTCCCACTCATCATCTGTAAAACCATACAGATGTGAGAATCGTACCTGGTAAATACATACCCTGGAGTAAGTGTCTAATCGGGAAATCAGTTTTTCTTTAACATTACACAGTGAAACTGAAACATTGAAATGTTTCGATGGGGTATCCTGGTATTCCTAGTAATGCCTCTTCCAGATTCACGACTGTAACCGTATAATTCTTTGCCACCTCTCCAAATCCCTTCATATGTCTTTAGTCTTTACCTTCTGCACACCCCTTTAGGCCAAATGGTTTTCTTCCTTCCCTACCGTTCGGCACCAGCCTATGGTTTGGAAGAAGACTATCCAATAAGCATAAAGGGTGTACTGTCCTAATCCTAGGAGCACTCGCAACGCGAGAGAAGGTGAAGATAAAAGACACCTGAATGTACTTTATTCCTATTTCTCCTGAACCAGGATCCTTCCCCGAACTGGAACAAGTTCCTTTCGAGTTCGTATATAACCATACGATGGAATATCCAATAAACTGTGGATCTTCGTAGTGATACGGAGTGTCCTGGAGAAATACAAAGGTGATTTTAGGATTGGCGAAGAAATACCTGGTTTGGTCGTGAATATCTGTTGCAATTTACTTTGCCCTCTTACTAATCCCTTGCTTTGTCTGAACTTAATACCTTCTGCACACCATCGTTATGCTAATTGGTTTTCTTCCTTCCCTACCGGTCGGCACCAGCCTAAGGTTTGAAAGAAGACAATCCAATTTGCGTAATAGGTGTACTACCCCTAAACCAAGGAGTACTCGTAACCTGAGAGAGGGTAAAAGGAAAAGACAACTGAATAACCCTATCCGTTTTCTCCAGAACCGGAAACCATCCTCGAATAAATTCTTTCGAGTTCGTATCTAACCATACGATGGTTTTGTCCAATGGAAGTGGACGTTCGTAGTAATACGGGGTGTCCTGGAGAAAAGGGTAAAAGTAGGAGTGGCAATGAGGTTTGCAACTCTGACAATCCAAAAGCCGGTGTTTAAGAAGGTTCGGTCAACTTGGTCACTGAGTCAAAGTCTTAGGGTCGGGTCAATGGTCGCTGCCAAAGAGAGAGAGAAAAGAAACACTCAGCGTGCACTCTAACCTAGATCAGAATGGTCACCAATTTATCTAATCTGGAATCCTCCCACTGTATCTCAAATTCTCCTCCAAACCTAAAAGAAGAATCAGTCGGGAACACCCGAGGAGTAAACTAACTCATCAGTGGGAATCGGGATCCAACTCTCATCGCATGATAACGTGACGGAATCCGCTCACGTCATCACACTCCAGAAGGTATGCGCATATCTGGCATGTTTCAGTTCTTTTGAAACTCCCGATGTGATTTCTGCCCCATGCTCTTATGACCTTGGCGTGAGGTCAAAATATCATAAGTCACATGTCAAGTTCTGCCCGTCATTATCCAGGTTAATCTGAACCCACCCGTACATACCCTTGACGTAGGCCAAAATAGTAGTACGACTGTCCCAAACCAACGCATCTATCTATGCAACAGATAAATACCCGGCAGCTACCAATCACTATGCCTTGGCGTGAGGTCAAAATGCATAGCTTGAATACTACCGAATATTTAACTGAAATGACGGAGGGCTACGAATGGTTTCTGGCGAAAACCTTTAACGTAATGAACTTGATATCGTCGAAGGAACGGATAGCTTTTAAAAATATAGTGACGAAAACCTTCGCTAAAGAGGTCACTCCCGGTGAAGGGATCTCGGCTCTTTCCCCGTAGAATGGGGTGCAGGATATTCCAAATGAATACCACGGTGCAAAGCAAAAGTAGTCGGCTATAGTGAAGTCATTGCCCTGACGCAAACTTTTGTCCAAGGGGTCACTCCCGGTGAAGGGATCTCGGCCCTTGCCTCGTCGAGTGAGGAGCAGGATATTCCAACTGAATACCACGATGCAAAACAAAAGTGAACGTCCTTGCAATAACAGCTTTTTGAAAAAGTGTTCCAACAACATCAGATTAGGTTTGTTTTAACTTGCATTGATCCGAATCAATACAGTCCCATCAATTGATCACACCAAAAAGAACGAAAATATACTGATGTACGTATATGCCATCCGCATTCGCCACTGGGTCCCGTCATTACCCGTTAGGTTAGCTTACTAACGACAGAGCGGGGACTGGACTAGCGCGGATGCAAAACATATACGACATCTACTAATATATATACCAATATATTATATTCGCTCAAGGCGTGAATAAAATGCAACATCACAGAAATGTACAGCATCACAGAAACAATACAGATATCTGGGATCCCCGGGTTTCACAGAGCCGCTGAAACCCGACGTTCCCCTGGTCGTGTGGATAGCCTGTGCAATGAAATCTTAGACCCCTACGGGCGCGGCAAGTCACCCGCCAAAACCTGAAGCGAGGCAGCCCCCTTCAGCACCATGAATGGACCACCCAGCACTTCACGGAATCCGGTAACTTGGGCACCCCTCCTGGGTCAACCTGTACCCCCTACGAGTGCGGCGAATAGCCCGCCAATCCCAGAGTGAAGCCCCCTCCGTCTCAATGCCATGAGATGCGGGCTTGTTGCCCTCCAGAACCCGGCTATCCGTGCACCCCTCCGCGGGGCAATCCTAGTACAGAAAGTAAAATATACATACAACGGGTACATCGACCGCAACCAGGTCGTGCCCCAAAATAATAATACAAACAGGCAGTGACGGCAGTCCACATGTCGGACGCTCGCCCCGCAAAATCAAAAGTACATAATACCACCACAACTGTACTAGCATTGCATCCAGGCTATCCCTACGACCGATCCGCAACAACACAGCAAATACATAGAACATCAACGTGAAAGTCACGTTCGCAAATCCGTCTAACCGGGCTATAGCAGTTAGACCGGATTTACCGATCGAGTGACATTCACGGTCGCAGATATAATGTAAATACTGTGAAAAATGTGTTTAAAATATCCGATCAATCAAAATTTTAACAAGTGGGCCCCAAAGCAATACTGTAGCAGTTAAAGAAATTCTGGGCCCAATGTTATTATTCCAAAACCCCTAAAAACAGCCCAGAAGCCCACTGGAGAAAATTGACACAGTGAGCTCATTATAGTGCGGCGGAACCGCGGCCCAAAGGGGGTTTGGCCGCGGTTCCGCGCTCCAACTATGGCATCACTCAGTCGAATTTCTACAGTGGCCTTACAATTTCCAGTACATCAATTTTCTGCAACATGAAAAATTTTTGGAGACTGAAAAATTCTGACAGAAAACTGATGTGAAGACAATACGGGTTTTGGAACATTTTATCGATCGGAACTGAAAAACACATTACACCAAGCTAGACTAAGTTAATGGCGTGGCTCTGATACCACTGTAAGTGCACGGCGGCGCCCCGGCCGTCAATCCGACGCCGGAATGCGGAAGCGGTGAAAAACTTAAATTTTGCGGACTTAGCAAACCGGCACCACCGCGCACTAAACACCCGGATCGTAACCATTAACTAGTCTAAGCTAACTAGAAGATGGGTTAGAGATATACCGACGATCCAAGTCCTCCGGTCTTCTCGTCATCGTCCCGATCTCCTGCGGAATGTCCCGTCTCCTCCTCGTCGCCGGAAGTGCACCACACCGCCTACTTCTTTTACGGGCTCCCACCTCAATGCCGAGGCAACTCGGGCACGAAGCCGGGTACTCGACGTGCCCAAGATTCGCTGTAGAATATGTAGTAGAACTTGTGTCTCTTTTTGGGGTAGTGGAGGTTCCCATTGGTGGAGGGATTGAACAAGAAGTATATGGAGGAGCTTTTGGGGATTTTTGGAACATGATATGAACAAAACCCCACCCTCCAAAAACTTGGACAGCCCACTTCCTTAAGTGGCCGGCCATGACCACTAGAGTGGAGAGAATGAGAGTGTGAGGTGATAGAATGAGATAGATCACACCAATAATACAATGGAGAGAGAAAAGAATGCCATCATGCAAAAAGAATCATCACAAAAACAAACCCACACTCAACACCACCATCATCACCTCCCAAAGTCCAACCATGATGAGAAAAGAAAAGTCAATGATGGTGCACATCATGAAAACCATCATGATGCTACAATAAGCAAAGACCCCCTCCACAAAAGCCTATTTGCAACAATGCAAATAAACCCTCCTCCACCAAACTTCGGCCAATGAACGGAACAAAGGAAATTGGCCGAAACGAAAAGCAAACTGGCAACTCCAGAAAACTGGTCCCGTAATAAATTACAGGAAAACCCCGATACTGTGCATACACACCCGCATCTGTATTTCGACCGAAATACAAATGTAATGAGACAAAATCTACACTGTACTATACTAGGATCCGGCTTATACCAAAACCGGCTAGTAATATCTGTTCGATCCTGATCCGTGCAATACCGCACGTATCTGATCGAACCCTGCCATATAACCATACGGCCTTTAGTACAGACTGTCCGATCCTGATCCGTGCAATACCGCACGTATCTGATCGGACCTTGCCATATCTCCATACGGCCTCTACAACCTTTCGCCCGAAAGCTGAGTAACTGAATGTGGGGGACTCTAAAGACTCGTCAACACCTTGGTTGTGGATTTAACCACTAGCACGTCAGAGGTATAAGCCAATACGTAACGGGCCACCAGGTACTGACTAGAAGGGATGTCTGTGAGCGAACTCAGCCTGACAACCCTACTGAGCCTGTCAGTGACAATATCCGTGCAGTCCGGTCCGTTCGTCTATGAGTATCGCATGGCGGGCCTAGGGGGTTGGTAAAAGTCAGACCCCCAAAAGCGGTACAAGTCGTGTCGGAGTGTAGCCCAGAACACCCTGAGATACTACTGGAATACCTACCAGTAAATCTCCTTGCCTTGGCCAAGGACTTTGTGTAATGGCTCTCCTAGACACAGCACGACCTCACCCCCAATACCGGGAGAGACGAACCCCTGAAGATACGCTCACTGCCTCCATGTGGCTCGGGACTGTACCCAACTAAAACCTGTTTGCACGACTCCTTTGAGCCGTGGTAGGGTAGTAATCAAAGTACAGTGGGAACTCACACGAGACAAATGACGATCCCCAGGTCGATGAACTAACCTGCACACATGTCACCAGGGAACTGCCATCTGACGTCTGGTATATGACCAACTAGCATGTTCCCGGCGAGTCCTGTCCGGTGTACTCATAACCCAATGAGCACCTGTATACATCTTAGGTGATCCAACTGACACCAGTGGCTTGTGAGACCGGCCACCGCCCCTCGTCTGGGTCTCGACTGTATACACTAGTCTACTAATGGAGTATCGATGCCCAGTCTCGAAACTCCCACGACTAGGGACCTTTTAAGGATAAGCTTATAGACCCCCAGCTCCCACTTATATGATCGCCCTCATACTGCTGGTGGTCAAGCAAGAATCCTAGGGGCTCTATCAACGTGTAATAGCGACGTGTCAGGTCACTTAAAACAGTACACGATGATAGAGGTAAACCAGATAGCATACTATCATCTCGAGTAAGACTGTCCTACCGGGATAGGTCCTCCATCAATCATTACAATCACGTACCTGTGACCTAATAATTGACTCTGAGGGCACTATCTCCAACAATATGGTGTGGTAGGCTGTGATCTGATTCGAACCTAATTCAATAGGTATGCAGCTTCTCAAGTGCATAACCCCCAAAAGGAAACAGGTAACTCAGTAGTACACATCATAGAGCACACCATATCATATAGGGTGCTATTGCTCCGCCCCGATATACCATCGTGCTATGGTGTATTCGGAGGAGTAATGCTGAGAGAGAATCTCATTCTCCTTTAGAATAGTCCAGGATTTTCGTGCTTAAGTATTCTCCTCCCTGATCACATCAAAGGACATAATACTTATACCCTTATTTGGGTTCTCTACTTCTAACTTATATTCTGTGAATATCTCAAAAGTTTCGGACTTGTGTTTCAACAGGAACATATGTCTGAATCTTGAGAGATTATCAGAGAATATAATGAAGTACAAAGAACCGGTCTTGGCATGTGTAGACAGGGGACCTTTATACATCAACATGTATCATCCCAAGAGTTTACTAACTCTTTCTCTGCTTCCTGTAAACAGAGCTATGGTCATTTTATCTTTGTGACATGACTGGCAAGTTTCATATGATGTAAATTCAAACTGATTTAAATATGCATCTAAATGTAACTTGAGCTAGTCGGGTCGCATTGATATGACCTAGTCTACAATACCTCAAGAAGGATCCGTTCATTTCTGAACTCTTCCTCTTATGTGTGTTCTGTATACTAAGAACTGTAGTTTGATTTAGAACGTCAATGCTTTTAGATAATGTGCCTGAACCGATCAACTTTTGATATAGGAAATGTTCAAAACATTATCCAACAATACAAAATTATATCCTTTCTTTACTAATAAAGAGACTGATATGATATTGTATATCAGGTTCGGTATCTAATAACATTCGTTCAGAATCAATGTATTTGAAATACAGGGTGACAGTGACCAACAGACTTGGCTGCAACACTTGCCCCGTTTTCTGCCTCATGAAACTTATCACCCGTTCTCAGTTCTCTACCTTTCTGTAGCCCTATGTAACAGATTACATATCTGGGATCCTGATCCGGTACCAAATACCCAGGACATAGAGGACACTGAGAAACAGTTCTTTGTAATGAACACACCCGAAGATGATGCATCAGCATGCACTTTCTTCGTTTAGGCGGCATGGGAAATCTGGTATTCCCCTATTTCCTGCTCTGTCTTATAACAATTATAAGTTGGAGTGGGACCAACGTTCCCCAGCTCAGTATAACAAGCGGGTTCGATCAATATTCCGTATTATTATCTTGATTAAGGCGTGATATGGTCGCTACCTGGAGAGAGAGAGAAGAAAACACTCAGCGTGCGCTCTTGCAAGAATAGATTGGTTATTATTTTATCTAATCAGGATAGCTCCCACTGTTTTTTATCAAATCTTCCTTCAAACCCTAAAAGGAAAGACTAGCCGGGATTAATTACACACTACAAGTTCGCCAATCTTTCAACCAGGCCAGTGTCGGTACTCTGAGGGAGGTCCCCCGTGCTTTCGCACGAACCTAATTACAGTAAACCTCATTTTCTCAGAGGCGTAACCCCGTTGACACCTTTCTAGACACCTACTTGATCGGCTAATTGTAATGTGTAAAACTCTCCCAGGAGTAACTCTTTCTCGCAGTGGGTATCGGGATCCAACTATGTCATAGAAGGTATGGAATCTCATTGCAAATTTCAACACTTGAAATTCCCGATAATTTTTCCCCTAACCTCCTATGACCTTAACAAAGTCCAACAAACCATAGGATGCTAGTCAAGTTCAACCCGTCATTTCCTGATTGAATTAAACCCACCCGCACAACCCTTGACAAAGGCCAACATGGTCGCACGACTACCCTAACCCAATCTGCATCATATGCATAAGCAGATAAGCACCATTTAGCTACCGCACACTACGCCTTGACAAAGGCCAACAAACGCAGCACGAATACTAACTATTACTTATCTGAAATGACGGAGGGCTACGACAGGTTTTTCTGAAAACCTATTGCGTAATGAACTTGATATCGTTGTAGAATCAAATGATTTTAAAATGGAGTGTTTTTGAGGCTTTTCTAGTTTTGCTAAAGGAGTCACTCCCGGTGAAGGGATCGTCGGACCTTTCCTCGTCGAATGAGGTGCGGGATATATCATATATATCACTGTGCAAAGCAAAAACTATAGAAGCAATCAAAAGACAAACCGAGAGTTGTAGCATCTGCCAGTTATTGCTAATAGAGTCACTCCCGGTGAGGGGATCTCGGTCCTTTCCTCAACGAATAAGGTGCGGGATATATCACATATACCTCTGTGCAAAGCAAAAACTGTAGCTTCCTGTTTTATTTTGAAATTCGATTCTACAATATCTTTAGGTTTCTTTTAATTTCATTAATCACATTAATGAAGTCCCATCATTTAAGTACCTAAACATCACAGATAAATACGACGTACACTTATGTCATCCGCATTCTCCTCGATGTCCCTTCGTGCACCGTTAGGTTAGGTAACTAACGGCAGAGCGGGCCAGGGCTAGCGCGGGTGTAAAACATAAGTAACGCCTATATAATATATCATACATACTATATACTGTATCTATCACAAAACATCACATGATCACATCATAGATATCGCAGTAGAAAGAAACATATGAAATATTGGATATACTAGGACGTCCGTGTTTTCAATACGAGACAGTATAAAACACGGATTCCACGGTCGTGATGAATAGCCAATCCCACACCCCTAGACCCCTACGAGAGCGGCAAGCAACCCTTCTAATTCTAGAGTTAGGATACCTGGACTCGACTCCTCGAGTTGGTCTCCCACTGGACTCCAGAACCCGGTTACTTGTGCCCTCCTCCTTGGGTCTATCCTAGTGCGGAAAAGTAAATATATACAAAGGGTGACATCTTCCGCAACCTGGAAGTGCCCCAAAAAAAGAATATTACATGCAAGTTTTTACATGAATGAAAATGAAAAACACTCATCTCGCATAAAAAAAACCCGGCTATTCAAACACGACGATCCAATATAACATATCCAGCAACACATAACATCACATGTCATCAACGTAAGTAAATATGCGTATCCCAATTGTCGTTGACATATAGCAACGGAACCGGCGATTTCATATATTACACTAACGGTCACAGAAAAGAAAGTGTAAAACTACAACAGTTGGAATCCGTAACTTCTTTAGACATCGCATGCCTAATCAAATGAATTACTTAGACATCACATGCCTAACAATTATAAACCCCGCATTTTAGTCTCATTATCGAAAACACTTTTCAATATCAAGTTGGGCAATTCAACAAGATTCCCGGCATTCTGATCGGATGCTCGTCGCAAACTTTAGTAGACGGCCGCACCCCCGATACCGTCGACGAAGTGCACCAAGGCGGAACACCGCTACCGCGAGCACCCGGACGGATGCTTTCGGCGATTCTCCTACAGTCACTTGGTCTGGGCTAAGGGGTGTAGCTGTCTATTAAGTTTACCCGGCGAGTATCCGCATACGCTACGTGATTGCGACGGACTTTTGATCGCATCAAAATTCCGTGGCAACCGATCAAGTGAGACTAAAGTGCTATGTTTATAACATTCAAATCAGTTATCTCATAACTCCTTGTGGATTCCATATATTGTATCACATTCCAGATAAACAGAAAATGTTAAACTTTCCGATCGAACAGTCAAACACCCAAGTTTTCCCGAAACAGCTCAACACATGAAACAAGTTTAAAAACATTCACTTCATGCCTCAGTACCAACGGTCCAGCCGTAAAAGGGTCAAGCCAACGCCTCACATGTGGCACGCCGTACTGCCCCAAACCCTAAGGTTCAAAGGGCAGTTCAAGACGGTCACATAATCGAGTTAAGGTTTGTTGTCTTCTAGAGGGTCCATTGAGTTACTTGCACTATTGAGAACGTCTTTAAACCACGGAAAAATCTAACACTTGGAAATTTCCCAAAAGGGGAAAAATTGGGTATTTATATCCAGTCGAACTTTTTAACATATTCTAAATATCCGGAAAACCCAATGAAATTAAAAATTCCGATCGAAACAACGACTACAAAATAATCCCCAAAATACTCAACACTTGAGTCAGTGTTAAAAATGCCCAGAAAATAGAAAAAACAGAGTTATGAATTACTGTGAAAAGATCCGTCGCTAATTCCATTACATTGCCGCGGAACCGCCGCCAAAGGATGGTCATTGCCGCGGTTCCGCGGCCATGTAGAGGAGTTAGGGGCTCGTTTTTCATGGTAATTCTTAGAATACCCTGCTGAATTTTTTAAGCATTTTTAATCTGGAAAAATCCCAGATTTTAAAAAATGTACAGAGAGGGTTTTATTTTGTCGATTACGGGTTCGATCGGGGTTTTAACTTCGTTAACACATCGCCTAAGGCTCTAGCTAGGCTCTGATACCACTGTAGGGTTCCTGGGCACACACTAGAGGTCTCACAAGGCATCAATCATACCAAATTCAAATTTTACAAGTGCCGAGAAACCATAATACGGATCGTTGACTAGAGTTTAGGCGAAACTAGAAGCTAGTTAACAACTTAACTAAAGGGTAAACGGAAATACAACCTTTGTAGATCCGGTCCTCCACCTCCATAGCTCCATGACGGTGTACCCTCGCTGCGATCATCGGATCCCGGACTCTAGCGTCGGCTTCATCGGAGAAATGGCCGGGCTTGGTCGTCGACTTCGATGCCGAAGATGATCTACTTCGAGACAACACAAGATCAAGCTCCAACTTCACCAAGCCATGAAACTTGTGAAGAAAACACCCTATACTACTTGGTAAGTGGTAGAGGATGAAGAAATAGGAAGTGGGTTCACTTTAGAATTGGATTTCTCACTTTTTTTCTCAAGTTGCCATTGTTGGTAGCAAGGTTTTCTTCATCTTCAAGAAGAAGAAGAAGAAGAGAAGAATACGATGAGTATTTTAAAATAGAAAATAAAAATGATTCTTATCATATTTTTAACCATAGTTTTGGGTAGAGAACTAACTAGAGTTTAGATGAATGGTTAGGGTTAGGAGAAGAAGACAAAATGGTGACTTGGTCAAAGCTTCATGAAGCTTCAACAAGCTTCATGTTAGAAAGCAACCATTTTGTTTTTCTTTTATCTTTTAACCAAAAATGAATAGATAAATAAATGAGTGAAATGAAACCCTAACCATTCACTAAACATGGTTTAAGTCTTTACACAAATCCAAGTTTGCATATATCATCAAACATGATGCAAACAAGTGCACAAAACTATATCATATATACAATGTGCACATGCGAGTGAGAAAATCGATCTTAAGTGAACCGATACTAGTTAATGCAAAGTAATATATCAAATATATAATTATGCATTAAATCATTAAATCAACGCTTGATTTAAAGATCCGGTCATACTGCATATAACCGACTAATATCAATAGTAACAACTTATCGAATCAACACTTGATTCGATAACCCGGCTATATCGCATATAACCGATCAATGTCACAATTCGTGAGAATCGAATACAGTATCACATACTGGTATCATTCTCGGTCCCGCACATATCTCATATGCGCTCCTATTTCGTTTCGCTTGAGCCAGGAAACCTCTGTGTAGGACTCTAAAGACTCGTCAATATGCCGGCAGCAGGTGATGATCATATCAAACACCCACAAGCCGCAATCGGTCTGCTAAACGTAACGGCCACCCGGGTATTGAGCGATCAGAAGGTCGACGAGCAAGCCCGCTCACACTCCTGTGAATCCAACCAGTAACACTTACCGTACAGTCCGGTCTCGTCGTCTGATATGTCGCATATCTCGCTTAGGGGTGGTAAACGTCAGACCCCAATAGCTCGATAAGTCGTGTCGATATGAGGTCTATAACAGTTCGAGCATCTACAGGTAACACTTACCAGTAAATCTCAGCAACTCTGGCTAGGGATTTCCGGTTATAGCCAATCGAACACAGCGCAACATCAACACCCTATACCGGGAGAAACGAATCCCCTCCTATCGCTCATAGCCTCAATGTGATTCGGGACTGTACCCAAAAACCACCATTTTGCATGCCCTCTTGGACGTGGTAAGGTGGAAATCAAAGCACAGTGGGAACCACACAAGACTCTATGACGATCTCGGGTCAACAGACTACTCTGTACCAGTGTCACTAGAGAACTACCATCTGACGTAAGGTATAATAACATCTGGGAGTTCTCGGCGAGTCCGTCCAGTGTACCCAGTCTCCGCTGAGCACCCGTAAATCATCTCCGATGTCAAACACCAATGGATATGGGATCATCCATCGCCCATCTGTATGGGTCGAGAAGGTATACGCTAGTCTACTCTGGTATATCGATGCCCCGTCTCGATATACCCACGACTAGGGACATTGAAGGATGTACTTATAGACTACCATATCCCCACTAGTATGATCCGCATCATAGTCCACGTAGTCAAGTACACATCCTAAGGGCTTTACCAACATGTAACAGAGAGACAATCAGTATACACGTTAAGGTAAAGAGTAACCAGATAGCATATTATCATGTCGTGCAAGAAAGTCCTCCCTATATATGTCCCAGCATCCACTACAATATACATCTTATGTATAGCAATGGCCTCTATGGCACACATATAACTAACACATAGTAAAAAAATTTAATTCGGAGACCGGATTTCTTTAAGGGGGGAAGATTGTAACGTGTTAGAAATCGTTTAGGCGAATTTTTCGATAATAGGTAAAATAAATTTTGTTTTCCGTAAAAACCTCGAAGTGATTATTTTTCTATATATACTTAACTACACCTAGTTTAACTAGGAAATTGCTAGTATATGGTATTTAGTTGGTCGCTTGTAATTTTTAGTTCACTTAAATATTTTTCCTTAAATAAAATATTATTATAAGCTTTTAATTATACACTTAATTAGTGGTAATTACATTTTGGATTGGGTAAATTATGCTAATGTGAATCCATACCAACTTAATCACAAGATTAAGCTTTTGTCTCCTTTGCAAAATATCTTGGAAAATATCTAGGTATTTTGAAGGTTAATGAATATTTTAATTAAAATTATTATAATGTGGCATAAAGTAAAGTGCTTTAATTAAGTTTTAATGATGTTTTAACCTAGAATCTTCCACAGCATTCCCCATTTTTCTTCAAAGTGGCCGACCCCCCTTGGCCGTCCCATTTCTTTTCCCACTCCATTTTCACTTCTTCAAGCTTCTAAAATTCATCAAAAATCATCAAATAATCCCACAAATTAAAAACAAATCCATACCCATTATTCTTTAGCCTTAAACAAGCTTGGATCTTGATGGAATTTAGCATTTTGGAGGCTATTTTGGATGTTTAGTTGCAAGTTTGTGAATCAAGTTTGAGGTATAATATCGTAACCCTAAGCTTTAGTTGTTGTTTAACTACCTTAATCTAGTTATTAGATGTTTAAATAAAACTTTAATTAGCATGTTTTGGATTTCTAAAAAGAGTTATGAAGATCAAGTTAGGGTTTTGATTGTTTGAAATGGTTAATTGAGAAGTTTAGACAAAGAAAACTTAACCTAGTTTTGTGATTGTTAATTCTTATTTTCCTAATTGTCTAATTAAGCTTAATTGCAAACTAACTTTTACTAAATTTTATTTGGGTGAGATTAAAATTGTAGTAAAGGTTTGTGTGACTTAATTAAGCTATTAGGTGATGATTGTGGCCACTAGATTTGTTTAAACTACTCGATTTGAATTAAAATGATTAAAATATGCTTACTAGGTTTTCGGTTAAATTAGGCATGAGTGTCAATTGACGTTGCGATGTTATATATATATTATCTTCCATGATATATATTGTGTTGTGAATGCGCGATCGATGCAATCGGGGTCTAGGCTTTGTGGTTGTGTCGTTTAGCGTTCCTAGCTGAGGTTGTCCCGATGTCGTACGCGTTTTGTGCACTAGGTGCACAGTGTGTATATCTTGTGGACGTTATCCTTGTGTTTCATTGTCTCTGTGTCGACACAAGATACTTAGTCTTATGTGTTGTGTTTTTGAAATTTAGGATCGCAAGCTGGGACTTCGGACGCTGTGAAGAAAGGGAATCAAGTGGTTGGATATTCTTAGCTCGAGATCATTGTAAGTAGATTTAACATCTACAGGAGAATCACCCGTATGGCGTTATGCGTCTGGGCTACATTCAAGGACATGATTATTAGTTATAAGTATATGGACATTGATTGTGCATGTGTACCATTGTTGCAAACCTCATTTTCCTATTGCATATGGACATAGTATTAATGAGACACAACACTGTTTCTGATGGTTCATGTTGCACGAGCACAAATTGTATGCTACACACATACCGTCGGTAATTTCCATGACACGCACAACATATATACATATGTGATATTGTATCGGTTATTTTCTTTGAGACATTGATTCTTATTCCATTGCGCGTATGAAATGTAGTATACATGCTATACCTACATGCTTACACATATACCTGGCTATACCTACATACTTACACATATACCTGGCTATACCTACATGCATACACATATACCTTGCTATAGCTACATGTACATTATGCATACATACTTACATGTACACCCACATATCTTGCTACAGCTACATGTACATCATGCAAACATACTTACATGTATACCCACATACCTTGCTATAGCTACATATACCCCTATGTTGTATTGTATTGTCATTGACATTGAGATATTGATTATTGTGCTATTGCGCATATGAAATGCATCATACATACTTGCTTACATGTAGATACACATATCTTGCTATAGTTACATGTACACCTCATATGATGTTGCAGTTGATTTTGGAGGAATTGGGAAACGCAAGATATATTTTAAAACTAGATTCATTTAAAAGAGCGGTTTTCCTTTAATATACTCATATTGCTGTTTTATGTTTCATACATCAGTTTTCATAGATTTACGCATGAAGATATGGATTTCATGTGATTTATGGATTTGAGGACCGTGAGGGTATTTTCCAGAATTTATGTATTATTTGAAAACCCTGTTTCTCTTGAAATGATATTTCGAAACGTCCACCATGGGTTTTCTCCGTTCTGAGATTTGTGTTAGAAACTCAATTCGAGAAGCGGGAGGCACCGTCTGTGGGTACATGGTGGACCCGATATGGTTCCCTGGGGCAAGAGGTGATTTTCGTGGTGTAGACGATGAGCCTGGCAGAGGGATTAGTACCTACCGGTGATAGTATTTAGACTCGGCGGTTATCTGGAGGATACCGACCGAGGTTATGAGATGGATATGGACCGATCCGTTCTGCCGGAGCCCTTGGGCCGATCCCGCAGATGGAGTCGAGGTATGAGGATTTACGTGTCGATGCTGGACATATATTTCATAATGTTTTGAGTGCCGATGTTGGACACTCAGGTTCCATGAGATTTACAGATTGAGGGCCGATCATGGTGACGGTGCCTGAGGTATTGGGATTTGGAGTGTCATTGATGGACTCCAGGATTTTTCCACGATGATGATTTATTGATGATGTTATGCTTTATCCCATACTCAGCATTTATTTGGTATGCATTGCTTCATGTATTTATAGTACCTGATAGAGTACTTTTCATGACTGTTGCATATACATACTGCCATATTATACTATCAGTTTGCATGTGATAGATTATCGCACTACGTGCGTACCTGCGATTACCTGCATGATGTTATTTACTATTTACGAGTTGGAAACTCACCCCCGTTGTGCCACAGTATTTTTTCAGGTTAGACCCTTAGAGTAGTCGTGGCAGGGCTTCTTCTTCTCGTATCTTTTCGCAGCGGATACCACTACGGCTGACTGTGAGCAGTTTTACTATAGGTGGGTTTTGCGGTTATCCGATGATGTTCATTGTATATATTATTGCATCTAGCATTCTCCATCTACCACTTCATGTATTGACTTAGAAGCGAGATGTGAGGACAATATTGTATGTTATTTTGTGAATTTGGGTGCCGTGCTCATGGGAGCCGGCCTTTGGTATGTAGTTTTATCTCCTTTTGCTAGTTTCATTTATATTTCTTCGATACGGCGTCGTATATATGCTTGTCGTGGTTGTTTCCACCGTTGGTCATGATTTGCTCCCGTTTGGGGATGTTTTATTTATATTCTATGTTGTACCCATTTCAGGGCTAGTTTTTACAAAGTAGGTGCTGCCGAAATTTTTATGAAAGTAACTTAAGTTAAAGATTTTTACTTGAGATCCCCAAAAGTTTTTAACAACGTTCTTATCACTTACTACTTTTGATGGTTTAGATTTCTGTGTTTTCGTCTTACTTGAATTGCGTTACGCCTGTAGACGTTACGTGATTTAAGTGCCGTCGCATGCCAAATTTCGGGCCGTGACACTTTTTGTATCTAGTAAAACTCCATCAACTTTGAACTGGTTTATTGTGGACATATAAGCGAGACTTAGAATTGTGTGTTGTAGGCGTCGTACTCTTAGAGTCGACCTTTTTATATTGTTGATTTTGTTTCGCTTTTCTTTTCTTCGCCATTGTGTGTTGTATATTGTTTGCTTGGTTGTCCGCCGTTTAGGCGTGGAAGCAAGCTCCCGTTAGGATGCTATTTATATTATTATGTTGTATCGGGTTTTATACAAAATTACGAAGGAGGTGCTGTCGAATTTCGAAACGTCGCAGATGCTTTTCGAACATAATTAGTTAAACTTAAATGTTATTTTAAACTTATTCCATCTGATGACTATTTTAAACTTCACCTCCAATATTTTCAAAAAGGGTTTAGATTCCGGGTTTAGGCTTACTTAAACCGCGTCGACATGTTTAGATGTCTCGTGATTTAAGTGCCGGTCACGTGCCACATTTGGGTCGTGACAAAATTGGTATCAGAGCGTTTGGTTTAACCTTTGTTCGAGTCTAGGTTTGGCTATATGGGGTTTAGGCATACACTTTTCTTACCTAGAATTTACCTTATAGGACTTAGACTTGACTTTGGGGATCTTATACCCGAACTGTCGTTACATAGGATGACCTTGGTTGTTGGAGTAGGTACTAAGTTGAGTGGCGTACCGTATATATATTCCGCGGCATATTTACGATATGATACTCCGCCTAAGTTACCTTAGGATTTATATCTTGAGATCTTTCTTCTATTCCTTACGTTGATCTATCCTCATCAATATATGTTGATTGTTCCGGTCGCCATGTTTACGTGAGCCGAGAGGACTGCGGTTAGAGACACGGTCATGGCAGACTTGTCAGGGATGAGGACTGACCAGGGTAACATTCCGGTGACGTAGAGATATGTCGTTTATTCATATTCTATCGGGTTCTAATGTTGAAGCGAGTTTCTTCGGGATCCGCACCAGACGGTCGAGTCATTGTAGGAAATCAGCCGGAGTTGAGGCGTGATGCATTCCCCTCTCCGAAGATCGTGGTGTTGCGTACTATTCACACAGCAGTATCAATCATTGCTGAGTTTATCGAGATGTTGCTTCCAGAGTTCATGAAGTTAAAAGTTGACGATGTAAATAAGTGTAGATGGATCAGAAGGATTCGTAGCCGTTCAGATATGGGATGGTTAGGACTTTTAACCCGTTGTGGCGCTCCGATACGAGATCGGTGAAATTGATTAGATTCTTTCGATGGATCTTTCTCAGACCTGATGCAAGTCGCTCGAGAAAGAGATCGTGCAGTAAGTTTTCCTCCGAAGAATTGTTACGAGTTTTCGATGGTGAGATTAGCCAGATTCTTCTACAGAGTATCAGAGATGTCGGTTTCGTGTTTTTTGGAAGTCTTGTAAGGCTCCGGGCATGGTTCTAACCAAGTATGACTTGCAATTCGCGTGACTATGGTGATACGCTCCTTAATTGATGGATTGGGAGAGTAATAGAATAGGAAATTGTTGCGATGTTTCAGTGGGCAGTTGTTCTTTCCCGCCGATATTGAAGATTTGATGCATATGCAGAGTCGCGTACTACCAAACATTCATAGGAAAATTTTAAGGAAATGGCAGTTGATACGAAAAAGAAAGTGGATTCAGAAATGAGTGCTAGTTCTGGGCAGGCTGGATAGCTGAGATCAGCAGGAGACATAATGGATTCTTTCCAAGAGTTGTTAATGGGTAAGATTAGATCCAGGATCAGTCGCTGGCGCACACGCAGAGATTAGAGATCACTGTCATTAACGCGTTGCAAAAGACTGGAATACTGGTCAAGAAGATGTGATGAGAGGTATCAGCAGTAGGACTGATTGTGTCGTTGCTCCTCACCGAACGATTGTATAAAAGAGGCCATGGCATTAGAGATCCGTAAGAAGAACCAAAATTCAGAGATAGAGGACGCTAGACCGGGGCAGTAGGCAAGTGGTAATCCTTACTCTACCAGTTCCGAGTGTTTAAAACACCTTTTGACATTGAAGAAGATATACATCGATATCCGTTGTTTTGTTATTTGAGTTTTTATAATCCAAATATTTCATTTTCAATATTGAAGAAAGGACAAATCAATGTCTGTTATTCTGATTTATGTATTTTGAGGACTTGAGGGTCACACCAATCTTTTGTGCACATCAGGTGCACTTGTTGAGATTTTCGTGCATGATGATTGCACTTTGATTTATATTTTGTGTACACCAAATGAACTTGTTGAGATGTCATTGCGAGGTAACTACACTCTATTGGAGTGTCGTGTACACCAGAGGCACTAGACTGATATTTTCCGTGCACATCAGTTGCACATGATTAAGAGATTATATATATATATATATATATATACTCTAGGTATACTTGGTATAATTTTGTGCACACCCGTTGCACATTTTGATGTTTGTGCACCCTGATGCACTTGAGATTGTTTTGTGCACCTTGTTTTGTGCACCCTGATGCACTTGAGATTGTTTTGTGCGCCCCGATGCACTTGGGAATTGTTTTGTGCACTCCAATGCACAGGATATTGATCTTGTGCATTCTTGATGCAGTCGGCAATTGCTCCCTGCACATTTGATGCAGTGGATATTGTTTTGTACACACTTTTTGCACTTGACGCTGTTTTTGTTTTCGTGCATACCGTGATTTGTGGTTTGAAATTTGCATTCAAACCCGTTAGGGTTGATTTTGTTTTTGTGCTTTGCACTTGGGAGAATATCTTATAGGTTAAATTTATATATTTCGCTTGGTCGTGTGTTACCGATATTGCACTACGACTATGGCATTGATTGTGTATTTGATATACACAACAGTTTTCGTATTTGGAATTTTTGCATCATAACTGGAGTTATCCTCATAGCAACCGCTAGAGATACAGTTATGTGAGTTGTATATCTTTTGATGTTTCATGCACACTGTTGCGTTATTTTACGTCTTAGCTCGTGTGGGACTTTGGAGCTTCGTTATATCGAGCGGATTTTATGTTTTAAATTTGGACCACGGGAAATTGTTTTGAATTGAGTTGATTGGATTAAGAAAAATGTTTTACGAATACGATTTAATTTAAATTCGGGGACCGAATTTCTTTAAGGGGGAGAGACTGTAATATTTTGGAAAATTATAAATAATAATTTATGATTTTAAATATGAATTTAATAAGTTTATAAAAATGATATCGCTTATGAAATTGGGTATCCGAATTATATCCGTAAAAATTATAATTATTTTGGTAATACAAAGGTAAGTGCGCGATATCTTGAAAATGATATATTAATTATTTTAACATGATATGAGATTAGATATTAAGATAATGGTAGTTAAATATTATGATAAACATTTCATTTTCATGGATTTAGAATTATAATATGAAAGTTTTTCTTTATTGTTGCATTTCTTTTAATTATGATTGGTATATGATATTCTAGGCTAAACCTTCACAACGCCTCACCCTCACCTTGCTCTCCTCCCTCCACCTCCTCCATTTTCACTTTACACCACCACCTTACACTACTCCATCTCCTACTTCTCAACTTAACACCTCCTCCTTCTCAAATGCCTCCTCCTCCTTTCTCTACACACATCCTCACCCTATTCTTTTCTTCTAACACTTATGCACAATCTCAACTGAAACCATAGGTCCTTGATTCTTTCTACCCTAAATATTTCTAAGTGTCCACTACCACAAAGAGAAAATCCATAAAAATCCTTCAGTAATTTTGCTTACACCATCAACCTAGAAACTACTACAATCCCTAAGGGTCTCCACCATACCATCCTTGAGCTAGAATCCTTTTTGCATCATTCCAATAGGTATGTCTTCTTCTCTCTTTACCAAATCAATTCTGTTCAAATATCAGTTTTCATATGCAGTATAGAAAAACAGGAACTTGTGTGATATTTAGCCTACTGTAATTGAATCTAGAACCAATAGGTGTAACCAATAGAAAAACTAGCAAAACCATAAGTATCATAAGACTACGAGGAGACTTTACTTAAATCCCGAGCCCCTAATTCAATGATTGGTCTAGCGACAAACCCCAATTTTCCGGCGACACCGTCCCCTAGAATGTTTGGTGTTGGTTTTTCTTCAGTGGCTTTGTTTGGGTATTTTATGATCTATGGTATTGTTTGATTTTTCCTAATATGCATAAAGAGAAATCTGGGAATGTTTAGTTAGGTTGTTATTTAAGTTTCCGATATTCCGATACGGGCTTTACGTATTTTGTACTGCGACTGAAATATCGACATTCGTACGTTAATTTCAGTGGCATATTGTTGTTTTTGGGTTAAGTATGCTAAATGTACTAACCTATGGATGCCTATCTTGTTGTTTTTAGTTTCTATATGATATTTACGTCGATGTGAAATAACTACGATTATAGGTACGACCGTGAAGGTTCGAGACGGAGTTGGAGGACATAGCAGTGTAGATTTCAGCGAGCTTAACACGTTGGTGAGTAGATTTATATCTTCGGGGGGAGTCGGGTGGATGGAGTATAGCACCCCCGCAACCTTATACATATGATACTATGATATATAGTTAGTTCTTTTGTGTTTATTTAATTAATGATATTGAAATCATGTTGTATTTAGTGTATATTCATGTGTATAAAGTGGTATTTATGGTTTGGTGGATTGGTACGAGGAATCATACTGTACTTGTGATAATGAGATTCGTATGCCGAATAACGGCCAAGATTCTTTTAGACTCGTAAAATAATGTTTTATTTCATTTTAGAACGTAATACTTGAGTGAGCTATACTCTTTTAAAAACTAACGATTCGTTTCCCTTTTTGATGATAAAAGACAAGGATGCGATGTCAATTTCCAACAAAAATATCCATTTTAAACCCAAGGCAGCTTTCTCATTTCAAAACCAACGTTTCGTTCCATTTTCAAAGATAATGGTATAGCTCATAGCAAGTAGTTACATTTGTTAGTTACACTTAAATTTACTTTAGATGTTCGCATTATAATTATCAATATTATACGTTTCCGTGATACGAACACTCTTATAGAACACTGCATAACTACCAATGAGTACTATGTTGCACGAGCACATACGCATATGTTACACTACAATTCATTGGTACTGCCATGTCACTGTAGAACCCTTACACTACCTAATGCGTAGGTAAACATTGGTACAAGTATGAACTATACACTTATAGAACATTAGCACAAATTGTAGGATATATGTATGCCCTAGAGGCCATTATATGTATAGTGGATGCTTGGACATGTATATATATATATATATATATATATATATATAGATAACTTTCTTGCTCGACATGATAGTATGCTATCTGGTTATAATTTATCTTGACATGTTTACTTGATACTGTTCATTTAATACATGTTGATAGAGCCCTCAGGATATTGGCTTGACTTCCATAGCTATGATGGAGATCATACTAGTGGGGCATGTGTGGTCTATAAGCATATCCTTAGATGTTCCTAGTCGAGATTATATAGAGACAGGGCATCGATATTCCAGAGTAAACTAGCGTATACGTTTCTTGATCCATATGATGGGCGATGGATGATCCCATATCCATTGGCGTTGTGACATCAAAGATTGTATACGAGTGCTCAGTGATGACTGGGTACACTGAACGGACTCATCGAGAACTCCTATATGGTAGTATGTCTATCGTCGGATAGCAGTTCTCAGGTGACACAGGTACATGTTAGTCTGTTGTCCCGGGATCGTCATTGAGTCTTGTGTGTTCTCCCACTATATTTTGATTTCCACCCTACCATGGCTCTACTAAGTCGTGCAAACAGGTGGCTTTTTGGGTACAGTCCCGAGACACAAGGAGACAATGAGAGATATGAGGGGTTTCGTCTCTCCCAATATTGGGAGTTGATGTTGTGCTATGCGCGATTGGTTTTGACTCGAAGTCCCTGTCCAGGGCTGATGAGATATACTGATAAGTGTTATCAATAGTTTCTCGACCAGTCATAGTCCATATCGGCATAACTTATTAAGTTATTAGGGCTCGACGTTTCCATCCCTAGACTTGATATGCGGTATATCAGACGAAGAGACCGGACTGTACGGTAAGTGTTACCAATGACTTTGTGGGAGCTTTGATAAGTTCGCTTGTTGTTCTTCTGTTCGCTCAATACCCGGGTGGCCGTTACGTATAGCTGACCGCTTGCGGCTTGTGGGTGTTTTGATATGATCATCACCTACTGCCGGCGTATTGACGAGTCTTAGAGTCCCACACAGGATTTTTCTTGCTCAGGCGAAACAATGTGGCGTGCATTTGAGATATGCTCGGCAGCTCGATTAAATGCGAGTATGTGATACCGTATTTTAATCAGGCGTTTACTATTGGTTGGGTCGTATTTGATATGACCGATTTATTAAATCATGCGTTCATTTAATGTTGAATTTTAGCTCATTTTTAATTAAACCTTTTCTTTTGGATGTACGCATATATGTTTATACATGCACGTGATGATGTTCATGCACACATACATACATACATATGTATCATGGTTGATGATACATAGAAGATGGCAATGCAAGACTCATATGGTTAGATTGTATATGTGGATTTTTTGTTTTGAGATAAATAAATAAAGGAAATGAAATTGTGACTCATTGTTTCTACACAATTCTTTGTTCACCATTAACTTTAACCCTAGTTTGTTTTCATTTATTCTTTTAACTCACTACAAAATATCTAGATATTTATTTAACCATGGTTTGTTGTGAGAGCGTCTAACATAAAATATCTATTTTGATTTTATTTTATGATTATCACAAAACTTGAGAAAAACTTTGTCATTTTCATCTTCCTCCTCCTTCACGCTCACTTGAGTTTTTTAAAGAGTGAGGAACATAAAAAGAAAGGGTATTTAAGTGAGTATACAATCAACATAACCATTCTACACTGCCCTAGCCCTTTAGTGTGGGTTGTTTGCTTCACTTCTTCTTGATCTTGTGAAGCAAAGAGCTTGACCTAGGAATCTCCGGGTGGATCATCGTAGATGACGAAGGACCTTGAGCGAAGTTGATCCAAGTTTCAAGCAAAGCCGTAGGAGTCCAAAAAGAGTGAAGGAGTTGGCTACAAAGATTGTATTCCCTTTTCCTTTAGCTTAGACTTTTCATATTGTTGCTATTACCCTAATCTCTAGTTACGATTCATAGTGCGTTTGTAATAGCCCACTAGAAATTTAAAATTTCATTACTTTATGATGTTGCAACCCAACAAGAGGCGCTACTACACACCAACATGGTATCAGAGCCTATATAGAGCTTTAGGGTGCTTTAGGGTAAGCTAGACGACGTTTAAAAACTTATCGAACATAAAAAAACGATTTTTACATGCTCACTGGAAATTTTTCAAAAGTTGGAATTTTTTGGATTAAAAATATCCAGAAAATAGTGCAGGGTTTTGTGTGGATCCCCAAGAAAAACGAGCGCCTAACTCAACACAACGACTGCGGAATCGCGGCCAAATAGTGGCATTTGCGGCAGTTCCGCGGTGCCGTTAGTGAGGCTTGGACCGTGCTTTCTTGTATTGATCCGTAGGTACTGTATGTGCTCTCTGGGGATTTTTAAAGCAGGTTCAAAAGTTGAGATCTGGTTGAACAGTGGTTATGATGACGTGTTGATTGATATGTTTAACATAGTCTATGCTTTCCAATTATGTTGCTGTGATATGATGTATAGGATCGTCGTGATGGAATGGCCGGTGGTTATATGTGAGACGAGAGTTTCTCTTTTCATTCATGTAAAATTCATTGTATATATTATTCTTTTATTGGGACACTTCCGTGTTGAGTATGATGTCTCCATTGATGTATATTTTAGTTTTCTGCATTAGGATAGACCCAAGGAGGAGAGCACGAGTGACCGGGTTCTGGAGTTCAGTAGGAGGCCATCTCGAGGAGTCGAGACCGGGTCTCCAAAACTCCAGAATTGGAAGGGTCACTTGCCGCTCTCGTAGCGGTCTAAGGGTGTGGGCTTGGCTATTCATCACGACCGTGGAATCCGTATTTTCTATCGTAGGCTAAATATAAAATACGGAGTTCCTAGTATATCCTATATTTTCATATATCTGTTTCTGCTGCTGATTATTCTGTGATGTGATTACTTGATATCTGAGATGATTGCAATATTGTTATTTTATATGTGATATGTAATAAATGTCTATTTTTTCTTTTTTGTGATGGCTTAGGAACTTAATGTAGGGTTCCTAGGCACTCTCAAGAGGTCTCACAAGGCATCAACCATGCCAATTTTAAATTTTACAAGTGCCGAGAAGCTCTAATACGGATCGTTAACTAGAATTTTAGGCGAAACATTAAACTAGTTAACAACTTAACTAAAGATATGAAGCTACAAGCTTTGTAGATCTGGTTATCCACTTCCTTAGCTCCACGTAGTCGTCCTCATCGTTGTCCAAGTCGGATCTCGGACTCTAGCATCGGCTTCATCGGAGAAATGAGCGGAATGGTCGTCGGCTATGATGCCGAAGATGATCTACGTCGAAGCTTCACAAGATCAAGCTCCGACTTCACCAAGTTGTGAAACTTGTGAAGAAAACACGCTTTACTACTTGGCAAGAGGTAGAGGGTGAAAAAATAGGAGGTGGGTTCACTTTAGAATTGGATTTCTCACTCTTTTGCTCAAGATGCCATTGATGGAATCAAGCTTTCTTTCTTGATGAAGATTATGAAGAAGAAGAAAGAATATGATAAGTGTTGCTTTTAAAATGAAAATAAAATCAATACTTATCATATGCTAACCATGGTAAAGTGTAGAGAATAGATCATGGTTAGTTAGAATGGTTAGGGTTAAGGATGAAGACAAAATGGTAACTAAGTCAAACCTTCATGAAGCTTCAACTAAATACAAAGAAAGCCACCATTTTTCGTCATAATCCTTTCCAAAATCAATAAATAAATAAATGATTAATAAAAAGGAAACCCTAACCATTACACAACCATGGTTTAATCTTTACACCAAAACACTAGTTAGCATGCAACATCAAACATGATACAATCAAGTGCACACAAAATATATCACATATACAATGTGTTTTTCAAGTGAGAAAATCCCTTTAAAGTGAACCAATACTAGTTAATGTAAAGTAATATATCAAATATATAATTATACATTAAATCATTAAATCAACACTTGATTCAATGATCCGGTCATGTCGTACATAACCGACTAGTATCCAATGTATCGACTTATCGAATCGATCTTCGATTCGATAACTAGGTTATATCGCATACAACCAATCGAAGCATTAATTGCGAGAATGAAATACGGTATCACATACACGCATTATTCTCGGTCCCGCACAAATCTCATATGCGCTCCTATTTCGTTTCGCTTGAGCCAGAAAACCTCTGTGTAAGACTCTAAAGACTCGTCAATACGCCGGTAGCAGATGATGATCATATCAAGCACCCACAAGCCGCAAGCGGTCTGCTAAACGTAACGGCGATCCAGGTATTGAGCGATCAGAAGATCGACGAGCTAGCCCGCTCACACTCCTGTGAATCCAACCAGTAACACTTACCGTACAGTCGGTCTGTTCGTCTGATATGTCGCATATCAAGTCTAGGGGTGGTCTACGTCAGACCCCAATAAACCGATAAGTCGTGCCGATGTGAGGCTCATAACGGGTCGAGAAACTACTGGTAACACTTACCAGCAGATCTCTGATCAGCCCTGGCCAGGGACTTCCTTGTTACGGCCAATCGAGCACAGCGCAACATCAACCCCTAATACCCGGAGAGACGAAACCCCTCCTATCGCTCATTGCCTCCATGTGACTCGGGACTGTACCCAAAGACCACCGTTTTGCACGCCCTCATGGATGTGGTAAGGTGGAGATCAAAGCACAGTGGGAATCACACAAGACTCTATGACGATCTCGGGTCTACAGACTAACCTGTACAAGTGTCACCTGAGAACCGCCATCTGACGTGAGGTATAATACCATCTGGGAGTTCTCGGCGAGTCCGTCCAGTGTACCCAGTCTCCACTGAGCACCCGTATACCATCTCTGATGTCAAACACCAATGGATATGGGATCATCCATCGCCCATCTCATGGGTCGAGAACCGTATACGCTAGTCTACATTGGTATATCGATGCCCCGTCTCGATACACCCACGACTGGGACCTGAAGGATGTAACTATGGACTACCATGTCCCCACTAGTATTATCTGCATCATAGTCCAGGTAGTCAAGTACACATCCTAAGGGATTTACCAACATGTAACTATAAGACAGTTTAAAGAGACAAGTGTACATGTTAAGATAAAGAGCAACCAGATAGCATACTATCATATCGAGCAAGAAAGTCATCTCTATATATGTCCAAGCATCCAAAATAATATACATCATCTGTACAATACTGGCCTCTAGGGCATACATACAACTAACAATCTCCCACTTGCACTAGGGCCAGCTGCTGTAGTATCTCATACCGAGCATCCCGAAGAGTCTCTCAAACTGTATCGGGAATGGCCTTCGTGAGTGGATCCGCTGTGTTGTTCTTCGTGTCAACCCTTCTTACCTCGATCTCCCGTCGATCAACTATCTCCCGGATCAGGTGATACCGCCTCAGAATATGCCTGGATCGCTGATTGGGACCTAGGTTCCTTGGCCAAAGCCACCTCTCCATTGTTATCGCAATACAAAGGTATTGGATGCTCAATGGTTGGAACCACTCCAAGTTCAAAAATGAACTTCTTGATCCAGACAGCCTCTTTAGCAGCATCGTTGGCAGCGAGTATTCAGCCTCCATCGTCGAGTCTGCCACGATTTCCTGCTTGGAACTCTTCCAGCTAACCGCCCCTCCGTAAAGGGTAAAGACAAATCCCGACTGCGACTTAGAGTCGTCCTTATCACTCTGGAAGCTCCAATCGGTAAAGGACTCCACTTGGAGTTCTCCGTTACCATACACCAAGAGCATCTCTTTAGTTCTTCGTAAGTACTTGAGAATGCTCTTCACAGCTGTCCAGTGACTCTCTCCAGGATCAGCTTGATACCTGCTCACTACACTTAGTGAGTATGCTACACCCGGGTCTGGTACATAGCATCGCGTACATGATAGAGCCTACAAGCCGAAGCATAGGGTATCCCTTGCATGCGAGCTCTCTCCAAATCAGTCTTGGGAGACATCTTTTTGGAGAGAGTGACTCCAGAGATTGTGGGCAAGTTCCCACGCTTGGATTCTTCCATACTAAACCTCTTTAGTATGGTGTCAATGTACCTGGATTAGGACAATCCCAATATCCGTTTGGATCTATCTCTATAGATCCTAATTCCCAATATGCAGGAGGCATCACCAAGATCTTTCATCGAGAATCTTTGTGATAAGAAGAGCTTGACTGATTGCAGCATAGAAATATCATTTCCTATCAAGAGTATGTCGTCCACGTACAATACGAGGAAGACAACCTTACTTTCTGCTACCTTCTTGTAGATACAAGGTTCATCTGGGCTTTTGACGAAATCAAACTCTTTGATAACGACGTCAAAGCAGATGTTCCAACTTCGCGATGCTTGCTTTAATCCATAAATGGATTTAAGCAGCTTGCATACCTTCCCGCTGCTCCCACTGTATACGAAGCCCTCTGGCTGAGTCATGTACACACCATTTAGAAAGGCGGTCTTAACATCCATTTGCCAGATTTCGTAGTCATGATATGCAGCGATGGCAAGCAGGATCCGAATGGATTTAAGCATAGCTACTGGAGAAAAGGTTTCGTCATAGTCCACACCTGGTCTTTGACGAAAACCCTTTGCAACAAGTCTAGCTTTGAAAGTCTCCACTTTCCCATCTACACCAAGTTTTTTTCTTGAAGATCCACTTGCTCCCAATGGGTTTTAGCCCTTCAGGAGCAACTTCCAAAGTCCATACTTTGTTGGTGTACATGGATTCCATCTCGGACCGCATTGCATCCAGCCATTTCACTGAGTCCCTACTCGTGATGGCCTGCTCGAAGCTAGTTGGGTCATCATCCTCCATGATGCAATCCTCGCTCCCACCATCCATGAGAAAACCGTATTATCTCTCAGGTTGGCGAGGAACCCTACTAGATCGGCGGAGAGGCTGAGGTTCATTGGGAGCTACTGAATCTTCTGGTTCTACTAAATCTTCAGTTACGGTTTGTGTATCTGGAACTTCTTCCAGCTCTACCTCTTTGTCACAAATTTCTTTTTCAAGGAATTCCTTTTATAAAAAGGTGGCATGTCGAGAAACAAACACTTTTTGTTCCTCTGCATGGTAGAAAAGATATCCATGTGAATGTTTGGGATATCCCACAAACTTGTATAGAACTGACCGTGCCTCGAGTTGTTAGTTGTATGTATGCCCTAGAAGCCAGTATTGTACAGATGATGTATATTATATTGGATGCTTGGACATATATAGAGATGACTTTCTTGCTCGATATGATAGTATGCTATCTGGTTGCTCTTTATCTTAACATGTACACTAGTTTCTTTAGACTGTCTTATAGTTACATGTTGGTAAAGCCCTTAGGATGTGTACTTGACTACCTGGACTATGATGCAGATCATACTAGTGGGGACATGGTAGTCCATAAGTACATCCTTCAACGTCCCTAGTCGTGGGTGTATCGAGACGGGGCATCGATATACCAGAGTAGACTAGCGTATTCGCTTCTCGACCCATGCGATGGGCGATGGATGATCCCATATCCATTGGTGTTTGACATCAGAGATGGTATACGGGTGCCCAGTGGAGACTGGGTACACTGGACAGACTCGCCGAGAACTCCCAGATGGTATTATACCTCACGTCAGATGGCAGTTCTCAGGTGACACTTGTGCAGGTTAGTCTGTAGACCCGAGATCGTCATAGAGCCTTGTGTGATTCCCACTGTTCTTTGATCTCCACCTTACCACGTCAATGAGGGCGTGCAAAACGGTGGTCTTTGGGTACAGTCCCGAGTCACATGGAGGCAATGAGCGATAGGAGGGGTTTCGTCTCTCCCGGTATTGGGGGTTGATGTTGCGCTGTGCTCGATTGGCCGTAACAGGGAAGTCCCTGGCCAGGGATGATCAGAGATTTGCTGGTAAGTGTTACCAGTAGTTTCTCGACCCGTTATGAGCCTCACATCGGCACGACTTATCGGTTATTGGGGTCTGACGTTTACCACCCCTAGACTTGATATGCGACGTATCAGACGAACAGACCGGACTGTACGGTAAGTGTTACTGGTTGGATTCACAGGAGTGTGAGCGGGCTAGCTCGTCGATCTTCTGATCGCTCAATACTCGGATGGCCGTTACGTTTAGCAGACCGCTTGCGGCTTGTGGGTGCTTGATATGATCATCATCTGCTACCGGCGTATTGACGAGTCTTTAGAGTCCTACACAGAGGTTTCCTGGCTCAAGCGAAACGAAATAGGAGCGCATATGAGATATGTGCGGGACCGAGAATAATGCTTGTATGTGATACCGCATTTCATTCTCGCGATAAATGTTTCGATTGGTTATATTCGATATGACCTAGTTATCGAATCATTGATTCGATAAGCCGATACATTGGACACCAGTCGGTTATATGCGATATGACCGGATCGTTAAATCAAGTGTTGATTTAATGATTTAATGTATAATTATATATTTGATATACTACATTGCATTAACTAGTATTGGTTCACTTTATATGGATTTTCTCACTTGATGTGCAAGAAGTATATGTGATATACTTTTGTGCACATATTTGTATCATGTTTGATGATACTTGATCTTGTGGTTAAGTGTAAAGGATTAAACCATGGTTAAGAGATGATTAGGGTTTTGCTTTTTCATTTATTTATTTGTTTATTTATTTGGAAATGATTTAGATAAGAATGGTGGCTTCTTTTGTTTCTAGTTGAAGCTTCATGAAGCTTTGACTTATGCAACCATTCTTGTCATCATGCTTAACCCTAACCCTCTCAAGTGACCATGGTTTATTCTCTACACTTAACCCTAGTTAGATTATGATAAGTATGAATTTTTCTTTTCATTTTAAATAACTTATCATAAACTAGCTTCATCTTCTCCTTCTTTTTCAAGAGAGAAAACTAGATGCCATCAATGGCAACTTGAGCAAAAGTGAGTGAAATCCAATTTTAAAGTGAACCCACCTCCTATTTCTTCACCCTCTACCTCTTGCCAAGTTGTTTTGGGTGTTTTCTTCACAAGTTTCACAACTTTGTGAAGTCGGAGCTTGAACTTGTGATGCCTCGACGTAGATCGTCTTTGACACGAAGCCGACGACCAAGCTCGCTCGTTTCTCCGATGAAGCCGACGATTGAGTTCGGGATTCATGATGGACAGCGAGAGGACACCCACGTGGAGCTAAGGAAGTGGAGAACCGGATCTACAAAGGTTGTAGCATCTAACTTTTAGTTAAAGTGTTAACTAGTTTATAGTTTCGCCTAGAAATCTAGCCGACGATCCGTATTAGGGTTTCTCGGCACCCATAATTTTTTAAATTGGCATGTTCGATGCCTTGTGAGACCTCTATAGTGTTCCTAGGAACCCTAAAGTGGTATCAGAGCCTAGCTAGAGCCTTAGGCGAAGTCTAGACGGAGTTTGAAGTCCGAACGAACCCGAAACCCTAACCCGATAATGCTCTCTGGACTTTTTCCAAATTTGTGGTTTTTTGTCAATTAAAAATGCTTTAAAAATTCAGCAATGAAATCTAAGAATTACGGTGCAAAAAGTTTCCCATGAACAGTACTTTGTGCGGCGGAACCGCGGCAGAAGCCTAGCTTCTGCTGCGGTTCCGCGGCTATTTGGTGACGTTAGCCCTAAGTGTTTGCACAGTAATTCCTGATTAATTATTCTGAGTTTTCTGGGAATTTTTAAATTGGTTCTTAAGTTGAGTGTTCTGGGGTTAAATTGGGAAACGATGTTTCGATCGGATTATCGAACCTTGTCTAAGTGTTTTTCCGGATATTTTAAGAATATGTTAGAAAAAGTTCGACCGGATATAAATACCCAACTTTTCCCCTGTCGGGAAATTTCCAAGTGTTGGATTTTTCCGTAGTTTAACGACGTTCTAAGTAGTGCAAGTAACGCGATGGACCCTCTAGAAGACAACAAACCTTAACTCGATTATGTGACCGTCTTGAACTGCCCTTTGAACCTTCGGGTTTGGGGCAGTACGGCGTGCCACATGTGAGGCGTTGGCTTGACCCTTCTACGGCTGGACCGTTGGTACTGAGGCACGAACTGAATGTTGTTAGACTTATTTCATGTGTTGAGTTGTATCGGGAAAACTTGGGTATTCGACTGTTCGATCGGAAAGTTTAATATTTTCTGTTTATCTGGAATGTGATACAATAATTGGAATTCACAAACAGTTATGTGATAACTGAATGAATGTTATAAATCTAGCAGTTTAGTCCCACATGATTTTGAAAAGAGTTTTCGATAATGAGACTAAAATGCGGGAATTATATCTGTTAGGCATGTGATGTCTAAGTATTTCATTTGATTAGGCATGTGATGTCTAAAGAGGTTGCGGATTCCAACTGTTGTAGTTTTACACTTTAGTTTCTGTGACCGTAAGTGTAATATGTGATATCGCCGGTTTCGTTGCTATATGTCAACGACAATTGGGATGGACATATTTACTTACGTTGATGACATGTGATGTTATGTGTTGCTGGTTATGTTATATTGGATAGTCGTGTTTGAATAGCCGGGGGTTTTTATGTGAGATGAGTGTTTTTCATTTTCATTCATGTAAAAACTTGTATGTAATATTCTTTTATTGGGGCACTTCCAGGTTGCGGAAGTCGTCACCTTTTGTATATTATTTACTTTTCCGCATTAGGATAGACCCAAGGAGAGGAGCACAAGTAACCGGGTTCTGGGGTCCAGTGGGAGACCAACTCGAGGAGTCGAGTTCGGGTCTCCTAACCCTAGAATTGGCAGGGTTGCTTGCCGCTCTCGTAGGGGTCTAGGGGTGTGGGATTGGCTATTCAACACGACCGTGGAATCCGTGTTTTATACTGGCTCGTATTGAAAACACGGACGTCCTAATATAGCCAATGTTTCATATGTTTCTTCTGCTGCGATATCTGTGATATGATCATGTGATGTTCTGTGATGGATACAGTATATAGTATATATGATATATTATATAGACGTTACTTATGTTTTACACCCGTACTAGCCCTGCCCCGCTCTGCCGTTAGTTACCTAACCTAACGGTGCACGAGGGGACATCGAGGCGAATGCGGATGGCATAAGTGTACGTCGTATTTATCTGTGATGTTTAAGTACTTAAATGATGGGACTTCATTAATGTGATTACTGAAAGAAAATAAACCTAAGATGTTGTAGAATCAAATTTTAAACAAAACAGATAGCTACAGTTCTTGCTTTGCATAGTGATATATATGATATATCCCGCACCTTATTTGATGAGGAAAGGACCGAGATCCCTTCACCGGGAGTGACTCCTTTAGCAATAACTGGTAGATGCTACACACTCGGTTTGACTTTTGATTGCTTCTATAGTTTCTGCTTTGCACAGTGATATATATGATATATCCCGCACCTCATTCGACGAGGAAAGGGCCGATGATCCCTTCACCGGGAGTGACCCGTTTAGCAAAACTAGAAAAGCCTCAAAATCACTCCATTTCAAAACTTCATTCGATTCTACAACGATATCAAGTTCATTACGCTCATGGTTTTTTCTGAAAGAACCCGCGTAGCCCTCCGTCATTTCAGATAGATATTATTTAGTATTCATGCTATGTTTGTTGACTTAGTCAAGGCATAGTGTATGGTAGCTAAATTATGTTTATCTGTAACAACATGAGATGTGATTGGATTAGAGCATTCGCACGGCCTTGTTGACTCAGTCAAGGGTCGTACGGGTGGGTTTAATTCAATCGGGAAATGTACGGGTTGAACTTGACTTGCGATTTATGGTTTGTTGACTTAGTCAAGGTCATAGATCGCTAGGGGCAAAAGCATTATCGGGAATTTCAAGTGTTGAAATTTGCAATGAGATTGCATACCTTCTATGAGATAGTTGGATCCCGATACCCACAGCGAGTAAGAGTTACTCCTGGAAGAGTTTTACACATTACAATTAGCCGATCAAGTAGGTGTCTAGAAAGGTGTTAATGAGGTTACGCCTATGGGAAAACGAGGTTTACATTAATTAGGTTCGTGCGAAAGCACGGGGGACCTCCCTCAAAGTACCGGCACTGGCCTGGCTGAAAGATTGGCGAACTTGTAGTGTGTAATTAATCCCGGCTAGTCATTCCTTTTAGGGTTTGAAGGAAGATTTGATAAAAACAGTGGGAGCCATCCTGATTAGATAAGATAATAACCAATCTGATCTTGCACGAGCATACGCTAAAGTGTTTTCTTCTCTCTCTCCAGGTAGCGACCATTTCATGCCCTAATAAAGATAATAATATGGATGTATTGACCGAACCCGCATGTTATACTGTGCAAGGGAAAGTTGGACCCGTTCTATCTTATAAATGTTATAAGACTGAACAGGAAACAGGAGAATATCTAGATTCTCAAGCCGCCCAAACGGAGAACGTGCATGTTGATGCACCTTCTTCGGATGTGTTTGTTATTGAGAACTGTTTCTCAGTTCACCCTACGTCCTGGGTATTAGATACCGGATCAGGATCCCACATATGTAAGCAGTTACATGGGCTACGGAAAGGTAGAGAACTGGAAAAAGGTGATCATTCCGTTCAAGTAGGGAATGGAGCAAATGTTGCAGCCAAAGCAGTTGGCATATATCACCTGGTATTACCAAATGGTAATACACTAGTCCTGAATGAGTGCTATTATATACCGAACATGATATGCAACATTATATCAGTTTCTTTATTAAGTAAAGAAGGATATAATTTTGTAGTAAAGGATAATGTTATGAACATATTCCTGGATCAAAGGTTGATTGCATCAGGCTCGCTACATAATGGCATATTCATTCTCAATCAAAATACAGTCTTCAATATACAAAACACACACAAAAGGAAAAGCTCAGAAATGAACGAATCCTTCTTGTGGCACTGTAGACTTGGCCATATCAATGAGACACGACTAGCTAAGTTGCATAAGAATGGATATTTGAATTCATTCGAATTATCATCTTATGGAACTTGCCATTCATGTCTCAAAGGAAAAATGACGAAAACTCCGTTTACGGGACACGGAGAAAGAGTTACTGAACCCTTGGGACTGGTGCATAGTGATGTATGCGGTCCAATGTCTACACACGCCAGAAATGGTTCTTCCTACTTCATTACATTCACTGACGATCTCTCTAGATACGGGCATGTGTTCCTGTTGAAACACAAGTCTGAAGCTTTTGAGAAATTCAAAGAATATAAGCACGAGGTAGAGAACCAAACGGGCAAAAGTATTAAGGTTCTTCGATCTGATCGAGGAGGTGAATACTTAAGCAGTGAATTCCTGGATTTTCTAAAAGAGAATGGGATTCTCTCTCAGCTTACTCCTCCTTATACACCACAGCACAACGGTGTATCGGAACGAAGGAATCGCACCCTATTAGATATGGTGCGTTCAATGATGAGTAATGCTGAGTTACCTATTTCCTTTTGGGGGTATGCGCTTGAGACAGCCATATACCTATTGAATCTGGTTCCATCTAAATCTGTACCTACCACACCATATGAGATATGGAGTGGGAAGTGACCATATTTTAAACGTATTAAGATATGGGGTTGTCCGGCCTATGTTAAAAAGAAAAATCCGGACAAACTCGAGGCACGATCAGTCCTTTGCAAGTTTGTGGGATATCCTAAAAATTCTCAAGGATATTTTTTCTACCAAGCTGAGGAACAAAGAGTGTTTGTTGCTCAACATACCACCTTTTTGGAAAGGGAATTTCTTACAAAAGAAATTAATGGCAAAGAGGTAGAGCTGGAAGAGGTTCCAGCACCACAAACTGCAACTAACGATTTAGTAGAACCAGAAGATTCAGTGGTGCCCGACGTACCCCAGCCTCTCCGCCGATCTAGTAGGGTTTCTCGTCCACCTGAGAGATACTATGGTTTTCTCATTGATGGTGGCAGTGAGGATTGCATCATGGAGGATGATGACCCAACTAGCTTCGAGCAGGCCATCACGAGTGGGGACTCAGTGAAATGGCTGGATGCTATGCGGTCCGAGATGGAATCCATGTACACCAACAAAGTATGGACTTTGGAAGTTGCTCCTGAAGGGGTAAAACCCATTGGGAGCAAGTGGATCATCAAGAAAAAACTTGGTGTAGATGGGAAAGTGGAGACTTTCAAAGCTAGACTTGTAGAAAAGGGTTTTCGTCAAAGACCAGGTGTGGATTATGACGAGACCTTTTCTCCAGTGGCTATGCTTAAATCCATCCGGATCATGCTTGCCATCGCTGCATATCATGACTACGAAATCTGGCAAATGGATGTTAAGACCGTCTTTCTAAATGGTGATTTAGAAGAGTGCGTGTACATGACTCAGCCAGAGGGCTTCGTAGACAGTGGGAGCAGCGGGAAGGTGTGCAAGCTGCTTAAATCCATTTATGGATTAAAGCAAGCATCGCGGAGTTGGAACATCTGCTTTGACATCGTTATCAAAGAGTTTGATTTCGTCAAAAATCCAGATGAACCTTGTATCTACAAGAAGGTAGCAGAGAGTAAGGTTGTCTTCCTCGTATTGTACGTGGACGACATACTCTTGATAGGAAATGATATTCCTATGCTGCAATCGGTCAAGCTCTTCTTATCACAATGATTCTCAATGAAAGATCTTGGTGATGCCTCCTGCATATTGGGAATTAGGATCTATAGAGATAGATCCAAACGGATATTGGGATTGTCCCAATCCAGGTACATTGACACCATACTAAAGAGGTTTAGTATGGAAGAATCCAAGCGTGGGAACTTGCCCACGATCTCTGGACTCACTCTCTCCAAAGAGATGTCTCTCAAGACTGATTTGGAGAGAGCTCGCATGCAAGGGATACCCTATGCTTCGGCAGTAGGCTCTATCATGTATGCGATGCTATGTACCAGACCCGATGTTGCATACTCACTAAGTGTAGTGAGTCGGTATCAAGCAGATCCTGGAGAGAGTCACTGGACAGCTGTGAAGAACATTCTCAAGTACTTGCGAAGGACTAGAGATATGTTCTTGGTGTATGGTAACGGAGAACTCCAAGTGGAGTCCTTTACCGATTCGAGCTTCCAGAGTGATAAGGACGACTCTAAGTCGCAGTCGGGTTTTGTCTTTACCCTTTACGGAGGGGCGGTTAGCTGGAAGAGTTCCAAGCAGGAAATCGTGGCAGACTCGACGATGGAGGCTGAATACATCGCTGCCAACGATGCTGCTAAAGAAGCTGTCTGGATCAAGAAGTTCATTACTGAACTTGGAGTGGTTCCATCCATTGAGCATCCAATACCTTTGTATTGCGATAACAATGGAGCGGTGGCTTTGGCCAAGGAACCCAGGTCCCATCAGCGATCCAGGCATATTCTGAGGCGGTATCACCTGATCCGGGAGATAGTTGATCGCCGGGAGATCGAGGTCAGGAGGGTTGACACGAAGAACAACACGGCGGATCCACTCACGAAGGCCATTCCCCAGATACAGTTTGAGAGACTCTTCGGGATGCTCGGTATGCGATACTACAGCAGCTGGCCTTAGTGCAAGTGGGAGATTGTTAGTTGTATGTATGCCCTAGAGGCCAGTATTGTACAGATGATGTATATTATATTGGATGCTTGGACATATATAGAGATGACTTTCTTGCTCGATATGATAGTATGCTATCTGGTTACTCTTTATCTTAACATGTACACTAGTTTCTTTATACTGTCTTATAGTTACATGTTGGTAAAGCCCTTAGGATGTGTACTTGACTACCTGGACTATGATGCAGATCATACTAGTGGGGACATGGTAGTCCATAAGTATATCCTTCAACGTCCCTAGTCGTGGGTGTATCGAGACGGGGCATCGATATACCAAAGTAGACTAGCGTATACGCTTCTCGACCCATGCGATGGGCGATGGATGATCCCATATCCATTGGTGTTTGACATCAGAGATGGTATACGGGTGCCCAGTGGAGACTGGGTACACTGGACGGACTCGCCGAGAACTCCCAGATGGTATTATACCTCACGTCAGATGGCAGTTCTCAGGTGACACTTGTGCAGGTTAGTCTGTAGACCCGAGATCGTCATAGAGCCTTGTGTGATTGCCACTGTGCTTTGATCTCCACCTTACCACATCCATGAGGGCATGCAAAACGGTGGTCTTTGGGTACAGTCCCGAGTCACATTGAGGCAATGAGCGATAGGAGGGGTTTCGTCTATCCCGGTATTGGGGGTTGTTGTTGCGCTGTGCTCGATTGGCCGTAACAGGGAAGTCCCTGGCCAAGGCTGATCAGAGATTTGCTGGTAAGTGTTACCAGTAGTTTCTCGACCCGTTATGAGCCTCACATCGGCACGACTTATCGGTTATTGGGGTCTAACGCTTACCACCCCTAGACTTGATATGCGACGTATCAGACGAACAGACCGGACTGTACGGTAAGTGTTACTGGTTGGATTCACAGGAGTGTGAGCGGGCTAGCTCGTCGATCTTCTGATCGCTCAATACCCGGATGGCCATTACGTTTAGCAGACCGCTTGCGGCTTGTGGGTGCTTGATATGATCATCATCTGCTACCGGCGTATTGACGAGTCTTTAGAGTCCTACACAGAGGTTTCCTGGCTCAAGCGAAACGAAATAGGAGCGCATATGAGATATGTGCGGGACCGAGAATAATGCGTGTATGTGATACCGCATTTCATTCTCGCGATAAATGTTTCGATTGGTTATATTCGATATGACCTAGTTATCGAATCATTGATTCGATAAGCCGATACATTGGATACTAGTCGGTTATATGCGATATGACCGGATCGTTAAATCAAGTGTTGATTTAATGATTTAATGTATAATTATATATTTGATATACTACATTGCATTAACTAGTATTGGTTCACTTTATATGGATTTTCTCACTTGATGTGCGAGAAGTATATGTGATATACTTTTGTGCACATATTTGTATCATGTTTGATGATACTTGATCTTGTGGTTAAGTGTAAAGGATTAAACCATGGTTAAGAGATGATTAGGGTTTTGCTTTTTCATTTTTTTATTTGTTTATTTATTTGGAAATGATTCAGATAAGAATGGTGGCTTCTTTTGTTTCTAGTTGAAGCTTCATGAAGCTTTAACTTATGCAACCATTCTTGTCATCATGCTTAACCATAACCCTCTCAAGTGACCATGGTTTATTCTCTACACTTAACCCTAGTTAGATTATGATAAGTATGAATTTTTCTTTTCATTTTAAATAACTTATCATAAACTAGCTTCATCTTCTCCTTCTTCTTCAAGAGAGAAAACTAGATGCCATCAATGGCAACTTGAGCAAAAGTGAGTGAAATCCAATTCTAAAGTGAACCCACCTCCTATTTCTTCACCCTCTACCTCTTGCCAAGTTGTTTTGGGTGTTTTCTTCACAAGTTTCACAACTTTGTGAAGTCGGAGCTTGAACTTGTGATGCCTCGACGTAGATCGTCTTTGACACGAAGCCGACGACCAAGCTCGCTCGTTTCTCCGATGAAGCCGACGATTGAGTTCGGGATTCATGATGGACAGCGAGAGGACACCCACGTGGAGCTAAGGAAGTGGAGAACCGGATCTACAAAGGTTGTAGCATCTAACTTTTAGTTAAAGTGTTAACTAGTTTATAGTTTCGCCTAGAAATCTAGCCGACGATCCGTATTAGGGTTTCTCGGCACCCGTAATTTTTTAAATTGGCATGTTCGATGCCTTGTGAGACCTCTATATTGTGCCTAGGAACCATACACGAGTTTGTCCGGATTTTGCCTTTTGACATAGGCCGGGCAACCCCATATCTTAACTCGTTTAAAACATGGTCTCTTCCCACTCCATATCTCATATGGTGTGGTAGGTACAGATTTAGTTGGAACTTGATTCAATAGGTATGCTGCTGTTTCCAGCGCATATCCCCAGAAGGAAATAGGTAACTCAGCTGTTCTCATCATAGAGCGCACCATATCTAATAGGGTACGGTTCCTCCGTTCTGATACACCGTTGTGCTGTGGTGTATATGGAGGAGTCAGCTGAGAGAGAATCCCATTCTCTTTTAGGAAGTCCAGGAATTCATTGCTTAAGTATTCACCTCCTCGATCAGATCGTAGGATTTTAATACTTTTTCCGGTTTGGTTCTCAACTTCTTGCTTATATTCTCTAAATTTCTCAAAAGCTTCTGATTTGTGTTTCATCAGGAACACATACCCGAACCTAAAGAGATCGTCAGTGAATGTAATGAAGTATGAAGAACCATCCCTGGCATGTGTACACATACGACCGTATACATCACTATGTATCAGTCCTAAGAGTTCAGTAACTCTTTCTCCGTGTCCCGTAAACGAAGTTATGGTCATCTTGCCTTTGAGACATGACTAGCAAGTGTCATAAGATGAAAATTCAAACGGATTTAAATATCCATCTTTATGCAACTTAGCTAATCGTGTCGTATTGATGTGACCCAGTCTACAATGCCACAAGAAGGATTCGTTCAGTTCAGAACTCTTCCTCTTGTGTGTGTTTGTTATACTCAGAACTGTTGATTGATTTAGAACATTAATGCCATTGCACAACGTGCCTGATCCAACCAACTTTTGGTTACGGAAAATGTTCATAACATTATCCTGTAATACAAAATTATATCCCTCTTTACTCAATAAAGAAACCGATATAATGTTGCATATTAGGTTCGGCATGTAATAGCATTCGTTCAGAACCAATGTATTACCAGTTGGTAATACAAGGTGATATTCCCCGACAGTCTTAGCTGCAACAATTGCACCATTTCCAACTCTAATGTCTTTATCACCTTCTCCAAGTTCTCTACCTTTTCTAAGCCCATGTAACTGATTACATATATGGGATCCTGAGCCGGTATCTAATACCCAGGACGTAGGGCAAATGGAGAAAGAGTTCTCTGTAACGAACACACCCGAAGAAAATGCTTCACCATGTACTTTCTTCAATCGGGTGGCATGGGAATCCTGGTGTTCCCCTATATCCTGTTCATTCCTATAACTCTTATAAGAAAGAACGGAACCAATGTTCCCAGCACAGTATAACATGCGGGTTCAGTCAATACATCCATATTATTATCTTTATTAGGGCATGACATGGTCGCTACCTGGAGAGAGAGAGAAGAAAACACTTTTGCGTATGCTCTTGCAAGATCAGATTGGTTATTATCTTATCTAATCAGGATGGCTCCCACTGGTTTTTATCAAATCTTCCTTCAAACCCTAAAAGGAAAGACTAGCTGGGATTAATTACACACTACAAGTTCGCCAATCTTTCAGCCAGGCCAGTGTCGGTACTTTGAGGGAGGTCCCCCGTGCTTTCGCACGAACCTAATTAATGTAAACCTCGTTTTCCCAGAGGCGTAACCCCGTTGACACCTTTCTAGACACCTACTCGATCAGCTAATTGCGATGTGTAAAACTCTCCCAGGAGTAACTCTTACTCGCAGTGGGTATCGGGATCCAACTATCTCATAGAAGGTATGCAATCTCATTGCAAATTTCAACACTTGAAATTCCCGATAATGCTTTTGCCCCTAGCGTGCTATGACCTTGACGAAAGCCAACAAACCACAGCCCGCTAGTCAAGTTCAACCTGTACATTTCTTGACTGAATTAAACCCACCCGCACGACCCTTGACGAAAGCCAACAAAGCCGTACGACTACCCTAATCCAGTCGCATCATATGCAGCAGATAAGCAGTATATAGCTACCGCACACTACACCTTGACGAAAGCCAACAAATGTAGCACGAATACTATATGCAACTTATCTGAAATGACGGAGGGCTACGACAGGTTTTTCTGAAAACCTATTGCGTAATGAACTTGATATCGTTGTAGAATCAAATGAAGTTTTGAAATGGAGTGATTTTGAGGCTTTTCTAGTTTTGCTAAAGGGGTCACTCCCGGTGAAGGGATCGTCGGCCCTTTCCTCTTCGAATGAGGTGCGGGATATATCATATATATCACCGTGCAAAGCAGAAACTATAGAAGCAATCAAAAGTCAAACCGAGTGTGTAGCATCTACCAGTTATTGCTAAAGGAGTCACTCCCGGTGAAGGGATCTCGGTCCTTTCCTCATCGAATAAGGTGCAGGGTATATCATATATACCGCTATGCAAAGCAAGAACTGTAGCTACCTGTTTTGTTTAAAATTTGATTCTACAACATCTTAGGTTTCGTTTCTTTCATTAATCACATTAATGAAGTCCCATCATTTAAGTCACCTAACCATCACAGATAAATACGATGTACACTTATGCCATCCGCATTCGCCTGGATGTCCCCTCGTGCACCGTTAGGTTAGGTAACTAACGACAGAGCAGGGCAGGGCTAGTGCGGGTGAAAAACATAAGTAACGTCTATATAATATATCATATATACTATATACTGTATCTATCACAGAACATCACATGATCACATCACAGATATCGCAGCAGAAGAAACATATGAAACATTGGATATACTAGGACGTCCGTGTTTTCAATACGAGCCAGTATAAAACACGGATTCCACGGTCGTGATGAATAGCCAATCCCACACCCCTAGACCCCTACGAGAGCGGCAAGCAACCCTACCAATTCTAGGGTTAGGAGACCCGGACTCGACTCCTCGAGATGGTCTCCCACTGGACCCTAAAACCCGGTTACTTGTGCTCCCCTCCTTGGGTCTATCCTAATGCCGAAAAGTAAATAATATACAAAAGGTGACAACTTCCGCAACCTGGAAGTGCCCCAATAAAAGAATATTACATACAAGTTTTTTACATGAATGAAAATGAAAAACACTCATCTCACATAAAAAACCCCGGCTATTCAAACACGACAATCCAATATAACATATCCAGCAACTCATAACATCACATGTCATCAACGTAAGTAAATATGCGCATCCCAATTGTCGTTGACATATAGCAACGAAACCGGCGATACCACATATTACACTTACGGTCACAGAAAAGAAAGTGTAAAACTACAACAGTTGGAATTCGCAACCTCTTTAGACATCGCATGTCTAATCAAATGAAATACTTAGACATCACATGCCTAACAATTATAAACCCCGCATTTTAGTCCCATTATCGAAAACTCTTTTCAATATCAAGTGAGACTAAACCGCTAGATTTATAACATTCATCCAGTTATCTCATAACTGTTTGTGAATTCTAATTATTGTATCCCATTTCGGATAAATAGAAAATATTAAACTTTCCAATCGTTGATTCGATCGGATTATTAAACTTCGTCTATGTGTTTTTCCGGATAACTTTAGAATATGTTAAAAAGTTCGACCGGATATAAATACCCAACTTTTCCCCTGCCGGAAAATTTCCAAGTGTTGGATTGCTTCTGCGGCGGTTCCGCGGCCACTGTAGGGTTCCTAGGCACTCTCAAAAGGTCTCACAAGGCATCAACCATGCCAATTTTAAATTTTACAAGTGCCGAGAAGCTCTAATACGGATCGTTAACTAGAATTTTAGGCGAAACATTAAACTAGTTAACAACTTAACTAAAGATAAGAAGCTACAACCTTTGTAGATCCGGTTATCCACTTCCTTAGCTCCACGTAGTCGTCCTCTCGCTGTCCAAGTCGGATCTCGGACTCTAGCATCGGCTTCATCGGAGAAATGAGCGGAATGGTCGTCGGCTACGATGCCGAAGATGATCTACGTCGAGGCTTCACAAGATCAAGCTCCGACTTCACCAAGTTGTGAAACTTGTGAAGAAAACACCCTTTACTACTTGGCAAGAGGTAGAGGGTGAAGAAATAGGAGGTGGGTTCACTTTAGAATTGGATTTCTCACTCTTTTGCTCAAGATGCCATTGATGGAATCAAGCTTTCTATCTTGATGAAGATTATGAAGAAGAAGAAAGAATATGATAAGTGTTGCTTTTAAAATGAAAATAAAATCAATACTTATCATATGCTAACCATGGTAAAGTGTAGAGAATAGATCATGGTTACTTAGAATGGTTAGGGTTAAGGATGAAGACAAAATGGTAACTAAGTCAAACCTTCATGAAGCTTCAACAAAATACAAAGAAAGCCACCATTTTTCTTCATAATCCTTTCCAAAATCAATAAATAAATAAATGAGTAATAAAAAGGAAACCCTAACCATTACACAACCATGGTTTAATCTTTACACAAAACACAAGTTAGCATGTAACATCAAACATGATACAATCAAGTGCACACAAAATATATCACATATACAATGTGTTTTTCAAGTGAGAAAATCCCTTTAAAGTGAACCAATACTAGTTAATGTAAAGTAATATATCAAATATATAATTATACATTAAATCATTAAATCAACACTTGATTCAATGATCCGGTCATGTCGTACATAACCGACTAGTATCCAATGAATCGACTTATCAAATAGATCTTCGATTCGATAACTAGGTTATATCGCATACAACCAATCGAAACATTAATCGCGAGAATGAAATACGGTATCACATACATGCATTATTCTCGGTCCCGCACACATCTCATATGCGCTCCTATTTCGTTTCGCTTGAGCCAGGAAACCTCTGTGTAGGACTCTAAAGACTCGTCAATACGCCGGTAGCAGATGATGATCATATCAAGCACCCACAAGCCGCAAGCGGTCTGCTAAACGTAACGGCCATCCGGGTATTGAGCGATCAGAAGATCGACGAGCTAGCCCGCTCACACTCCTGTGAATCCAACCAGTAACACTTACCGTACAGTCCGGTCTGTTCATCTGATATGTCGCATATCAAGTCTAAGGGTGGTATACGTCAGACCCCAATAACCGATAAGTCATGCCGATGTGAGGCTCATAACGGGTCGAGAAACTACTGGTAACACTTACCAGCAGATCTCTGATCAGCCCTGGCCAGGGACTTTCCTGTTACGGCCAATCGAGCACAGCGCAACATCAACCCCCAATACCGGGAGAGACGAAACCCCTCCTATCGCTCATTGCCTCCATGTGACTCGGGACTGTACCCAAAGACCGCCGTTTTGCATGCCCTCATGGATGTGGTAAGGTGGAGATCAAAGCATAGTGGGAATCACACAAGACTCTATGACGATATCGGGTCCACAGACTAACCTGTACAAGTGTCACCTGAGAACTGCCATCTGACGTGAGGTATAATACCATCTGGGAGTTCTCGGTGAGTCCGTCCAGTGTACCCAGTCTCCACTGAGCACCCGTATACCATCTCTGATGTCAAACACCAATGGATATGGGATCATCCATCGCCCATCTCATGGGTCGAGAAGCGTATACGCTAGTCTACACTGGTATATCGATGCCCCGTCTCGATACACCCACGACTAGGGACCTTGAAGGATGTACCTATGGACTACCATGTCCCCACTAGTATGATCTGCATCATAGTCCAGGTAGTCAAGTACACATCCTAAGGGCTTTACCAACATGTAACTATAAGACAGTTTAAAGAGACAAGTGTACATGTTAAGATAAAGAGAAACGAGATAGCATACTATCATATCGAGCAAGAAAGTCATCTCTATATATGTCCAAGCAGCCAATATAATATACATCATCTGTACAATACTGGCCACTAGGGCATACATACAACTAACACTTAAATGATGGGAATACATTAATGAGATTAATGTAAAGAAAAAGAAACCTAAAGATGTTGTAGAATCAGATTTGAAACCCACTCGGCTCTTTTTATGAAAAAGCAAGTTTCAAAAGATATGGAGCTTAAGCCACTCTTTTTCTAAACTATTTAGATTCTAAACGAGATCAAGTTCAAAGCGTTAAAGGTTTTTATAAAAACTATTCGCAACCCTTCGTCATTTTAGAAAGCAGAGTACTTAGTATTCGTGCTACGTATGTTGATCATAATCAAGGCGTAGTGTACGGTAGCTAAGTGATGTCTTCCTACAAAGCATATGATGCTATAAGATAGGACATTCATGTGATTATGTTGATTATAGTCAAGGGTCATCTGGGTGGGTCTAGTTAATCACGAAATGACGGGTAGAACTTGACTAGTGCTTATGATATGTTGACCATAGCCAAGGTCATAAGCAGCTAGGGGTAAAAACCATATCGAGAATTTCAAGAGTTGAAATTTGAAATGAGATTGCATACTATCTATATGATAGTTGGATCTCGATCCCACTGTGAACAAGACTTACTCCATGGAGAGTTTTACAGTTTACAATTAGCTAATCCAGTTGGTGTTTAGAAATGTGTTTACCGGATTTGACCTCTGGGAAAACGAGCTTTATTTTAATTAGGTCTGTGCGAAAGCACGGGGAACCTCCCTCAAAGTACCAACGCTGGCCTGGCTGACCGGTTAGCGAAACTGTAGAATGTAATTAATCCTGACTAGTTTTCTTTTGAGGTTTGAAAGAAAATTTGATAAAAGAAGTGGGAGACATCGATTAGATAAGATAATAACCAATCTGATTTTTGCAAGAGCATTTCGCTGAGGGCATTCTTTTCTCTCTCCTAATGTCAGATACCGATGACAGGACTAAAACTTCTGTTAGAGAAAAACAAACTGACGACCGAATTATATTAAATGGATAAGGAACCTGAACATTGCACTCTCATATGATAAAGTATCATATGTCCTCACTGCCAAAGCCCCACCTACCACAGGTCCTGAATCATCTATTTTGGATAAGGAGATCCGAAAAACATGGGATATTTATTGTAACACGGTCAAGTGCCTTGCACTAGTTTCTATGGATAATGTACATCAGAAGCAACACGAGAAGATGGATGTTCAATCCATTTTTCTCCATACAAAGGATCTGTATGGAGAGCAATCTCGGGCTTTACGCTACGAGGCATCTCGAAAGCTATTTCAGATGTGGATGGCTTCCGGTACATCAGTAAGAGAACTTGTTTTGAAGATGATTGGTCTTATAGAAGAATTTTAGGACCTTAGATGGACCATGGATAACAAGAAATATACTGATATTGTTTTGCAGTCTCTCCCCCCCCCCCCGCCTTTGCTCCTTTCATAGTGACTTTCAATATGAACAATTTGGAGAAGTCACTACCTGAACTTCTCAATATGTTGAGAAGTGCAAAGGAACGCTTAAGATAGCGAAAAATCCCGCTTTGCTATATAGGCCATCTTCCTCTTCCATCACAAAAGCCATGGCCGAGGGAAAGAAGAGGAAGAAACCCACTAAGCCGAGAGGTGGAGTTGTAAAGGCGAAGGGGAAAGACAAGTCTGGGGCCGCGGAAAGTGGAAAAGAAGAATGTTTTTACTGCCACAAGTTGGGACACTGGAAATACAATTGTGGTTTGTATCTTGCAGATCTCAAGAAGAAGAACCATGATGATGCTTCCGCTTCAGGTATGTTTGTAACTGAAAACTGTTTCTCTATAAACTCTGCATCTTGGGTATTAGATACCGGTTCTGGTTCTCACATCTGCAATTGTGTCCAGGTATTGAGAAACAGTAGAGTTTTGAAGACTGGGGACCATACTCTTCGGGTTGGAAATGGTTCCAATGTACATGCTGTATCCATAGGAGAGTATCATCTGGGGTTGCTTTCAGGATGTATTTTTGTCTTGAACCCTTGTTATATGTACCTAGTATGCTATGTAATATAATATCCGTTTCATTGTTAGATAATGAAGGATATCATTTTGTGTTGCAGAATAATGTTATGAACATTAACTTGAATCAACAGTTGATTGGGTATGGTACACAGAATAACGGTATTTACATCCTAAACCAACACACAGTTTTCAACATACAACACATAAGTAAAAGAAAATTTTCAGACATAAATGAATCCTTTCTTTGGCATTGTAGACTTTGTCATATTAATGAAACAAGACTAAACAAGCTACATAAAAATGGATATTTGAATCTTTTTGAATATAAATCTTATGCGACTTGTCAGTCCAGTATCAAAGGTAAAATAACCAAAACTCTGTTTATTGGACACGGAGAGAGAGCTACAGAACTCTTAAGCCTCATACATAGTGATGTATGCGGACCAATGTCTACACATGCTAGAGGCGGTTTTTCATACTTCAACACTTTTACTAATGATTTCTCAAGATTCGGACACGTGTTTTTATTGAAGTATAAATCCGAAACTTTCAAGAAATTCAAGAAGTACAAACTTGAATTAGAAAAACAAGCTGGCTCGAGTACCAAGAAACTTCGATCATATCGAGGTGGAGAGTATTTAAGCATTAAGTTTTCAGACTTCTTAAAAGAGAATGAGATTCTCTCTCAGCTCAATCCTCCTTACACACCACAGCACAACGGTGTGTCAGAACGGAGGAATCGTACCCTATTAGATATGGTACGGTCCATGATGAGTGATACTGAGTTACCACTTTCCTTTTATGGACATGCGTTAGAGACCAGCAATTTATCTATTGAACATGGTTCCAACCAAGACCGTGTCTAACGCTCCATATGAGATATGGTGTGGAAAGAGATCATCTCTTAAAAGAGTTAGGATATGGTGTTGTCCGGATTTTGTCAAAAAGAAAAATCCGGATAAACTCGACACACTATCGGTCATGTGTAATTTTGTGGGATATCCAAAACATTCATATGGATATCTATTCTACCACTAGGAGGAACAAAAGGTGTTTGTTTCTTAACATGCCACATTTTTTGAAATTTTTACAAATAGTACTGATCGTAATGCGGTAGAACTAGAAAAGATTCTATAGACAAAAATTACTCATGATTAATTGGTTGAACCAGATGTTGTAGTAGAACATCAAGAATCTCAGCCGCTCAGGAGATCTAGTAGAACTTCTCGCCCACCAGAGAGATACTATAGTTTTCTAGAGAAGATTGCATCATGGAAGATGATGACCCTACTAGTTTTTCAGTAAGATATCACGAGTGGTGACTCGGTGAAGTGGCTAGATGCCATGAGATCCGAAATGGAGTCCATGTACCCCAACAATGTATGGACTTTGGACATTGCACCTCCTAGGATAAAACCCGTAAGATGGAAATGGATCTTTAAAAGAAAGATTAGTGTAGATAGACAGGTGGAGACCTATAAAGCAAGGCTTGTAGCGAAAGGTTTTCGTCAAAGACCAGGATTGGACTATGATGAAACTTTCTCTCCAGAAGCAATGCTTAAATCCATCCAGATACTACTTGCAATTTCTGCTCACTACGACTATGAAATCTGGCAAATGGACGTCAAAACTGCATTTCTAAATGGTGATTTAGAAGATTTCATTTTTATGGATCAGCCAGAGGGCTTCATTGACAGTGGGAGCAGCAAAAAAGCTTGTAGGTTGTTTAAATCCATTTATGGATTAAAGCAGGCATCTCGGAGCTGGAACATTTGCTTTGATGATACAATCAAAGAGTTTGATTTTATCAAAAATATAGATGAACCATGCATTTATAAGAAGATTGTAAGATTCCTTGTATTGTACGTAGATGACATTCTCTTGATAGGAAATGATATTCCTCTACTACAATCGGTCAAACTATTCTTATCACAAAGGTTCTCCATGAAGGACCTGGGTGATGCCTCATGCATTTTAGGCATAAGGATCTATAGAGATAGATCCAAGAGGTTATTGGGATTGTCCCAATCAAAGTACATTGATACCATCCTGAAAAGGTTTAGTATGGAAGGTTCCAAGCGTGGTGCCTTGCCCACTTGCCATGGAATCACTCTCTCCAAGGACTTCTGTCTGAAGACTGATAAAGAGAGAGCTCGCATGAGCATTATACCCTACGCTTCAGCCGTAGGATCTATAATGTATGCGATGATATGTACTCGCCCTGATGTAGCTTATACAGTAGCTGTAGTAAGGAGGTATCAATCCAACCCAGGGGAGCAACACTGGATAGCTGTGAAGAACATTCTTAAGTACTTACGAAGAACTAAAGAATTGTTCTCGGTGTATGGTAATGGGGATCTCCAAATGGAGGCCTTTACCGATTCCAGCTTCCAAAGTGATAAGGATGACAGTAAATCTATCTCAGGGTTTGTATTTACCCTCAATGGAAGGGTGGTGTGTTGGAAGAGTTCCAAACAGGATACCGTTGCAGACTCCACAATGGAAGCTGAGTATATTGCTGCAAATGATGCTGCCAAGGAAGCCGTCTGGATAAGGAAGTTCGTTTCGGAAATAGTCGTAGTTCCAACCATTATTGATCCAATACCAGTGTATTGTGATAATAATGGAGCTATGGTGTTGGCCAAAGAACCCAGATCCCATCAGAAGTCCAGATACATCCTCAGGAGATATCATTTGATCCGGGAGATTGTTGATCGCCAAGAGATCGAGATTCGAAGAGTAGAAACAAATAATAACACCGTGGATCAACTCACCAAGGTCTTTCCACAGCAGCAACTTGAGCGACATTTTGAGATGTTGGATATGAGATACGCTAATAATTGGCCTTAGTGCAAGTCAGAGATTGTAGGATATATGTATGCCCTAGAGGCCATTATATGTATAGTGGATGCTTGGACATGTATATATATATATATAACTTTCATGCTCGACATGATAGTATGCTATCTGGTTATACTTTATCTTAACATGTTTACTTGATACTTTTCATTTAATACATGTTGATAAAGCCCTTAGGAAATCGGCTTGACTTCCTTAGCTATGATGGAGATCATACTAGTAGGGCATGTGTGGTCTATAAGCATATCCTTAGATGTTCCTAGTCGAGGGTATATCGAGATAGGGCATCAATATTCCAGAGTAGACTAGCGTATACGTTTCTTGACCCATATGATGGGCGATGGATGATCCCATATCCATTGGTGTTGTGACATCAATGATTGTATACGGGTGCTCTGTGATGACTAGGTACACTGAACGAACTCATCGAGAAATCCTATATGGTATTATGTCTATCGTCGGAAAGCAGTTCTCAGGTGACACAGGTACAGGTTAGTCTGTAGACCCGAGATCGTCATAGAGTCTTGTGTGTTTTCCCACTATACTTTGATTTCTATCCTACCACAGCTCTACTGAGTCGTGTAAACAAGTGGCTTTTGTTAGTTGTATATATGCCCTAGAGGCCATTGTTGTAGATATGATGTATATTATATTGGATGCTTGGATATATATAGAGAAGACTTACTTGCTTGATATGATAGTATGCTATCTGGTTTCACTTTATCTTAACGTAATGACTTGTATTGGTTTACTGTCTTGCTCTCACATGTTGATAAAGCCCTTAGGATATGTACTCGACTACTAGGACTATGATGCAGATCATACTAGTGGGGCCAGGTTAGTCCAAGAGTACATCCTATAACTGTTCCTAGTCGAGGGTGTATCGATACAGGACATCGATACACCAGAGTAGACTAGCGTGTATGCATCTTGACCCGTATGATGGGTAATGGATGATCCCATATCCATCGGTGTTTGACATCAAAGATGGTGTACAGGTGCTCAGTGGAGACTGGGTACACTGAACGTACTCGCCGAGAACTCCTAGATGGTATTATACCTATCGTCAGATAGCAGTTCTCTGGTGACACTGGTACAGGTTAGTCTTTAGACCCGAGATGGTCATAGAGTCTTGTGTGATTCCTACTGTGCTTTGATTTCCTCCTTACCACGTTCAAGAGAACGTGCAAAACAGTGGCTTTTGGGTACAGTCCCGAATCACATGGAGGCAATGAGCGATAGGAGGGGTTTCTTCTATCCCGGTATTGTGAGTTGATGTTGCGCTGTGTTCGATTGGCTATAACTGGAAGTCCCTGGGCAGGGCTGTTATTGAGATTTACTGGGAAGAGTTATCAGTAGTTTCTCTACCCGTTATGAGCCTCACATCGACACGACTTGTTGGTTACTGGGGTCTGAAGTTTACCACCCCTAGACTGGATATGCGACATATAAGACGAAGAGACCGGAATGTACGGTAGTGTTACTGATTGGCACGATGGTAGTTTTGACAGCTGCGCTGGTTTTCTTCTGTTCACTCAATACATGGGTGGCCGTTACATTTAGCTGACCGCTTGCGGTTTGTGGGTGTTTGATATGATCATCACCCACTGTCGGCGTATTGACGAGTCTTAGAGTCCCACACAGGAGTTTCCTATCCCAAGCGAAACGATATGATTTGCATATGAGATATGTGCGGGGACCCGATTGAATGCGGGTATGTGATACCGTATGTTAATCGGGCGTTTTTCTATTGGTCAGGTCATATGTGATATGACCGGTTTGTTAAATCAAGTGTTAATTTAACATTTGAATTTTAGTTTAATTCTTTATTTAAACCCTTTTCTTTGTAGAAAATGTATGCATGCATGTATGCACATGTTGATGTGCAGGGACACTTACATGCATACATGGATAGTTATCATGGTTGATGATACACTATATGGTGGCAACGCAAGACACGCATGGTAGTTAATATACATATATTTTAATTTTTGAGTTAAGTTTACAGATAATTAACTCATGGTTAATGTTTATCTTGCTTTGACTTTTTTACCATTCTTGACCTAACTTTTAACCATGAGTTAATTCTCTTTTGTCTAGTTAACTCAATGTAAAATATCTAGATATTAACTAACCATGGTTTGAGGAGAGAAGGATTTAATATGATTATTTCATTCTCATCTCAATTTAGTTTTATTATTCATCACAAAAGCTTTTGAGCTTGAGCTTTGCCTTCATCTTCTTCTTCCTCCCTCTCTTGAGTTTTCATTTGAGTGAGTTAGTTAAAAAGAAAGGGTTTTAATTAGTGAATACAAACCACCTCATCATTCTATACACATCTAGCCCATTTGTGTAGGGTGTTTGCTACACTTCTTCCATGGATCAAGTAAAGTAAGGAGCTTTGGGCAAAGGGACTTCAGGTTGATCATCGTGGACTTGGAAGGTTGCTAGCGATCCATTCTAAACTCTCAACGGTCTAAGGAGTCACCAAAGAGAGACTACAAAGGTTGTAATCTCTACTTTTAGTGATAGATTTTTCTTTGTATGTGATACAAATCTTGTTACCCTAAATATTCTAGTTAAGATTCAAGGTTTGTTTGCTTTACATCTCTCTAAATTTTAAAGTGGCATGAGTGATGCTACCAAACCGTAGACTAGGTGCTAGGGAAACCCAACAGTGGTATCAGAGCCAAGCTAGAATTTTAGACATGGTTTTAAAACTAATACGAAAACGAAATCGACTCCGAAAATACGGTATTATGAAACCCTAAAACTGCTCTTTGGAAATTTTCTAAAAAGTCGTTTTAAAATTTTGCAAACAGGTGCAGAACATTGTATAGGAGAACCTAAGAACATGGGTGAAATACGGGGAGTGGTGCTCGGATTTTGGCCGAGCACCAGGCCAGAAATTCTGCCCTGGCTGGCCCCCTTACCCCCTCTGCACTCCGTATTTCTCCTATGCTCTTCTCTTCTGTATTTGGGGTTTCTACTATTGTTCGCTGAGCCCAATTTTCATGTGATGATTATTTTGACCTGGGGCTAATTCGTAGAGTTACGTAGTCGTATAATTTAACACTATATTGGTAACCTTGACAATGTTTAGCAGTTCGAACGAACTTCAAACACCACATTTTGTACCCCGCTGAAATTTCCAAGTGTTATGATTTTCCTTAGTTGATTGTATTCGTAAAATCGTGCAAGTACCCTTATAGACCCTCTAGAAGAACATACTAACCATAACTCGATTCTATGCCTACGGAACCATGATCGAACCCTAGGATTTGTCGTAGCTCCGTGGTGTGATAGGCGAGGCATTGGTTAACTCCTTCTACGGCTAGTCCACGGACACTATGGCATGGTTTTTGAGTATTTTTGACTTTGCTCAAGTGTTGAGTTCACAGGGTAATTTGTGAGTGTATGATGATTCGATCGTAACGTTAAACATTGTCTTGAGATATCTGTAATTTGATATAATATATGGAATTCATAGAGTTAGGCATGAAATCCGCAATATGTGATATTTCGGGTTTACGATGTCTAAGATGATTTTGGATTCCAAATATTGTAGTTTTTCACTTTCTTTTCTGTGACCGTAAGTGTGGTATGTGCGGTATCGCCGATTTCGTTGCTATACATCAACGACAATCGGGATACGCATACTTGCTTACGTTGATGATATGAGATATTATGTGTTGCTGTGATATGTTATTTTGGATCGTCTTGTTTTGAATAGTCGGGGGTTTTATGTGAGATGAGAGTTTTTATTTTCATTCATGTAAAATTCATTGTATGTAATATTATTTTATTGTGGCACTTTCGGGTTGAGGATGATGTCACCATTGTATATTATTTACTTTTCTGCATTAAGATTGTCCCTAGGAGGGGAGCACAAGTAACCGAGTTCTAGGGTCCAGTGGGAGGTCATCTCGAGGAGTCGAGACCGGATCTTCTAACCCTGGAATTGGCAGGGTTACTTTCCGCTCTCGTAGGGGTCTAGGGATGTGGGTTTGGCTGTTCATCGCGACAGTGGAATCCGTGTTTTATACAGACTCAAAATAAAACACGGAGCTCCTAGTATATCCAATATTTCATATGATTCTTCTACTGCTGATATAATATGATGTGATCATACTATATGTGTGAGACGAATGATTTATTATTGTATATATGATATATAATAAACGTTTCTTATGTTTTACACCCGCGCTAGTCCCGTCCCGGTATGCCGTTAGTTAAGTAACCTTACGGTGCATAACGGGACACTGTGGCGAATGCGGATGGCATAAGTGTATGTTGTATTTTCGTTTCTTCTGTGATACTTAGGAAGCTTAAATGATGGGATTCATTAATGAGATTAATGAAAGAAAAGAAATCTAAAAGATGTTGTAGAATCAAATTTATAAAAAGGGTAGCTCTAGTTTTGCCTTGCATAGCGGTATTCCTTGTAGAATATCCAGCACCTTATTCGATAAGGAAAGTGCCGAGATCCTTTCACCGAGAATGACCTCTTTAGTGAAACTCCCAGATGCTACAAACTCACGGTTTAGTTTTTGATCGCTTCTATAGTTCTTGCTTTGCATAGCGGTATTTTTGAAATATCCTGCACTTTATTTGATAAGGAAAGAGCCGAGATCTCTTCACCGGGAGTGACCTCTTTAGCAAAACTAGTAAAAGCTTAAAAAACACTCCTTTTCAAAATCACTAATTTCTACAACGATATCAAGTTCCTTACGCTCATGGTTTTCTGAAAAACATGCATAGCCCTCCGTCATTTCAGATAAGTACTACTTAGTATTCGTGCTACGTTTTTTGACTATGTTAGGGCGTGGTGTGCGGTAGCTAATTATTGCTTATCTGCTAAAACATGAGATGTGATAGGATTAGGGTAGTCATACGAATTTGTTGACTATGTTAAGGGTCGTGCGGGTAGGTTTAATTCAATCGGGAAGTAACGGGTTGAACTTGGCTAGCAATTATGATTTGTTGACTATATTAAGGTCATAAGTAGCTAGGGGCAAAAGTATTATCGGGAATTTCAAGTGTTGAAATTTGCAATGAGATTGCATACCTTCTATAAGATAGTTGGATCCTGATATCCACTGCGAATAAGAGTTACTCCTGGGAGTGTTTTACACATGACAATTAGTCGATCAAGTTAGTGTCTAGAAAGGTGTTAACGGGGTTATGCCTTTGGGGAAAACGAAGTTTACTTTAATTAGGTCCGTCCGAAAGCACGGGGAACCTCCCTCAAAGTACCAACACTGGCCTGGCCAAAAGATTGGTGAACTTGTAAAGTATAATTAATCCCGGCAAGTCTTACCTTTTAGGGTTTGAAAGAAGATTTGATGAAAACAATGGGAGCCATCCTGAATAGATAAGATAATAACCAATCTAATTTTGCAAGAGCATACGCTAAAGTGTTTTCTTCTCTCTCTCTCGAGGTAGCGACCATGTCAGACTTTAATCAAGATAATAATATGGATGTATTGACCGAACCCGCTTATTATACTGAGCAGGGGAACGTTGGTCCTGTTTTTTCTTTTAATTGTTATAAGGCAGAGCAGGGAATAGGAGAATATCCAGATTCTTACGCCACCCATCGAAGAACAAGCATGTTGATGCATCTACTTCAGGTGTGCTAGTTATCGAGAACTGTTTCTCAGTTCACTCTACGTCCTGGGTTTTAGATACCGGATCAAGATCCCACATATGCAATATGTTGCATGGGCTAAAGAAAGGTAGAGAACTGGGAATGGGTGATCATTCCGTAAGAGTAGGGAATGGTGTAAATGTTGCATTCAAAGCAGTTGGCAAATATCACCTTGTGTTGCCAAATGGTAATACATTGATTCTGAATGAATCCCATTACATTCCGACCATGATATACAATATTATATCAGTTTCTTTATTGAGTAAAGAAGGATATAATTTTGTACTACAGGATAATGTTATGAACATCTTCCTGAATCAAAAGTTAATTGGATCAGGATCGTTAAGTAATGGCATATACATTCTGAATCAAACTACGGTTCTTAATGTACAAAACACACACAAGAGAAAGAGTTCAGAAATGAACGAATCCTTCTTGTGGCATTGTAGACTAGGTCATATCAATGCGACATGACTAGCTAAGTTGAATAAGGATGGATATTTGAATCCGTTCGAATTTTAATCTTATGACATTTGCCAGTCATGTCTCAACGGTAAAATGACCAAAACTCCGTTTAGTGGACACGGAGAAAGAGTTACAGAACTCTTAGGACTGATACATAGTGATGTGTGCGGTCCCATGTCTACACATGCCAGGAATGGTGCCTCGTACTTCATTACATTCACTGACGATCTCTCAAGATACGGACATGTGTTCCTCTTAAAACACAAGTCTGAAGCTTTTAAGAAATTCAGAGAATATAAGCATGAAGTCGAGAACCAAACGGGTAAAAGTATTAAAATCCTTCGATGTGATCGAGGAGGAGAATACTTGAGCAATGAGTTTCTAGACTATCTAAAAGAAAATGGGATTCTCTCTTAGTTTACTCCTCCCTATACACCACAGCACAACGGTGTATCGGAACGGAGGAATCGCACCCTATTAGATATGGTGCGCTCTATGATGAGCAATGTTGAGTTGCCTATTTCCTTTTGTGGTTATGCGCTTGAGACAGTAGCATACCTATTGAATCAAGTTCCATCTAAATCTATACCTACCACACCATATGAGATATGGAGTGGGAAGAGACCATATTTTAAATGAGTTAAGATATGGGGTTGTCCGGCCTATGTCAATAGGAAAAATCTGGACAAACTCGAGGCACGATCAGTTCTCTGCAAGTTTGTGGGATATTCTAAGAATTCCCAAGGATATATTTTCTACCACGCTGATGAGAAAAAAGTGTTTGTTTCTCAATACGCCACCTTTTAGAAAAGGAATTTCTTAATAATGAAATTAGTGGCGAAGAGGTAGAGCTGGAAGAAGTTTCAGCAGCACAAATTACAACCGAAGATTTAGTGGAACCAGAAGATTTGATAGTTCCCGACTAACCCCAGCCTCTCCGCCAATCTAGTAGGGTTCCTCACCCACCTGAGAGATACTACGGTTTTCTGATAGATGGTGGAAGAGAGGATTGCATCATGGAAGATGATGACCCGACTAGCTTCGAACAGGCCATCACGAGTAAGGACTCTATAAAATGGCTGGATGCAACGCGATCTGAGATGGAATCCATGTACACCAACAAAGTATGGACTTTGGAAGTTGCTCCTGAAAGGGTAAAACCCATTGGGAGCAAATGGATCTTTAAGAAGAAACTTAGTGTAGATGGAAAAGTTGAGACACTCAAAGCTAGACTTATTGCAAAGGGTTTTCGTCAACGACCAGGTGTGGATTATGACGAAACCTTTTCTATAGTGGCTATGCTTAAGTCTATCTGGATCCTACTTGCCATTGCTACATACCATGACTACGAAATATGGCAGATGGATGTTAAGACCGCCTTTCTAAATGGTGATTTGGAAGAGTGCGTGTACATGACTCAGCCAGAGGGCTTCATAGACAGTAGGAGCAGCGGAAAGTTATGCAAGCTGCTTAAATCCATCTATGGGTTAAAGCAAGCATCGCGGAGTTGGAACATCTGCTTTGATGTGGTAGTCAAAGAGTTTGACTTCATCAAGAACGTAGATGAACCATGTATATACAAGAAGGTTACAAAGAGTAAGATTTTCTTCCTCGTATTGTACGTGGATGATATACTCTTGATAAGAAAAATGATGTTCCTATGCTGCACTCGGTCAAGAACTTCTTATCACGAAGATTCTCAATGAAAGATCTAGGTGATGCCTCCTGCATTTTGGGGATTAAGATCTATAGAGATAGATCTAAAAGGATACTGGGATTGTCCCAATCCAGGTACATTGACACTACACTAAAGATATTTAGTATGGATGAATCCAAGCGTGGAAACTAACCCACGATCACTGAACTCTCTCTCTCAAAAGAGATGTCTCCCAAGACTGATTTGGTGAGAGCTCGCATGCAAGGGATACCCTATGCTTCGGCAGTAGGCTCTATCAGGTACGCGATGCTATGTACCAGACCCGATGTGGCATACTCACTAAGTGTAGTGAGTAGGTATCAAGCAGATCCAGGAGAGAGTCACTGAACAGCTGTGAAGAACATTCTCAACTACTTGAGAATGACTAAGGAGATGTTCTTGGTGTATGGTAACGGAGAACTCCAAGTGGAGTCCTTTACCGATTCGAGCTTCCAAAATGATAAGGATGACTCTATGTCGCACTCGGGATTTGTCTTTACCCTAAATGGAGGGGCGGTTTTTTGGAAGAGTTCTAAGCAAGAAACCGTGGCAGACTCGACGATGGAGGTTGAATACATCGCTGCCAACGATGCTGCCAAAGAGGCTGTCTAGATGAAGAAGTTCATCACTGAACTTGGTGTGCTTCCGTCCATTAGGCATCCAATACCTTTGCATTGTGATAACAATGGAGTTGTGGCTTTGTCCAAGGAACCCAGGTCCCATCAGAAGTCCAGACATATTCTGAGTCGGTATCACCTGATCCGAGAGATAGTTGATCGCCGTGAGATCGAGGTCTGGAGAGTTGACACGTAGGATAACACTGTGGATCCACTCACGAAGTCTATACCCCAGATACAATTTGAGATACTTTTCCGGATGTTGGGTATGAGATACTACAACAGCAGGCCTTAGTGCAAGTGGGAGATTGTTAGTTGTATATATGCCCTAGAGGCCATTGTTGTACATATGATGTATATTATAATGGATGCTTTGATATATATAGAGATGACTTTCATGCTCGATATGATAGTATGCTATCTGGTTTCACTTTATCTTAACATGTTGACTTGTATTGGTTTATTGTCTTGCTCTCACATGTTGATAAAGCCTTTAGGATATGTACTCGACTGCTAAGACTATGATGCAGATCATACTAGTGGGGCCAGGGTAGTCTAAGAGTACATCCTATAACTGTTCCTAGTCAAGGGTGTATCAAGACAGGGCAACGATACACTAAAGTAGACTAGCGTATACGCATCATGACCCATATGATGGGTGATGGATGATCCCATATCCATCGGTGTTTGACATCAAAGATGGTGTACGGGTGCTCAGTGGAGACTGGGTACACTGAACGGACTCGCCGAGAACTTCTAGATGGTAGTATACCTATCGTCAGATAGAAGTTCTCTAGTAACACTGGTACGGTTAGTCTATAGACACGAGATCGTCATAGAGTCTTGTGTGATTCCCACTGTGCTTTGATTTCCACCTCACCACGTTCAAGAGAACTGGCAAAACGGTGGCTTTTTGGTACAGTCCCGAATCACATGGAGGCAATGAGCGATAAGATGGGTTTCGTCTCTTCCGGTATTGGGAGTTGATGTTGCGCTGTGTTCGATTGGCTATAACTTGAAGTCCCTGGCTAGGGCTGTTATGGAGATTTACTGGTAAGAGTTATCAGTAGTTTCTCAACCCGTTATGAGCCTCACATTGACATGACTTATCGGTTACGGGGTCTGACGTTTACCACCCGTAGACTGGATTTGTGACTTATGAGAGGAAGTGACCGGACTGTATGGTAGTGTTACTGATTGGCTCGACAGGAGTTTTGACAGCTTCGCTGGTTTTCTTCTGATCGCTCAATACCCGGGTGGCCGTTATGTTTAGCTGACCGCTTGCGGCTTGTGGGTGTTTGATATGATCTTCACCCAGTGCCGGCGTATTGACGAGTCTTAGAGTCCCATACAGGAGTTTCCTAGCTCAGGCGAAACGATGTGGTGTGTATATGAGATATGCGCGGGGACCCGATTGAATGCTGGTATGTGATACCGTATGTTAATCGGGCGTTTTTCTATTGGTCAGGTCGTATGTGATATGGCCGGTTTGTTAAATCAAGTGTTGATTTAACATTTGACTTTTACTTTAATTCTTTATTTAAACCTTTTTCTTTGTAGAAGATGTATGCATGCATGTATGCACATATTGATGTGCGTGGACACATACATGCATACATGCATAGTTATCATAGTTGATGATACACTATATGGTAGCAATGCAAGACTCACATGGTAGTTAATATACATATATATTTATTTTTGAGTTAAGTTTAAAGATAATTCACTCAAGGTTAATGTTTATCTTGCTTTGACTTTTTGACCATTCTTTACCTAACTTTTAACCATGAGTTAATTCTCTTTTGTCTATTTAACTCAATGTAAAATATCTAGATATTTACTAACCATGGTTTGAGGAGAAAAGGATTTAATATGATTATTTCATTCTCATCTCAATTTATTTTTATTATTCATCACAAAAGCTTTTGAGCTTGAGCTTTGCCTTCATCTTCTTCTTCCTCCCTCTCTTGAGTTTTCATTTGAGTGAGTTAGTTAAAAAGAAAGGGTTTTGATTAGAGAATACAAAACACCACATCATTCTATACACATCTAGCCCATTTGTGTGTGGTGTTTGCAACACTTCGTCAATGGATCAAGTAAAGCAAGGAGCTTTGGGCAAAGGGACTTCGGGTGGATCATCGTGGACTTAGAAGCTTGCTAGTGATCCATTCTAAACTCTCAACGGTCCAAGGAGTCACCAAAGAGAGAATACAAAGGTTGTAATCTCTACTCTTAGTGATAAATTGTTCTTTGTATGTGATACAAATCTTTTTACCCCAAATATTCTAGTTAAGATTCATGGTTTGTTTGCTTTGCACCTCTCTAAATTTTAAAGTGGCATGAGTGATGCTACCAAACCCTAGACTAGGTGCAAGGGAAACCCAACAGTTTTTGTGTACAGTCCCGAGACACATGGAGACAATGAGCGATAGGATGGGTTTCATCTCTCTCGATATTGGGAGTTGATGTTGTGTTATGCGCGATTGGTTTTGACTCGAAGTCCCTGGCCAAGGCTGATGAGATTTACTAATATTTGTTATCAGTAGTCTCTCGACTGGTCATAATCCATATCGGCCTAACTTATTAAGTTATTAGGGCTCGACGATTACATCCTTAGACTTGATATGCAGCATATCAGACGAAGAGACCGGACTGTACGGTAAGTGTTACCAATGACTTCGCGGGAGCTTTGACAAGTTCGCTTGTTGTTCTTCTGTTCGCGCAATACCCGGGTGGCCGTTATATTTAGCTGACCGCTTGCGGCTTGTCGGTGTTTTGATATGATCATCACCTACTGCCGGCGTATTGACGAGTCTTAGAGTCCCACACAGGAATTTTCTAGCTCAGGCTAAACAATGTTGTGTGCATATGAGATATGGGCGGGAGGTCGATTAAATGCAAGTGTGTGATACCGTATTTTAATCAGGCGTTTACTATTGGTTGGGTCGTATTTGATATGACCGATTTATTAAATCAAGTGTTGATTTAATATTGACTTTTAGCCCATTTTTAATTAAACCTTTTCTTTTGGATGTATTCATATATGTTTATACATGCACATGATGATGTGCATGCACACATACATACATACATATATATCATGGTTGATGATACATAGAAGATAGCAATGCAAGACTCACATGGTTAGATTGTATATGTGGATTTTTGTTTTGAGATAATTAAATAAAGGAAATGAAATTGTGACTCTTTGTTTCTACACAATTCTTTGTTGACGATTGACTTTAACCCTAGTTTTTTTTCCTTTGTTCTTTTAACTCACTACAAAATATCTAGATATTTATTTAACCATGATTTTTTATGACAGTGTCTCACATAAAATATCCATTTTGATTTTATTTTATGATTAGCATAAAACTTGAGGAAAACTTTGCCATCTTCATCTTCCTCCTCCTCCAAGCTCACTTGTGGTTTTTAAAGAGTGGGGAACTTAAAAAGAAAGGGTTTTTAAGTGAGTATACAAACCATATAACCATTCTACACTATCCTAGCCCTTTAGTGTAGGGTGTTTTCTCCACTTCTTCTTGATCTTGTGAAGCAAAGAGTTTGACTCAGGAATCTCCGAGTGGATCATCGTAGATGTTGAAGGACCTTGAGCGGTGTTGATCCAAGCTTCAAGCAAAGCCGTAGGAGTCCAAAAGAGTGAAGGAGTTGGCTACAAAGGTTGTTTTTCCTATTCCTTTAGCTTAGACTTCTCATAGTGTTGCTATTACCCTAATCTCTAGTTACGATTCGTAGTTCGTTTGTAATATCCCTCTAGAAATTTAAAAGTTCATTACTTTATGATGTTGCAACAAAACAAGAGGCGCTACTACACACCATGACAAACACTAATGATTTCCTTATTGCACGAGCACAGATGCATATGCCACACTGCACATCATTAGTATTGCCATGACACGGTAGGATGGTTATGTTTATTACTTGTATGATATTATTTACGTGTTGTACCAGTTTTACATGTTAATTATTGCGAATACCAGTACTATACGTATTCATATTGGATTCTTATGAGTTTCTGGAGGTTTTACTTTTGATGATATATATCAGTGTTATGGGATGCTATTATATATGTATATATAAAATATATCATTAGGATGATTAATGCAAGGATTCTTCTTCTTTACTTGTTATCTTGGGATACAATGAGTTTACGTCCACCATGAGTCGTTTTTATGTTTTGTTTTACTCCGAACAGAGTTGGGGGCTATATGTTTACGGATTTCTACGTTATCTAGACTGAGTGGGGGGATATACAGTCGGATACATGGTGGACCCGGTCGAGACCGAGGGGTAGGATAGCCGTATTAGAGGCGGGGAGCCTAGCGAGGATACTCGATACCGGAGATAGAGATGGGCACGGCAGATATCCAGAGGATACTGGCCGGGGTTCGACTGGACACGGCGGATATCTAGGGGATACTGACCGGGGCTAAGGATATCCGGTGGCGATCATCTATTAAGATGGTGTCGACGGTATCTTCTTTTACGTGTTGATGATGGACACGAGAGATTTGAGATTTGCGTGTCAATGATGGACACGAGAGATTTCTGATTTCAGGTGTCGATGCTGGGCATCCATATATATTGATATGTTGCTATCATAAGGTACCCAGTTATATTATAGTTGTTGTAGCCGACCTGGACTGATCCGGGGGACAGCACCTCTATAACTGTTTACGAGAAGTTGCGTAAAAAAAGGAATTCAAAAATCGAGCTATACTCCCATTATTTTGACATGTCTGGTATGACATTGAAATCTTTTAAATTGTAAACCTCTTAACTCTATTCATTAAAACAGCAGGACGTACATCTTAAATAAGATACCTATTATATTTCATACTATCACGTCTGCTCTTACTCCATGATATATGTATTCCGCGGCTATTTTAAAGAAGAGGTTTATATATATATTTTCGGCTACCTTTGAGTTTATACCTAGATACCGGACATTTGTATGATATGTTCTACCATGGGATCGCAAGATAGATTGCATTGCATTATGATACATATGCATATCATATATTATATTAGCACAGGATATGATAGTACTATACTTATGACCTAGGTATCGTTGTGCATTCGATTTCTACCTTGTGATGTACTTTTATTCACTGAGTCGGCAACTCACCCCCGTTGTACCACAGTTTCTTGCCGGTGTTACCGCTTGGATTATCAGGGGCTTAGGGCACACATTCCTTTCGGTGATTGCTTTGGCAGGTGGGTTACTGTTGTATCGTACTCACATTAGTATCTTCTTATCTTTTTGTATCTAGTAAAACTCCATCAAATTAGAACTGGTACATTGTGGAATTAGAAGCGAGACTTAGAATTGTGTGTTGTGGGCATCGTACTCTTGGAGTCGACCTTTTTATATTGTTGATTTTGTTTCGCTTTTCTTTCCTTCGCCACTGTGCGTCGTATATTGTTTGCTTGATTGCTTCTCCGTTTGGGCGTGGAAGCAAGCTCCCGTTGGGATGCTATTTATATTATTATGCTGTATCGGGTTTTATACAAAATAATGAAGGAGGTGCTGTCGAATTTCGAAACGTCATAGATTCTTTTCAAACATACTTATTTAAACTTAAATGTTATTTTAAACTGATTCCATCAAATGATTATTTTAAACTTCACCTCCGATATTTTCAAAAAGGGTTTAGATTTCGGATCTCGGCTTACTTGAACCACGACGACGTCTTTAGATATCATGTGATTTAAGTGCCGGTCACGTGCCACATTTGTGTCGTGACAGTAGCACACCTTGGTCTTCAATCTCAAACTCCGAATCTAAACCCTGCCGAACATGCTCAAGAATCTCAGACAAACGGGCATCGTCAGGCTGTGCCTCACGAATATGATCAAGTAGAAGTGGACGAGCGCGGATGTGAGCAAGCTGTCCCCCAGTGGAAGTGAACTCAAACTATACTCTACTATCGCACAAGATCTGCCTATCTGCAGAAGACTGTCTATAAACTGCGCTTAACTTGGACAAGCTACCCCCGGGCCTACGACTCAAAGCATCAGCTACCACATTCGCCTTGCCCGGGTGATAAAGGATCTCACAATCATAATCCTTCACAAGCTCCATCCAACGGCGATGTCTCAAATTCATATATCGCTGGTAGAAGATGTACTTTAAGCTCTGGTGGTCTGTGAAAATCTGACATGACTCCCCATACAAGTAGTGTCTCCAAACCTTAAGCGCAAAGACCACCGCGGCTATCTCAGCATCATGAGTTGGATAATTCTGCTCGTGCTTCTTCAACTGCCGGGAAGCATAAGCGATAACTCTATCATGCTGCATCAAAACACAACCGAGCCCCACTCGATAAGCATCACAGTAAACGACAAAGCCGTCCAATCCAGAAGGCAAAGATAAAAATGGTGCAGTCGTCAACCGAGTTTTCAACTGCTGAAAACTCAGCTCGCATGCCTCAGTCTAAAGAAAAGGAACCCCCTTCCTGGTCAGTCCGGTCAGCGGTGCAGCGATACTCGAGAAGTCCTGCATGAAGCGGCAGTAATAACCGGCTAAGCCCAAAAAGCTGTGGACCTCTGTCACTGATACAGGCCTGGGTCAAAGCTGTATAGCCTCGATCTTCCTCGGGTCCACACGAATACCGTCTCCTATAACCACATGACCCAGGAAGTCAACACTATCAAGCTAGAAGGCACATTTCGAGAATTTAGCAAACAGCCAGTGCTCTCTCAATGTCTGAAAAGCAATCCCCAAGTGCTGCTCATGCTCCTCTCGAGTCTTAGAATAAACCAGAATGTCACCAATAAACACAATAATAAACTGGTCGAGGAACGGCCTGAAAATCTGGTTCATCAAATCTATGAACGCTTCTGGGGCATTGGCGAGTCCGAAACAAAAGCTCATAATGCCCGTAGCATGTACGAAAAGCAGTCTTCGGAATGTCATCATTCCGAACCCGCAACTGATGATCACCTGATCTCAAATCATTCTTGGAAAAATTTCCCGCATGAGCTGATCAAAAAAATCGTTAATGTGAGGTAAAGGATACCTATTCCGCACCTTAACACGGTTCAATTGACGATAATCAATGCACAAGCTCAAACTGTTGTCCTTCTTCTTGATGAACAGGACAGGAGCTACCCAAGGCTAAACACTTGGACGCACAAGTCCCCTATCAAGCAACTCTTGCAGCTCATCCTTAAGCTCCTGAAGCTCCGCCGGGGCCATCCGGTCTGGCGGTATAGAAATAGGCCCCGTGCCGGGGATCAAGTCAATGCAAAACTCAATATGACGCTCTGGTAGCAATCCAGGAAACTCACAGGGAAATACATCGGGAAACTCTCTCACGATAGGAACCTGGTCTAACGAATCTACTGTGGCTCCGGTATCTTGTATGAAAGCCAAGAATTCCCGACATCCCCTCCTTAAAAGATGACTAGCGCAAAGGGCAGAAATCAAATTGTGAGGGGTGGCACTACAGTCCCCCTGCACAACAAGAACTGACTCGCCCAAAAAACAAAACCTGACCGTCTTCTCATGGCAGTCCACAGACGCATAGAAAGTAGCTAACCGGTCCATGCCAAGGAGAACGTCGAAGTCCAACATCTCAAGAATGATCAAGACGTCGGCCAAATCTCTATCTCCAATACGAACAGCACACGACCGAAACACATATCGCGCAAAAAAAGACTCGCCAACAGGAGTAGTCACGAAAAGCGGATGATCCAGCAAATACGACTCTCGGCCCAACCTCGGCACGATGTGTGTAGAAACATACGAATGCGTAGATCCCGGATCAAACAAAATGCGTGCATCGAAGGAAAATACTGAAAGAGTACCTGAAACTACTGCATTGGACACCTGTGGATCCTGATGAGTCAAAGAAAATACTGGAGCTTGCCCTCTACCGGTGACTGGCTGTCTTCCGCCTCCGCCACCCCGTCCTCTCTGAACAAAACCTCCGCGACCACGGCCTCTCTGAGCATAAGTCTGACGCGGAGCAACAACAGGTGTAAGGGGAAACGCTCTCTGAGATGGAGAAGGTGGTAGGGTAACATGTGGTATGACTGCCTCGCCCTCATGTGGCTTAGTACAATCTCTGACGCGATGATAAAAACTCCCGCACCGGAAACATCCAGACGATGACTGCTGACCTTCCTAGGGATAAGAGCTAAATAACAGGCCTCGTCCCAAGCCTCTGCTACTCCCACGACAAGAACAAAATCTTTCGCTGCGTCTATACATCTGTCTCTGGGCTGATACACCTGTACGAACATTCTTCGGTTCCGGAACGACCGAAATCTCAGAAAGATGCTCCTCAACAAGTAGGGTTGCGTCCACTGCGGCTGCATATGTGTCAAAAATGCTGGGAGCTGATAGCGAGGAACAACTGGGTAATCAGGTTTCGCACAAATCTCTTGATCCACATGTCCTCAGTGTCCACCAAATATGGAGCATACACAGATAGCTTGCTGAAATGAACATCGTACTCTGCCACCGTCATACCCGGAGTCTGGCGTAACGACTCAAAACCGCGAGCTCGAGCATCCCTGACGCTCTGTGGAAGAAAACGGGAAAGAAAAACCGTCACGAACTCAGCCCAGGTCATAGGAGAAAGACCGGCGGCTATGCCCCTTTCTAAAGACTCGCACTAGGTCTGGGCAAAGACCCTCCAGACGAAAAATCGCTTAATCTACCCATCTCGCATCGGAGCATCTCAGCGAACGACAGATCCTGGCCATCCGATCGATAAACGACTAGGGATCCTCAGCTGCATCAGTGCTGGTGAAAACCGGAGGCTTCAGCCTCATGAACTTAGATAATGATACGGTGATAACCTCCGTAGCTGTTGGTATGACTGCCTGAACCGTAGGCAGCATCGCGGTCCCCGTGACAGGTAGGACAAGCTCCTGTTTCTGCGCTCGACTGGCCTCAACTAACGACCCCATCATCTGGCGCAAATCCTGCATACTGGCCTCTAGCCTAATAATACGATCTAACGAAGGTGGATCAATCCGCTCCAGTGAAGTAGGCATACAGCCCTGGTCAGTTCTCGTCTCTGACGAGCCTACCCTGACCTTGGCTCTCGCGGCCGATCTCTGCGCCCTCGTAGTCTTCGGCGGTACAATGGATGGAAATGAAAACAGGATTCGATAAGAACATAGAAATCAAATCATAGTGATACATGGAATCAAGGAAGGAATTACAAGCAATGTGTCCTAAGGTCACTTAGGCGGACTACCATGTCGTAATTATGCCGTGGAACATACACATGCTACGTCACTCTTCTTAAGCTACCTACTCCATTATACCAAGGTCATCCTACACATTGAAAGGTAAAACCTAGTTCTCTGATACCAACTTTGTCACGACCCAAATCTAGGAACATGACCGGCACTTAAACCACGTGACGTCAACAGGTGTAATGCAATTTAAGTAAGCCGAAAACCTAGAAATCTAAACCATAAAATGAAGTAACTGATAAAACAATGTTAAAACATTTGGAAATCTCAAATAAGAATCTTAAAGATTAAGTTTATTTTCTTAAAAATTTTGGCAGCACCTCCTTTGTAAAACTAGCCCCGAAATGGGTACAAAAACAGGATAAAAACAAAGCATTCCCAAACGGGGGCAATTCACGCCCAACGGAGGAAAACAACCACCACAAGCATATATACGACGCCGGAGCGAAGGAAGAGACAATAAAACTGAAAACTACATAAAAAGAGGTTAATTAACGTATGAAAAGCCGGCTCACACGAGCACGACACCCAGAGTCACAAAATATACAATATCGGTCCTCACAACTCGTCTCTAAGTCAATACATGAAAGTGGTAGATGGAGAGTACTAGATACAATGAGATATAGAATGGATATAATCGGATAAACACAAACCCACCTACAGCAAAAAGGCCTCACAGCCAACCGTATCGGTATCCGCTGAAATAGATACAATAAGGAGCCCTGCCACGACTACTCTGAGGCTCAAGCCAGCAAAACACAGTGGCACAACCGGGGTGAGTTGGCAACTCGTGAATAGTAAGTAACATCATACAGATAATCGCAAGTATGCACGAACAGCGATAATCTATCGCATGCAATCTGATAGCATAAGTATTACAATATGGATATGCAACAATCATGATCAAGGTACACCTTCAGGGTACTACAACTACATGGAACAATGCATATCTAATAAATCCTGAGTGTGGGATAAAACATATCGTCATCAATGAATCATCGTCGTGGAAAAACCGATGTCCATCATCGACACCCCAAATCCCAATACCGCAGGCGCCGTCACACTGATCGGCCTTCATATCTGTAAGTCTCATGGAACCTGAGTGCCTAACATCGACACTCGAATCATCATGAAAACCCATGTCCAACATCGACATGTAAATCCACATAACTCGGGCTCTGTCAGTCCGAATCGGCCCATATCCATCTCACGACTCCGTTCGGTATCCTCCGGATAACCGTCGGGTACAAACTATCACTGGTAGGTAGTAGTCCCTCTACCAGGCACATCGTCTATTGCACAACATACCTTTCTTGCCCCGGGGTACCATACCGGGTCAACCATGAACCCGCAAACGGATCATCCATCTCCTCGAATCGGGTTTCTACCACAAATCTCATAACCGAGAAAACTCATGGTGGATGCATCGAAATATCATATCAAGAGAAACCGGGGTTTCAAAACAATGCATACTTTCTTGAAATATATCCATGGTTCTCAAATCCATAAATCATATGAAATCAGTATCTCAATGCATAAATCCATGAAATATGATGTATGCAACATAGAACAGTAATATGAGCATATCAAGGGAAAACCGCTCCTTTAAATGAATCAAATTTTCAAGAATATCATGCGGTTCCCACCTTCCCCAAAGTCAAATGCAATATCATATAAAGGTGTATAAATCGCTATAACAAAGTATATGTGTATGCACGTAGGTATGTATGCATGATGCATTTCATATGCACAATAGAACAAGATCAACGTCTTACTATTAATAATAGTGAAGGCGGAACAGTACATATTCCCTTAGTATGGTGGTACAAGAACAACTGCCTCAATGTCAATAACGAATGCAGTACCATATATAGGTATTTGGTGTGCGTGTCATGGCAATTACCAACGGTGTGTGTGTGGCATACAATTTAGTGCTAATGCAACCTGAACCGTCAGTAATGGTGCAGTGTCCAATAGGTACTAAGTCAAGGTACAACAAGTAATGGTATGCAGTGATGCTCAAGCACAGTCAACTCATATGCATATAACATCATATCTAGCCCTCGACGCTTAACGCCATATGGGCGATTTCCCCGTAGATGTTAAATCTACTCACCGATTATCTCGAGCTAGGTAAATCCAACCACCTGCTTTCCCTTCTTTGTAGCGTCTGAGGTCCCCTCAATTGATCCAAATATCACACAAAACATAACAAGTGCAAATTAGAAACCGTTCAATAATACATACAAACTACGTTTAGATCAATGAACCGGCTCCTACAAACTCTCAAGTGCTCGCTCAGTGGCTAACTTATGTAGAGACATTCTAAATCAAACTTAAGTGCAGCAAGTTACACAGAGAACGCAAACCATGTCGGATACCGTAACGCGCATTGCCTAAACACTAGAAATTGGCAAAGTGGTCCAAGATTTTGCCTACAGACGATATATAAAAATCAAGCAGTACCAAACACCCATACAGACAGCTACCCTCAAAACCCCAACTCCCCAGGCCCCTACAAATCCGGCGACGCCGGAATTTTGCTTCCTCTCGCCAGTTTTACTAGGTTGTTTCAGGTGAACACTCAGGGCTTCTAACACAATACCACTGCATTGCTAGATTTTACAGTAACCTATCGTGATGATAGCAGATCACAGAGACTCCAATATCTCACTAAAAATACGATATGACACAAAAACTATAACCTTAGTGTTCTAAACAGCAACTACTAGGCAACACAAATTATAAAGACCTAATTAATAGTTAGAGATCACTACCTTACCACACTTGTTCAAAAACCCTAGCTTTCCTTGCTCCAAGTCATCAAATGGGGCTTAGCTAGGCTTGTGAAGGGTTTTAGTGAGGTTTACTGAGGATTTTGCTTGGTTCAGTGATAAATAAGAATAGGTTTCAGTTGGGGGCAGAGGAGATGAGAAAAAGAACACAAATGAGAGATTGTAAGTGATGAAGAGAATGAGGGTGTGAGAGTGGTGAAGAAAAATGGGGGTGTGAGGTTAGGATGAGCCATTCCCCTTTCTCTCTCCTCATTAAATGCTCCCCATGCTTGCCCCATGCCTCATCATTCCCATTGTCAACACTCTCTCCCCCTCTCTCTCTCAAGTCAACCCTAATTCAAATAATAAGTGAGGTGGGTTAAGATGGCTAAATTTTGGTTTGGGTGCCATGACTACTTAAGCATGGTTAACAACTCCATAATCCCCAAGTTAACATGCACAAGTGTGTGCAAGCGAAAACAAATAATAATAAAATATTATTTAATTTTTATAAAATATGTGAAAAATATTTTAGTTTACTTTTTACTAAAAACCCGCATTATCGTTTAATTAACACTAATCACATTCTAAGGTGTTACACTAATAACATTTGTTCAGAATTAATGTATTAATACAGGGTGATCTTTGCTAACTTATTTGGCTGCAACAATTGCACCATTCTCTAACACATAGAGACATATCACCTAATCCCAGTTCTCTACCTTTCTGTAGCCTTTGTAACAGATTACATATATGCGATCCTGATCCGGTATCTCATACCTAGGTCGTAGAGAATACTGAGAAACATTTGTCGGTAATGAACACACCCGAAGAATATGCATCAACATGCTCATTTCTCAATTGGGTCGCATGGAAATCTAGATATTCCCCTATTTCCTATTCGGGCTTATAACAATTATAAGATAGAGCAGAACCAACGTTCGCCAGCTCGGTATAATAAGCTGGTTTGGTCAATACATCCATATTATTATCTTGATTAAGGCGTGACATGGTCGCCACTAGGGGAAAGAGAGAAGAAAACACTCTGCGTGTGTTGTTGCAAGATCAGATTGGTTATTATTTTATCTATTCAGGATGGCTCCCAATGTTTTTTTATCAAATCTTCCTTCAAACCCAAAAAGATAAGATTAGCCGGGATTAATTACACTCTACAAGTTCGCCAATCTTTCGGCCAGCCCAGTGTCTGTACATTGAGGGAGGTTCCCCCAGCATTCGTATAGACCTAATTAAAATAAACATCGTTTTCCCACGGGCGTAACCCCGTTAACACCTTTCTATACACCTACTTGATCGGCTAATTGTAATGTGTAAAACTCTCCCAGGAGTAACTCTTACTCGCAGTGGGTATCGGGATCCAACTATCTCATAGAAGATATGAAATCTTATTGCAAATTTCAACACTTGAAATTCCCGATAATATTTTGCCCCTAGCGTTCTATGACCTTGGCGAAGGCCAACAAACCATAGGCTGCTAATCAAGTTCAACCCGTACATTTAATGATTGAATTAAACCCACCTGCACGACCCTTGACGGAGGCCAACAAAGTCGCACGACTACCCTAATCCAATCTCATCTTATGTTAAAGATAAGCACTAGTTAGCTACCGCACACTACGCCTTAAAGGAGGCCAACAAATGTATCACGAATACTAAGTAGTACTTATCTGAAATGGCGGAGGGCTACGACAGGTTTTTAAGAAAACCTTTTGCATAATGAACATGATATAGTTGTAGAATCGAGTGTTTTGAAAAGGAGTGTTTTTGAGCTTTTTATTAGTTTTGCTAAACTGGTCACTCCCGGTGAAGGGATATCGGCTCTTTTCTCATCAAATAAGGTGCTCGATATTTCATAAATACCACTATGCAAAGCATGAACTAAATAGCAATAAAAAACCAAAACCGAGTGGGTTGTAGCAACTGCCAGTTTCGCTAAAGAGGTCACTCCCGGTGAATGGATCTCGGCTCTTTCTTTATCGAATAAGGTGCTGGATATCCTACAAGGAATACCGCTATGCAAAGCAAGAACTAGAGCTACCAGTTTTTAAAACAAGATTCTACAACATCTTTAGGTTTTTTTATTTCATTAATCTCATTAATTAAGTCCCATCAATTATGATTCCTAAGCATCACAGAAGAAACGAAAGCAGCATTATTTATTATATATCAAATATATAATATAAGCATTCATCTCAGAATATCAAGTGATCACATCACAGAATATCAGCAGCAGAAGATACACATATGAAATATTGGATATACTAGGAACTCCGTGTTTTAAATTAAGCCAGTAAAAATTAAGGATTCCACGGTCGTGATGAATAGCCAAACCCACATCCCTAGACACCTACGAGAGCGGCAAGGAATCCTACCAATTCTAGAGTTAAGAGACTCGGACTCGACTCCTCGAGATGGTCTCCCACTGGACCGCAGAACCCGGTTACTTGTGCTCTCGTCCTTGGGTCCATCCTAATGCAGAAAAGTAAATAATATACATCAATGGTGACATCATCCTCAACCCGGAAGTGCCCTAATAAAAGAATATTACATACAAGTATTTACATGAATGAAAATGACAAACTCTTATCTCACATAAAAAAACCCAGCTATTCAAAACACGATGATCCAATATAACATATCACAGCAACACATAACATCACATGTCATCAACGTAAATAAATGTGCGTATCCCAATTGTCGTTGACATATAGAAATGAAATCGGCGATGCACCACATATTACACTTGCGGTCGCAGTAAAGAAAGTGAAAAACTACAACAGTTGGAATCCGCAACAACCTTAAAGATCATAAACCCAATGTATCACATACTTTGGATTTCATGCCTAACCAAATGAATTCCTTAGACATCATAAAACCAGAATATCACATATTCCGAATTTCATGCCTAACAATTATAAACCCCGCAATTTAGTCTCGATATTGAAAACACTTTCCAATAACAAGTCGGGCAATTCAACAAGATTCGCGACATCCTGATCGTATGCTCGTCGGAAACATTAGTACACTGCCGCTCCCTCGACGCCGTTGACGAAGTGCACTTAGGCAGAAAACCGCGGCCCCGAGCACCCGTACGAATGCTTTTGGCAACGGGGTTCTCCTACAGGCACTTGGTCGGGGCTATGGGGCATGGCTATCTATTAAGGTTACCCGGTGAGTATCCGCGTACGCTACGTGATTGCGACGGACTTTTGATCCCCATCAAAATCTCGTGGAACTCGATCAAATGAGACTGAATTACTAGATTTATAAAATTCAAATTAGTTTTCACACAATTAAATATTGTGGATTCCAAGTATTGTATCACAATCACAGATAGCTAGACGATGCTAAACTTTTTGATCGAATTAACAAACACCCAAAATTCCTAGAGAGCTCAACACGTGAGCACAGTTTAAAAATACCCAGAACATGCCTCAGCACCTATGGACCAACCGTAGAAGGGCCAACCCTTGCCTCCCCTATGTATCCGTGAAACTATCACAAACCACTGATACAACTGCTAGGATCCATAGTGTCGCCGCTGGGTTTCGGGAGGCATCGACCATGCCGTTTTCAAAAAATTGGCGCGCTAAAGAACCTTAATGCTAGAATCTTAACTAGAGATTTAGATGAACCGAGCATGCAAACAACTTTACATACAAAGTGAACAAGAAATACAACCTTTTTAGACCGGTCCTTTACTTCAATAGCTCTGTGTAGTAGTCCCTTCACTCCAAGTAGTGATCTCCCGGATTCTAGTGAGGCTTCACAAGATGAAAGGAACAAGCTTGCTTGAAGTCTTCAAGGCCGAAGATGATCTATGTCGAGAAGACTCAAACCCATGCTACCTCTTCACTAAATTAGGGTTTCGTGAAGCAAACACCCTAAATTAAATGGCTAATTTAGTAGGGGATGATGAAGTAGGAATTTTGCTCACTTTGGATTTATATTTCTCACTAGGATTCTTCATCACACCAAACCATAGAAAGCTTTTGGAGATGAGGAAGAAGATGAAGTGGAGAAAGAATGGTGAATGAATTGTGTGAGAATAGCAACCATGGGTGAGTTTATGTCATACACTAACTCATGTAGAGAATAAACCATGGCTAAAGATAATGGTTGGGTTAATAAATATCTCATGTAAAACAAAGTTAGTGGATTAAGTCAATGGTTAGCATAAGCTTCTCCAAGCTTCCAACCATGACAAATTTCCATCCAATTTTGAATTACTTAGATAAATATAAACCCTAAATTACCTTTGTCATGGTTTAAGCCACAAACACCCAAGTTGCATATATAAACAACCATGACACAATAATATATATATCACATATATATTAAATGTGCACAAGTGAGAAAAGAAATGCTTAAGTGAGCTAATATTAGTTAATGTAAATTAATATATCAAATATATATTTATACATTAAATTATTAAATCAACACTTGATTTAATAATCCAGTTATATCACATATAACCGACTAATATCATATGTATCAACTTATCGAATCAACACTTAATTCGATAACCCGGCTATATCTCATATAACCGACCGATATCACATATCGCGAGAATGGAATGCGGTATCACATACGCGCATTAATCTCGGTCCCTCACATATCACATATGTGCTCCTACTTCGTTTCGCTTGAGCCAGGAAACCACTGTGTAGGACTCTAAAGACTCGTCAATACGGCGGCAGTAGGTGGTGATCATATCAGTCACCCACAAGCCGTAAGCGGTATGCTAAACATAACGGCCACCCAGGCATTGAGCGATCAGAAGATCAACAAGAAAGCCTGCTCATGCTCCAGCGAATCCAATCAGTAACACTACCGTACTGTCTGGTCTCTTCATCTGATTTGTCGCATATCACAGCCTGGGGGTGGTATAACGTCAGACCCCAATAGCCTGATAAGTTATGTCGATGGAAGTTCTATAACGGTTTGAGAAACCACTGGTAACACTTACCTATAGATCTCAGCAACCCTGGCTAGGGATTTCCTGTTATAGCCAATCGAGCATAGCGCAACATCAACGCCCAATACTGGGAGAGACGAATCCCCTTCTATCGCTCATTGCCTCTATGTGTCTCGGGACTGTACCCAAAAACCACCGTTTTGCAAGATCTCTTGAATGTGGTAATGTGGAAATCAAACTACAGTGGGAATCACAAAAGACTCAATGACGATCTCGGGTGGACGGACTAACCTATACCGGTGTCACAAAGAACTTCTATCTGACGATAAGTCTAATGCCATCTAGGAGTTCTCGGTGAGTCCGTCTAGTGTACCCAGTCTCCACTGAGCAGCCGTATACCATCTCTGATGTCAAACACCAATGGATATGGGATCATCCATCGCCCATCATATGGGTCGAAAAGTGTATACGCTAGTCTACTCTGGAATATCGATGCCCCGTCTCGATACTCCCACGACTTGGAATATTTGAAGGATGTACTTACCGACTACCTTTGTCCCCACTGGTATGATCTGCATCATAATCCTGGTAGTCAAGTACTCATCCTAAGAGCTTTATCAACATGTAATAGAGAGACAATAAGTGTACATGATAAGATAAAGTGCAACCAGATAGCATACTATCATGTCGAGCAAGAAAGTCCGCCCTATATATGTCCAAGCATCCACTACAATATACATCATATGTATAATAATGGCCTCTAGGGCATACATATAACTAACAATCTCCCACTTGCACTAAGGCCATTTGTTATAGTATCTCATACCCAACGTCCCCAAACACAATCTCTCTGGGGAATGACCTCTATGAGTGGATCCTCCGTGTTATCCTTCACGTCAACTCTCCCAACCTCGATCCCCTAGAGATCAACCATCTCCCTGATCAGGTGATACTATCCTCATAATATGTCCGGATCGCTGATGGGACCGGCATTCCTAGGCCAAAGCCCTAACTCCATTGTTGTCACAATAACAATTATTGGACGCTCAATTGTAGGAACCATTTTCATCTCTTGAACAAGAAATGTCCAGATAGCCACTTTGGAAGCATCGTTGGTAACGATGTATTAAACCTTTATTGTCTAGTATGCCACGATATCTAGCTTGGAAATCATCCAACATACTGTCCCTCCACGGAGGGTAAAGACAAAGCCTGTGACTGACATTCAGTCGACCTTATCACTCTGGAAGCTCGAATTGGTAAAGGACTCCTACTGGAGTTCATCGTTATCAAAACCCCAAGAACATCTCTTTAGTGCTTCTCAAGTACATAAGAATGTCCTTCATAGCTGTCAGTGATTCTCCCAAGATCTAATTGATTCCCAATCACTACACCTAGTGAGTCAGCTACATCTGGTCTGGTACATAACATCGCATACATGATAGAGCCTAGTGCCGAAGCAAAGGGTATCCCTTGTACGTGAGCTCTCTCCAAATCAGTCTTGGAAAACTTCTTTTTGGATAGAGTGATTCCTGAGTAAGTGGGCGAACCACCACGCTTAGAATCTTCCATATTAAACCCCTTTAGTATGGTGTTAATGTACCTAGATTTGGGACACTCCCAACATCCACTTTGATCTATCATCATAGATCATAATCTACAAGATGTAGTAGGTATCATCCAGATCTTCTATGGAGAATCCTCGTGATAAGAGAAGCTTGACCGAGTGTAGCATAGGAAACCCTTTCTTATCAAGAGTATATTATCTACGTACAATACGTAGATGACAACCTTACTCTCTACAACCTTCTTGTATATACAAGGTTCATCTACCTTTTTGATGAAGTCAAACACTTTAACTGCCACATCAAAACAAATGTTTCAACTCTGCGATACCTGCTTTAATCCTGATGGACTTAGCTTTGAAAGTCTTAACTTTTCCATTTACACCAAGAATCTTCTCAAGATCCACTTGCTCCCGATGGGTTTTACCCTTTCAGGTGCAACATTCAAAGTCATACTTTGTTGGTATATATGGATTCCATCTTTGATCGCATAGCATCCAGCCATTTCACAGAGTCCCCACTCGTGATAGCCTGCTTGAACCTAGTTAGGTCATCATCTACCATGATGCAATCCTCGCTCCCACCGTTATCGAGGAAACCATAGTATCTTTCATGTGGATGAGGAACCCTACCAGATTCGCGGAGAGGCTGAGCTTCGTTGGAGACAATTGAGTCCTTTGGTTTCACCAAATCATCAGCTGTTAGTTTGTCTAGCTGGGTCTCCTTCCAGCTCTGCCTCATGACCACTAATTTCTTCTTAAGAAATTCTTTTTCTAAAAAGGTGGCATGCTGAGAAACAAAACACCTTTTGCTTTTCAGTGTTGTAGAAGATATTCCCACGCAAATGTTTGGGATATCCAACAAACATATACAGAACTGACCTTGCCTCGAGTTTGTTCGGATTTTGCTTTTCAATATAGGCCGGACAACCTCATATCTTAACTCGTTTAAGAGTTGGTCTCTTCCCATTCCATATCGCATATCGCGTGGTAGGCCCTGATTTGTAGGGAACCTTATTCAATAGGTATGCAACTTCACAAGTCCATAACTCCAATAGGAAACAGGCAACACAGCAGTACTCATCATAGAGCGTGCCATATCTCATAGGGCGCGATTCCTCCGCCCCGATACACCATTATGCTGTGGTGTACTCGAAGGAGTAAGCTGAGAGAGAATCGCATTTTCTATTAAATAATCCAGGAACTCCATGCCCAAGTATTCTCCTCCTCGATCACCTCGAAGGACTTTAATACTTCTACCCGTCTGGACCTCAACTTCAAGCTTATATTCCTTAAATTTCTCAAAAGTTTCAGACTCGTGTTTCAACAGGAATATATGTCCGAATCCTTAGAGATCGTCGATGAATGTAATGAAGTACAAAGAACCAACCGTGGCATTTGTAAACATAGGAGCATATACATCATCATGTATCCGTCCCAAGAGTTCAAAAACCCTTTCTCTATTTTCAGTAAACAGAGTATTGGTCATTTTACCCTTGAAACGAGACTAACAAGTATCATAAGATGAAAATTCGAACGGATTTAAATATTCATCCTTATGTAACTTAGCTAGTCGCGTCGCATTGATATGACCTAGTCTACAGTGCCACAAGAAGGATTCGTTCATTTCTTAACTACTCTTCTTGTTTGTGTTCTACATACTTTGAACCATGCTTTAATTTAGAACGTATTTGCTATTACATAACGTGCCTGATCTAATCAACTCTTGATCCAGGAAAATGGTCATAGAATTATATCCTTCTTTAACTCAATAAAGAATTTGATGTAATGTTGTATATCACGTTCGGTATCTAATAACATTTGTTCAGAATCAATGTATTAATACAGGGTGATCTTTGCCAACTTATTTGGCTGCAAAAATTGCACCATTCTGTAACAGTTAGAGACATATCACCTAATCCCAGTTCTCTACCTTTCTGTAGCCCATGTAACAGATTTCATATATAGGATCCTGATCCGGTATCTCATACCTAGGATGTAAAGGATACTGAGAAACAGTTCTTGGTAACGAACACACCCGAAGAATATGCATCAACATTCTCATTCCTCAATTGGGTCGCGTGGAAATCTGGATATTCTCCAATTTCCTGCTCGGACTTATAACAATTATAAGATAGAACAGAACTAACGTTCCCCAACTCAGTATAATAAGCAGGTTCGGTCAATGCATCCATATTATTATCTTGATTAAGGCGTGACATGGTGGCTACCAGGAGAGAGAGAGAGAGAAGAAAACACTCTGTGTATGCTGTTGCAAGATCAGATTGGTTATTATTTTATCTAATCAGGATGGCTCCCACTGTTTTTATCAAATCTTCCTTCAAACCTTAAAAGGTAAGACTAGCCGGGATTAATTACACCCTACAAGTTTGCCAATCTTTCGGCCAGGCCAGTGTTGGTACTTTGTGTTAGTTATATGTATGCCCTAGAAGCCATTACTGTACATACGATGTATATTGTAGTAGATGCTTGGACATATATAGGGAGGACTTTCTTGCTCGACATGATAATACGCTATCTGGTTGCTCTTTATCTTAACATGTACTCTAATTGTCTCTATGTTACATGTTGATAAAGCCCTTAGGATATGTACTTGACTACTGTGACTATCATGAGATCATAATAGTGGGGCCACGGTAGTCGGCGAGTACATCCTATAACTGTTCCTAGTCGAGGGTGTATCGAGACAGGGCATCGATGCACCAGAGTAGACTAGTGTATACGCATTTTGACCCATATGATGGGCGATGGATGATCCCATATCCATCGGTGTTTGACATCAAGGATGGTGTACGGGTGCTCAGTAGAGACTGGGTACACTGGACGGACTCACCGAGAACTCCCAGATGGTTTTATACCTCACGTCAGATGGCAGTTCTCTAGTGACACTAGTACAGGTTAGTCTGTAGACCCAAGATCGTCATAGAGTCTTGTGTGATTCCCTTTGTGCTTTGATTTCCATCATACCACGTCCAAGAGGGCATACAAAAAGGTGGCTTTTAGGTACAGTCCCGAATCACATGGAGGCAATGAGCGGTAGGAGGGGATTCGTCTCTCCTGGTATAGGGAGTTGATGTTGCGCTCTGTTCGATTGGCTATAACTGGAAATCCGTGCCCAGGGTTGCTGAGATTTACTGGTAAGTGTTATCAGTAGTTTCTCAAACTGTTATAGACCTCATATCAACACGACTTATCAAGCTACTTGGGTCTGACGTTTTCCACCCCTAGGCGAGATATGCGACATATCAAACGAAGAGACCGGACCTTACGGGAGTGTTACTGATTGGATTCGCAGGAGAATGTATAAGCTTGCTTGTTAATCTTCTGATCGCTCAACACCTGGGTGGCTGTTACGTTTAGCTGACCGCTTGCAGCTTGTGGGTGTTTGATATGATCATCACCTACTGCCGGCGTATTGACGATTCTTCAGAGTCCTACACAGAGGTTTCTTGACTCAGGCAAAACGGAGTAGCAGCACATATATGATATGTGCGGGACCGAGAACAATACGTGTATGTGATACCGTATTAGATTCTCGCGATGAGATATCGGCCGGGTATATGTGATGTAGCCGGGTTATCGGATCAAGTGTTGATTCGATGAACTGATACAGATTATATTAGTCGGTTATTTGTGAAATAGCCGGATTATCGGATCAAGTGTTGATTCGATAATTTAATGTATAATTATATATTTGATATATTAAATTACATTAACTAATATAAGCTCACTAAAAGATTCATTTTCTCACTCGGGTAATACATTGATATATATGCGATATATGTTAATTGTATTATTTTCTTTTATTACAAAATATATTATATATGTGATATATAATATTGTAACATGTTATAATTACTAATGAAACAAGATTAGTGGAGATTAGACATGGTTAGGGTTTGATTTGGGTTAGTTCTTTCAAGAACCTTCTAGAAGGTTTTCTTTTGTTTTGAGCTAAGATATTAAGTTTGATATTTTAGTGACTCATTCTTTAACCCAACCCAAACCCTTAACCCTAGTTAACTCTCTACAATGGTTAGCCTTCTCATGATCAATCATGGTTACATTTGTAATTATCACTTGAATTTCATTATTCATCACAAAAGGAATTTCCTTCTACTTCTTCTTCCTTGTGCTTTGAGAAAGCTTTCTAGGTTTTCTTTATGTGATGATTTAGTGTGAGTAATAGAAAATAAATGAGAGCAAAAATCCTACTTCATCATCCTAATCTATCCTAGCCATTTAGATTAGGGTGTTCACTTCATTTAGTGAGTGAGAGCTTGTGTTAAAGAAACTTCAAGGTAGATCATCTTAGTTATCGAAGATCGGAAGCAAGCTTGCATCTTTCTCTTCGTGGATCCTCTCTAGAGTTTGAGAACTTGATGATCGCAGCGAAGGGACCACAACACGGAGCTTTAGAAGTGAAGGACCGGACTATAAAGGTTGTAATCCCAAACTCTTAGATGTTAAAGTGTTTAACATGCTTTGTTTCGCCTAATCTCTAGTTTAAAGATCTTGGTTAGGATTGTTCGGCACGTCTAAATTTTAAATCGGGCATGGTTGATGCCTTGTAGACCTTTGTGAGGGTGCCTAGTAACCCTGCAGTGGTATCAGAGCCAAACTAGAGCTTTAGGCGAAGTCTAGACGAAGTTTACAGTCTGATCGAACCCCGAAACCCCGGTTTAGACCCCTCTATGGATATTTTCTAAAAAAGTTATTTTTTCTGCATTAAAAATACTCAAATAAATCAGCAGGGAATTCTAAGGTTTTATGTAAAAAAAACGAGCCATTAATTCGCTTAAAGCGCCGCGGAACCGCGGCCGTACCATGACTTGCGCGGCGGTTCCGCGGCGCTACAGTGGCATTAGGGTTTGAATTTTGTACAGTAATGAACCGTAGGTATTTCCGGATGCTTCTAGGGATTTTTAGTGTTACTCAAGTGTTGAGTTTTCTGCAGATCTTTTGTATTCGTTGATTCGATCAGATAATTTAACTTCGTTTAACTTTTTTCGGGGTAATTTTAGAACGTGTTAAAAAGTTCGAACAGATATCAATAACTAACTTTTTCCCCTGTCAGAAAATTTTTGAAAAGTTGGATTTTTTCTGAAGTTTGAAACTTCCGGAAAATCATGCAAGTAACGCGGTGGACCCTCTAGAAGAACACAAACCTTAACTCGATTATGTGACCGTCTGAACCTCCTCTGAACCTTAGAGTTTGGGGCAGTACGGCGTTGCCGCATGTGAGGCGTTGGCTTGACCCTTCTACGGCTGGACCACTGGTACTATGGCATGTGATGGATACTTTTTGAACTCTGCTCAGGTGATAAGCTATTTGGGAAATCTTGGGTGTTTGTTTATTCGATCGGAAAGTTTAACATTATCTATTAATCTGGAATGTGATACAATATTTGGAATCCACAAGTAGTTATGAGATAACTAATTTGAATGTTATAAATCTAGTAGTTTAGTCTCATTTGAACGGTTGCCACGGGATTTTGATGCGATCAAAAGTCCGTCGCAATCACGTAGCGTACGCGGATACTCGCCGGGTAAACTTAATAGATAGCTACACCCCATAGCCCCGACCAAGTGACTGTAGGAGAACCCTGTCGCCAAAAGCATCCGATCGGGTGCTCACGGCAGCGGTGTTCCGCCTTCGTCGACGGCGTCCGGGGGTGCAGCCGTCTACTAAACTTTGCGACGAGCATTCGATCAGGATGTCGGGAATCTTGTTGAATTTCCCGACTAGATATTGAAAAGTGTTTTCGATAATTAGACTAAAATGCGGGGTTTATAATTGTTAGGCATGCGATGTTTAAGGAATTCATTTGGTTAGGCATGCGATGTCTAAGGAGGTTGCGGATTCCAACTGTTGTAGTTTTACACTTTCTTTTCTGTGACCGTAAGCGTAGTATGTGGTGTATCACGGGTTTCATTGCTATACATCAACGACAATCGGGATATGCATACTTGCTTCCGTTAATGATATGAGATATTATGTGTTGCTGTGATATGTTATATTGGATCGTCGCGTTTTGAATAGCCGGGGGTTTTATGTGAGATGAGAGTTTTTCTTTTTCATTCATGTAAAATTCATTTGTATGTAATATTCTTTTATTGGGGCACTTCCGGGTTGAGGATGTTGCCAGCATTGTATATTATTTACTTTTCCGCATTAGGTAGACCCAAAATAGGGAGCACAATTAACTGGGTTCTAGGGTCTAGTGGTAGACTATCTTGAGGAGTCGAGACCGGGTCTCGTAACCCTAGAATTGGCAGTGTTGCTTGCCGCTCTCGTAGGGGTCTAGGGATGTGGGTTTGGCTATTCATCGCGACCGTGGAATCCGTGTTTTATACAGGCTCGTACTAAAACACAGACCTCTTAGTATATCCAATATTTCATATATGTTTCTTCTGCTAAATGTTCTGTGATGAGATCATATTACTGCCAGAGATGAATGTTTATATTATATATATAAGATATATGTTATATTTCAGATTTTGTTTCAAATGTGATTCTTGTGAAGCATAAGAAAATGGGACTTCATTAATGAGATTAATGAAACTAAAAGAAACCTAAAGATGTTGTAGAAACTTGTTTGAAAACTGGTACCTCTAGTTCTTGCTTTGCATAGCGGTGTTCCTTGTAGAACATCCAGCACCTTATTCGATAAGGAAAGAGCCGAGATCCCTTCACCGGGAGTGACCTCTTTAGCGAAACTAGCAGATGCTGCAAACTCGGTTTGTCTTTTGATTGTTTCAATAGTTTTTGCTTTGCATAGTGATATTTGTGAAATATCCTGCACCTTATTCGATGAGGAAAGAGCCGACGATCCCTTCACCGGGAGTGACCTCTTTAGCAAAACTAGAAAAAGTCTCAAAAACATTCCATTTAAAATCACTCGATTCTACAACGATATCAAGTTCATTAAGCTCATGGTTTTCTTAAAAACCTGCGTAGCCCTCCATCATTTCAGATATGTACTACTTAGTATTCGTGCTGCGGTAGTTTGGCCTCCGTCAAGGCGTAATGTACGGTAGCTAACTAGTGCTTATCTGCTAGCATACGATGCGATTGGATTAGGGTATTCGTACGGCGTAGTTTGGCCTCCGTCAAGGGTCGTGCGGGTGGGTTTAACTCAATTAGGAAATGGCGGGTTGAACTTGACTAGCGGACTATGGGTAGTTTGGCCTCCGTCAAGGTCATAGGACGCTAGGGGTAAAATATTATTAGGAATTTCAAATGTTGAAATTTGCAATGAGATTGCATACCATCTATAAGATAGTTAGATCCCGATACCCGCTGCGAGTAAGAGTTACTCCTGGGAAAGTTTTACACATTACAATTAGCCGATCAAGTAGGTGTCTAAAAAGGTGTTAACGGGGGGTTACGCCCCTGGAAAAACGAGGTTTATTTTAATTAGGTCCGTGCGAAAGCACGGGGAACCTCCCTCAAAGTACCGGCACTAGCCTGGCTGAAAAATTGGCGAACTTGTAGAGTGTAATTAATCCCGGATAGTCTTTCCTTTTAGGGTGTGAAGGAAGATTTGACTAAAACAGTGGGAGACATCCTGATTAGATAAATTGATAACCAATCTAATCTTGTAAAAGCGCACGCTGAGTGTTTTCTTCTCTCTCTCTCCTGGTTGCGACTATGTCACGCCTTAATCAAGATAATAATACGGATGTATTGACCGAACCCACTTGTTATACTGAGCTAGGGAACGTTGGTCCCACTCCAAACTTATAATTGTTATAAGATAGAGCAGAAAATAGGGGATTACCAGAATTCCCGTGCCACCAAAATGAAGAAAGTGCATGCTGATGCATCTTCTTCGGGTTTGTTCATTACCGAGAACTGTTTTTCAGTATCCTTTACGTCCTGGGTATGAGATACCGGATCAGGATCCCGCAAATGTAATTTGTTACATGGGCTACAGATAGGTAGATAACTAAGAACGGGTGATAAGTTTTAAGAGTTGGAAATGAAGCAAGTGTTGCAGCCAAGTATGTTCGCAGTTATCACCTTGTATTACTAGAATACATTGATTCTGAACGAATGTTATTAGATACCGAACCTAATATACAATATCATATCAGTCTCTTTATTAGTAAAGAAGGATATAATTTTATATTGTTGGATAATGTTTTGAACATTTCCTAAATCAAGAGTTGATCGGATCAGGCACGTTATCTAAAAGCATAGACGTTCTAAATCAAACCACAGTTCGTAACGTACAGAACACACACAAGAGGAAGAGTTCAGACATGAACGAATCCTTCTTGAGGCGTTGTAGACTAGGTCATATCAATGCGACCCGACTAGCTGAAGTTACATATAGATGCATACTTAAATTAGTTTGAATTTACATCTTGTGAAACTTGCCGGTCATGTCACAGAGATAAGATGACCATAGCTCCATTTATTGGAAACAGAGAAAGAGTTAGTGAACTCTTGGGATTGATACATGCTGATGTATGAAAGTTCCCTATCTACACATGTCAGGACCGGTTCTTTGTACTTCATTACATTCACTGATCATCTCTCAAGATTCAGATATATGTTCCTGCTGAAACACAAGTCCGAAACTTTTGAGATAATCACAGAATATAAGTTAGAAGTAGAGAACCAAAAACGGGTATAAGTATTATGTCCTTTGATGAGATCAAGGAGGAGAATACTTGAGCACGGAATTCCTGGACTATTCTAAAGGAGAATGATATTCTCTCTCAGCATTACTCCTCCGAATACACCACAGCACGTCGGTGTATCGTGGCGGAGCAATCACACCCTATGTAATTTGGTGTGCTCTATGATGAGTACTACTGAGTTTCCTATTTCCTTTTTGGAGTTATGCACTTGAGAAGCTGCATACCTATTGAATAGGGTTCAAATCAAATCAGTTACCTACCACTTCATATGTGATATGGAATGGGAAGAGCCCATATCTTAAGTTTTTTAAGATTTGGGGTTGTCCGGCCTATGTCTAAAAGCATAATCCGGACAAGCTCGAGGCAAGCTTAGTTTTGTGGAAGTTTGTTGGATATCCCAAACATTCGTAAGGGAATATTTTCTACCAAACCGAGGAACAAAAGATGTTTTGTTACTCAGCATGCCACCTTTGTGAAAGGGAATTTCTTGTGAAGAAATTATTGGTCATGAGGCAGAACTGGAAAGAGTTCCAGCTATACAAACTGCAGCTGATGATTTGGTAGAACCAAAGGATTCAATAGTTTCCAACGAATCTCAGCCTCTCCGCCGATCTAGTAGGGTTCCTCACACACCTGAGAGATACTTCGGTTTTCTCTATGACAGTGGGAGCGAGGATTGCATCATGAGATGATGACCCAACTAGTTTCAAGCTGGCCATCAGGAGTGGGACTCTGTAAGAATGGCTGGATGCTTAGCGATCTGAGATGGATTCCTTATACACCAACAAAGTATGGAATTTGGTTGCTTTATCTGAAGGGTTAAATCCCCATCACGAGCAAGTATATCTTGAGAAGATTACTTGGTGTACATGGAAAAGTTGAGATTTTCAAAGCTATGTTTAACTCCATCCAGATCCTACTTGCCACGGCTACATGCCATGACTACGATATCTGGCGGTTGGGTGTCATGACTGCTTTTCTAAATGATGATTTGGAAGAGAGCGTCTATAAGTATATAGCCAGAGGGCTTCGTAGAAGTGGGATCAGCGGAAACGTGTGCAAGTTGTTTTATGTGAGAAAACAGGCATCGCGGAGTTGGAACATCTGTTTTGATGTTGTAGTCAAAGAGTTTGACTTCATCAAAATGGTAGATGAACCTTGTATATACAAAAAAGGTAGTAGAGAGTATGGTGGTGATCCTCGTAGAGTATGTGGATGACATACTCTTGATAGGGAAGGAGTTTCCTATGCTACGCTCGGTCAATCTCCGCTTATCACGAGGATTCTCCATATAGGATCAAAGTGATACCTCCTAAATCCTGGGTATTGATCTATGAGTTAGATCTAATTGGATGTTAGGATTCTCACTAGTTGTAGTGAGATGGTATCAATAGATCCTTAGGAGAATCACTGGATTGCTTCCAAAGTGATAAGGACGACTGAATGTCAGTCGCAGGCATTGTCTTTACGCTTAGTGGAGGGACGGTATGTTGGAAGACTTCCAAGCAAGATACCATGACATACTAGACGATTAAAGTGAAGATACATTGTTACTAAGGATGCTACCAAAGAGGCAGTCTGGATATATATAAGTTTATGAGATGAACTTCGTTCCAACCATTGTGTGACAATGGAGTTACAGCTTTAGCCTAGGAACGCCCGTCCCATCAGAAATCCAGATATAATTCTTTGGCAGTATCACCTGATCATGGAGATGGTTGATCTCCAGGGAGATCGAGGTTAGGAGAGTAGACGCCGAGGACAACAGCACGGATCCACTCACAAAGGCCTTTTTCCTAGTGGAGACTTTTATGGAATGGTTGAGTATGAGATACTTCAACCACAGCTAATTGTTGGGTATGTGATACCACAATAGATGGCCCTAGTGCAAATGGGAGATTGTTAGTTATATGTATGCCCTAGAGGCCATTACTGTAGATACGATGTATATTGTAGTGGACGCTTGTACATATATGGGGAGGACTTTCTTGCTCGACATGATAGTACGCTATCTGGTTACTCTTTATCTTAACATATACTCTGATTGTCTCTATATTACATGTTGATAAAGCCCTTAGGATATGTACTCGACAGCTGGGACTATGATGAGATCATACTAGTGGGGCCACGGTAGTCGACGAGTACATCCTATAACTGTTCCTAGTCGAGAGTGTATCGAGACAGGGCATCAATGGACCAGAGTAGACTAGCGTATACGTATCTTGACCCATATGATGGGCGATGGATGATACCATATCCATCGGTGTTTGACATCAAGGATGGTGTATGGGTGCTCAGTAGAGACTGGGTACACTGGACGAAGTCGCCGAGAACTCCCAGATGGTATTATACCTCACGTCAGATGGCAGTTCTCTGGTGACACTGGTACAGGTTAGTCTGTAGACCCGAGATCGTCATAGAGTCTTGTGTGATTCCCATCGTGCTTTGATTTACATCATACTACGTCCAAGAGGGCATGCAAAAAGGTGGCTTTTGGGTACAGTCCCGAATCACATGGAGGCAATGAGCGATAGGAGGGGATTCGTCTCTCCTGGTATAAGGAGTTGATGTTGCGCTGTGTTCGATTGGCTATAACTGGAAATCCCTGGCCAGGGTTGTTGAGATTTACTGGTAAGTGTTATCAGTAGTTTCTCAAACTGCTATAGACCTCATATTGACACGACTTATCAAGCTACTGGGGTCTGACGTTTTCCACCCTTAGGCGAGATATGCGACATATCAGACGAAGAGACCGGACAGTACGGGAGTGTTACTGATTGGATTTGCCGGAGAATGTACAGGCTTGCTTGTTAATCTTCTAATCGCTCAATACCTGGGTGGCTGTTACGTTTAGCTGACCGCTTGCAGCTTGTGGGTGTTTAATATGATCATCACGATTCTTTAGAGTCCTACACAGAGGTTTCTTGACTCAGGCAAAACGGAGTAGGAGCACATATATGATATGTGCGGGACCGAGAACAATACGTGTATGTGATACCGTATTAGATTCTCGCGATATGAGATATCGGCCGGGTATATGTGATATAGCCGGGTCATCGGATCAAGTGTTGATTCGATGAAATGATACAGATTATATTAGTCGGTTATTTTTGAAATAGCCGGATTATCGGATCAAGTGTTGATTCGATAATTTAATTTATAATTAAATATTTGATATATTAAATTACATTAACTAATATAAGCTCACTAAAAGATTCTTTTTCTTACTCGGGTAATACATTGATTTATATGCGATATATGTTAATTGTATTATTTTCTTTTGTTACAAAATATATTATATATGTGATATATAATATTTTAACATGTTATAATTGCTAATGCAACGAGATTACTGGAGATTAAACATGGTTAGGGTTTGATTTAGGTTAGTTCTTTCATGAACCTTCTAGAAGGTTTTCTTTTGTTTTGAGTTAAGATATTATGGTTGATATTTTAGTGACTCATTCTTTAACCAAACCCAAACCCTTAACCCTAGTTAACTCTCTACAATGGTTAGCCTTCTCATGATCAACCATAGTTGCATTTGTTATTATCACTTGAATTTCATTATTCATCACAAAAGGAATTTCCTTCTTCTTCTTCTTCTTCTTTGAGCTTTGAGAAAGCTTTCTTGGTTTTCTTTATGTGATGATTTAGTTTGAGAAATAGAAAATAAATGAGAGCATAAATCCTACTTCATCATCCTAATCTATCCTAGCCATTTAGATTAGGGTGTTCACTTCATTTAGTCAGTGAGAGCTTATGTTAAAGAAACTTCAAGGTAGATCATCTTAGTTATCGAAGATCGGAAGCAAACTTGCATCTTTCTCTTCGTGGAGCCTCTCTAAAGTTTGGGAACTTGATGATCACAGCGAAGGGACCACAACACGGAGCTTTAGAAGTGAAGGACCGGACTACAAAGGTTGTAATCCCAAACTCTTAGATTTTAATGTGTTTAACATGCTTTGTTTCGCCTAATCTCTAGTTTAAAGATCTTGGTTAGGCTTGTTCGACACGTCTAAATTTTAAATCGGGCATGGTTGATGCCTTGTAGACCCTTGTGAGAGTGCCTAGTAACCCTGCACTTTGAGGGAGGTTCCCCGTGCTTTCGTACGGACCTAATTAAAATAAACCTCGTTTTCCCAGGTGCGTAACCCCGTTAACACCTTTCTAGACACCTACTTGATTGGCTAATTGTAATGTGTAAAACTCTCCCAGGAGTAACTCTTACTCGCAATGGGTATCAAGATCCAACAATCTCATAGAAGGTATACAATCTCATTGCAAATTTCAACACTTGAAATTTGCACTCCTCCTTGGGTCAAAACCAGAAGTGAGGCAACGCCCTTCATCAAAGTCAATAGGCCACCCGGCACTTCACGGAATCCGGTAATTTGAGAACCCCTCCTTGGATCAACCTGTACCCCCTACGAGTGCGACGAATAGCCCGTCAATTCTAGAGTGAGGCCCCCTCCGTCTCAACGCCATGAGATGTGGACCCATTGCCCTCTAGAACCCGGCTATTCGTGCACTCCGGATTGGGGTAATCCTAGTACAGAAAAGAAAATAATTACAAGGATGACATCGGCCTCAACCCAGTCGTGCCCCAAACAAATAATATACAAACGGGCAGTGACGACAGTCCATAAGTCGGACGCTCGGCCCGTAATATCAAGTGTACAAACTGAATCTAAATTATACTATCATTGCACCACCTGGTTATCCACAACGACGATCCAACCACAACCCCAGCACAACACATAACATCAACGTGAATGTCATGTTCGCAAACCCGTCTAAAAGAGCATATAGCAATTGGACGAGTTGTACCGCTTTAATGACATTCACGGTCGCAGATGGTAATGCATGTACTGTAAACTTAAGCATTTAAAATTTCGATCGACAAAAGCTTTCGTATTGGCCCCAAGTGCAATCCAGTACTCAAAAAAATCTGGGCCAAATACAAAATACCACATAAACCACATTTCCAAACAATAGAGCACCACAAGAAAATTTGTGCACAGAGACCAGTAAACGACCGCGGAACCGCTGCAAATAGGTACTAAATGCAGTGGTTCCGCAGCGATTTGAAACGATCTTGTGCCCAATTTTCTTGTCAGCTTCTAAAATACCCTGCACAAATTTCTGAGACTCTGTAAATAATTTTTTTACAACTTTTAAAAATCGGCAGAAACCAAAAATTTGGAATTGTGTTTTCGGAAATTTTGCTCGATCGATCTTTTAAGCACGTAAGAACAAGCTAGATTAGGGTTAAAGGGTTGGCTCTGATACCATGTTGGATTACTGTAGCATCCCGGCCATCAAACCTTGGCAGAATGCGGAGCAAAATTTTTCTAAACCGGCACTACCACAACCCCCGAATACAGAACGGCCATTAACCCTAAATTTAGTAAGCTATAAAAGGAGTTTGGAATGTTATACCGAATGATGCGTGTCCAACGGTCTTTAACCACTTCCCAAGCTCCTAATGGCCACCATGATCGAGTTTGGTCGCCTGTCTCCCTCCATCGAAGATGATCCCCCCGAGAGTCTATAAATGGAGCTCCTACTTCATAAACGAAGTAACTAGGGTATCTAGTTTGCTAAACATGATAGCCAAGATGATATAGAGTCTAATAAGGGATTAATTTGTCACTAAACACCATAAGTTTCTCAACACATGAGAGGGCTAGGGTGGAGGAAGAAGAAGAAGAAGCCATGAGAGATGAGAGTGTAAAGCTTAGAGCTCAACTCGAGAAAAGGCAAAGTGTTGTGTGAGTGTGAAAAAATGCCACGACCCAAAATAGCACGTGACTGGCACTTGAATCATATGGAGTCTATAGGATCCCATCTAATTCAAGTAAGCCAAAATCCCAGAAATCTAAACCACTTAAAAGAAGAAGGTGAAGGAAAACTTGTTTTAAAGTTGCATATAATCACTTTGAAAAGTCATAGTAAACATTTTTGAAACATCATATCTTTTCCGAAAATTTCGGTAAAGTCTCCATTGTAAATACTGGCCCCAAAAAGGGTACAATAAGAATAATATGAATAAAGGCATCCCCAAGCGGGAGCTAGCTCTTCGTCAATTGACGGTCACAACCACGCAAGCAATATAATATACAATGTCAAGGGCGAGGATCAAAACTCAAAAGGAAACTCAAAATCATCAAGAAAACCATAATAATACAACGCGCGGCTCTATGGTCGAAAGAATAAACAACTGGTTTTCTATGTCTGAGATAAATATACAAGTCTGGTTGATGGAGTTTACTAGATACAATTGAATATAAATGTAAAATGATGGTCACGATACAAGTGAGTCCACCTACTAAAGCAATCACCGGAAAAGGAGCAGTGTGCCAGCGAAGCCGCAATGAACCTGTACGGCAAAACCTGTAAGAAACTGTGGCACAACGGGGTTGAGTTGCCAACTCGTGAGTAGAAAACATCACAGAGCAGAAATCGTATGAATGACTCAATGCTAGGTCAATACGACCAAATATAAATATCCTCAAAATGATAAAGCCTGAAGCATGATAAGGTGGCAAGGGTAAACATCTATACATAAGTGAAATACCAAGTGCTCGTGTCAGTGCCTTAGGTAGCAGCATATCATAAATATGTGGTATGAATGCAATATAATTAAAACAGAATACATCATAAATGTGACAACTGTTTTCTTTATTTAGTGAGATTTCTGCATATTTATAAATCGAGGTATCATCAATGAAATCAACATGAAATCAGTGTCAATTATCGATACAAAACATAAATCCCAATATCTCAATATCTCAATATCTCAGGCTCCGGCAATCCGGACTGGCATGCAACCTCAAATCTCAATATCTAAGGCTCCGGCTATCCGCACTGGCCCATATCATCAAATCTCAAAAGCTTAGGCTCCGGCTATCCGGGCTTGCCTGTAATCTGAACGGTATCCTCTGGATATCCATCGAGTCATAATAAAATCACCGGTCAGTAATGCTCTCCTGTCACAGGGTCAACGCCATCATCTGTGACCTTCTCGCCCCGGGGTACCTCACCGGGTCCACCATGCGCCCACAGATGGTTCCTCCTCCTCCTCGAATCGAGTGTATGATATCGCTCAAGAGCCGAGAAAACTCATGGTGGACATATCTCAAATCATATCATGAGAAAACCGCATTTTTTTTATCTTTTAAAAAGATGATAAGTTTATAAATCTTTTGCGGTTTCTCTAAATCCAGAAAACTAATGGAAATCCGAAATCGTAAAACACGATGTAAATAAATAATTAATATTGTGCTCCGGCAATCCGGACTGGCCAAAACTATCGCATGGCAAATAAATATATGAATATACATGCATGAGATAACACAGTAAATAAATGCAATATCTAATCTAGCACACTAATAATATATCGGAACTATCAGCTAACAAGCAATATCAATGATTCAATATTCTCTAAAGTGTGCGTGGCATGGCAATTACCGATAATGATGTGTGTGATCCGGCAAGCAGGTGTATGTGAAGCATATGCATCATCGGTAATTGTAACATTTCAGAAAATATGAAATATTATTTTTGGAATTTAATATTAAAATAATATATTTCGTAAAAACTACCCGATTTGCGAAATTGGGGTTTTCGTAAAAAGGTATAAATATATACCAATAATTGTGAAATAATTGGAAATTAATATGATTTTATTCATTTAAAAATATATTTATCGTATTTGGCATTTTAAAAAGTTTATTATATGCAGTTTGGATAAAACCCGATTAGTGCACTGCTAATCGCGATTAAGCCAAATCCGTGTTTATACAATTTTCCATGGTTTGTGCACTGAGTCATGTCGCACTTGATTGCATGTTATTTTTTATGTTGTTTTGGGTATTATGTGTTTTGGTTTTAAAATTTAAAAGATAAGAAAAAGAGAATAGGATAAAAGGGTAATATTTGAAAGTGAGGGGTGAGAATAAGAGGGGAGAGAGAGAGAGGGTATCCATATCTTTCCTCCCCATTTCTTTTCTTCTTCTCCTTCAACATATTCACCTTCCCTCCACCTTCACACCAAGAAACCATCTCAAATCCTTCTTCCAAACCCTAAAGCCCTTTCATTAATGTTGATCCCCTCTTCATCCTCTGGACTTTGGACCAAGAAAAGACGGATTTTGATGACTTGGGGCAGCAAGGGTTTTTCTTTAGTTGCCCATTTGAGGTAAAATTCTCTTCACTTGATTTAGTTTATGTTTTCTCAGCATTCTAGTTAGTTAGAATTGGGTTAAGGTGTGGATTTGTGAACTTGGAAATTCCAAGAGAAGGATTAGGGTTTGAGTTGTGTTGGTTGATGCCTAGTGGCTATTTACAAGACCTTAGAGATCAATTCTTGACCTGGATTAGTGACCAAACCCCAAAATATGAACTTTAGATCTATCGATATCGGGTTTTGTGGATTTAGTGATGGTATTTAGAGATCTGGAATGACCCGGGGCCTTTGTAAATAAAGTTCCCTTGACCATGAGACGTGCAGGCAACCATGAATCATCCCGCTAAACCTGAGCCCCTACCCTCGTATTCTGGCCGCAGATTTATTCATTGTGGCCGCAATGTGCGGGCACATTTTGGTGAAATTTGATGAAATTTGGTTGGTGAGTCCCTTAGGTAATATCTAGAGCAACCCTATATGCAAAATTCCCTAGTTTGGCCAAGGGTGAAATCTGAGAGCACATTAGGGTGCTTTTGGTTATGTTTTCCGTATTTTGTAAACTTGGGTTTTGTTGTTTGGATTTGTTTTTGGTCGTTGGGCATTTGTACGTCAACAACAAGGGTTGTTTGATTGTTTTGCACGCGTAGGCAATAGGTTCTAACCTATGAGCGCACCGTGTGTCGTATTGGTTTTCCGAACTCGATTTTAATGCTGTTGTGATATGTGTGGATATTGTAGGTACCTTCTCGTGCATTCCGAGGTGACGGAGCGTGGCGTCATCGACTTCGGCGAGCAAGGATCAATGTGAGTAGATCTATATCTACGGGGCAAGTAGGGAGAATATTGTATAGCACCCCCGCAAATATTAAATGGAAACCGATCTTTAGGATACAGTCGTAGAAACCTAGATTACGAAACTAGGGATATAGTCTAAAAGATAGTTAGTGATAATATTAATAATTGAATATATATATCTATATATATATATAGAGAGAGAGAGAGATATGAGGAGGCGAATTACGACTTATAGATAGGTATTACACTAGAATAAACATTGAGTTTAGCATAACATGAAACTAGTTTATTAAAGTAGAATGTATATATAAAATTTCGCCTAAGGTGATGAAAAGAAAATACGATGTGATATAATAACTTAAAGATATGTTGGTCTACGGATACGAGTCGATATGTGATAATTGATATCTTTGTCGGTCCCATGATCTGAGATTGATACGGATGGGACATGAGAGATAGGTATATATATAAATACATATATATATATATATATGTATATGGATAATGTTGTGAATCTTGAGAGTTATGTTGTACGAGACGTTAGGTCCGTACCTTCTATGTCTTATAGGTTATTAGGATCACAAAATGATTATTGACGTCATACGACGATTTACCATACGTGACGAGTTTAATAGATGATTGATCCATACCCTTGACTAGAGGATGCCGATTGATAGATTCACCTACTCGGTCATGTTAGATACGTATACCTTATCGCATTTAGCTGATTATTTACTTTATGCCACATTCAAGTCATTACCATTGCATTTCATATACTTGTGCTAGTACACCTGCACCATTATTGATGATGCGTATGTCACACTTACACAGATTTGCCGGCTCACACACTTCTTCATCGATAATTGCCATGTCACTACACAGTAGAATTGCTGCATCATGATATGACTCCTTGCATAACTTACTTTCTATAGTTACATATACACCATTATGCGATGTTGCATTTGACCTTGGAGGAATTGGGAACCGCAGGATATATTTTAAAACTAGATTCATTTTAAATAGCGGTTTTCCTTTGATATATGCATATTTATGTTCCATGTTGCATGATTTACTGATATGCTTACATTCTGTTACATGTCGCATGCATCATGCTTTACGATTATACGCATTGAGATATGATGTTTTCATGAGATTTTGGATTTGAGAACCGTGGTTATTTCAAAGGAAAGTATGTATTGTTTTAAAAACCTGGTTTCTCTTGATATGATATTGTATAGTCCACCATGAGTTTTCTCGGCTCTTGAGCGATATCTTACACCCGATTTGAGGAGGAGGATGAACCGTCTGCGGGTGGATGGTGGACCCGGTATAGTATCCCGGGGCGAGAAGGTCGCAGGTGATGGCGTTGAGCCCGGCAGAGGGACTACTACCTACCGGTGATAGTATTGGGACCTGGCGGTTATCCGCATGATACCGACCGGAGTCATGAGATGGATGCTGGCCAGTCCAGATAGCCGGAGCCTGATATATGAGAATTTACATGTCGATGCTGGGAACGGGTTTCATGATATTTCGAGTGTCGGTGTTGGACACTCATGTTACATGTTTTGGTGTGTCATTGATGGACACACACATTCTTGATATCCTCATATATTTACATGCATATGCTATTACGATGTTTCGAGTGGACGAGATCCACATGCATACTGGTATTGAATACATTATTGGATGATATCCACTTCCATACTGGCATTTATTTATATTGTTGGCACACATTTACATACGGTCACCCTATATATCATAGTATTACCTTCATGATATAGTTGACCTAGGAAATCGTTATTTTATTCGATTTCTACCTACTGATGTTTTCTACTCACGAGTTGGCAACTCACCCCCATTGTGCCACAGTTATTGCAAGTTAACCGCATGGATCGGTAGCGGCATCTTTGGTGCCCAGTTGCATTCGGGTGATTTGCTTTGGTAGTTGGTACACATCAGATCGTGCCACTATTGTATTTATTATGCCTGTTGTATCTAGTCAACTCCATCAATCAAATTAGTATTTGTATATGTAATGAGACTTAGTGAGACTTGTAGTTGCGAGATTTCAGCGATGTGTTTTATATTCGCTTTTTGGGTTGATGTCTTACTTTATTCTTTATCTTTTGTGTTGATCTTCGCCGATTGGGCAACGTATACTTGTTTTATTACTTGTGTGGTTGTCAATCCGCCGTTTGGCAAAGAGCTAGCTCCCGCTTGGGGATGCCTTTTATATTATCATGTATTTGTGGTTTTGGATGAAAATATACAAAGGAGGTGCAGCCCAAATTTTTAAAAGACGAAACATGTTTTTCAATTAGTAAAATAAACTTGCATTTTCATGTTTCCTTTTCTATGCATTTAAGAAAGCATTTGGTTTCATCATATCTTTATTTCAAAACATCACCTGTTTTATTTTCTTAAAAGGTTTAGATTTCTAGGTTTCAGCATACTTGAATTACGTTACGTCTTTAAACGTTGCATGATTTAAGTGCTGGTCACGAGCAAATATTTCGGGTCGTCACAAAGTTGGTATCAGAGCACTAGGTTTAACCTTTGTTCGAGTTTAGGGTTGACTATGTAGAGTCTGAGGCGTAAATATTTCGAGACCTAGGCTTGACCTTACGGAACTTATACATGGATAGGGGGTATTAAACCGGAACTTTCGTTACATAGGCTGACCTTGATTGATGGAGTAGGTAGCTTGAGTAGAGTAACGTACCGTACGTATGTTCTGCGGCATATTTACGATACGATACTCCACTTAAGAAACCTTAGGATGTACATATATTGATATCTTTGATTCTATTTGTTTCCATGATCATACTCTTATTGATTTTGTTCCTCCTTATGATCATGCATCCATTTTGGGATCTGTTGATTCCTTTCATTCGATTGATGTGGTTTCATTGATACATGCTTGAGGTTCCTGTCACCATGGTTTGAGCGCAGATTGAGCTGCTGCTAGTGTCGCGGTCAGGGCGAGCTCGTCATGGACGAGGACAGGCCTTCGTGTTTTCTGGTGATACGAGAACGTCTCGATTTTGTATTGGTGTTGTGACTTCTCGTTTGAGGCGGGTGTTCGGCGTTGCACCATATGATCAGGACATTGATAGAGGCTGCCAGTTATGAGGGGACTGTTGATGTACAGCATACCTCAGAGATTTTGATGTCATCTACCGTGTGGACAGATGACCCAGCTGTTGTTGAGATTGATGTGATGTCGCTTCCAGAGCTTACGAGCTGAGACCGCTGGAACTTTCAGGCAGAGATACGACAGATGATATCTAGTCTATTTTGAGTTTGAGAGATGAAGGGTATTCTGTAACATTTCAAAAAAATAAAATATTATTTTTCGGAATTTTTATAATTTAATATTAATTGTAAATGAATATTTTAATATTTCGGTATAATTAAATACAGATAAATGGGGGGAAATTTGGAAAATTATAGAAATTACTAGAAATAGGGTATTTTATGTGAATTATGCAAATTTTAAGTTTTTACTATTAGTTTGACACTAATTTAGTGCTAATCGCGATTAAAAATCGCTAATCGCGTTTTAAGCGTATTTTGTGCAAAACATGCAACATATATTTTCTACACTAGTTGCATTTTCCTACATGTTTTGGGTGCATGACTTGTTATTTTGGGGTTACTATTGATGTGAGAATGAAATAGAAAAGAAAAGGAATGAATAGAATATATTGGTATGGGTGAGAGAGAGAAAGTGAAGGTTTATCTTTGACCCAAGTCTTGAGCCATCCTCCTTCATTGTTTTCACTCATTTCTCTCCCTCTCCCTCATGTTGCTGCTGCTGCTGCTGCACTCTCTCTCCCTGTCCACAAAATCTCCAAAAAGACCACGAAAATCATCTCAAAACCCTATCCCCATTTCACAAAAGTTGTGCACAAGCTCAAGGGAAGCACAATGGACCATGAAGGCTAGGATTTTGACCACTTGGGGCAACTCAAGAAAATTCTTGAGTTGCCAAATAAGGTAATTTCTGAACCTTTAGCTTAGTATTTGCATTAATTTTACCCCCATGTTATGATAGAACCGATATCGTGTGATTTTGTGGACCTAGGAAAAGCCTAGTTAGGGTTAATGGGAATTGAAAGTGGTGATGGGTAATTATGCTAAGTAGAGGACACACAAACCCCTAGTGCTAGAATCCATGCTTAAACCAGAGAGTAGAAACCCGGAATACGGATTTAGAAAAGCCTATATCAGGAAATTGTGGAATCTGTGAGGATTATATGAAATCTGCTATCACCCCGAGACTCTGAAAATTATTTTGCAAACGCAGAGAGATGTGCAGGCACCCAGGAAGCTAACCCCAAGACCCCAGCCCCTGATTTCTTCTTTTGGCCGCAGATTTATTCCTTCTGGTTGCAATTTGCGGCCAGACCTGGAGCATTTTGGCTCGTTCTTGTTCTGTAGCTCCTACATCTATAAATTAGACGCCTGGCATATGCAAAAATTGTCTGATTTGACTTAGGGTGAAATCTGGGACCCTTTTCTGTAGTTGCTGTTTTGGATTCGGGTTTTGTTTCTCCTATTTTGAATTCTTGATTTTGAGTGTTGTGTTTTACCTCGATCACTTGACGTTTGTATGTCTATATCGAGTGATATCGGGTTGATGTGCGAGAGCTAACCATAGGTTCTAACCTATAAACTTTTAACCGTATCGTTTTGATTTTCGTGTGTCGTTTTGGTTTGATTTGGTTTTAATGCGATGCGATACGTGTGACATGTAGGTACCCACACGATGATTCGAGACGATGAAGAAGATGAAGGCGACATCGACACCGACACGCAGGATTCAAGGTGAGTAGATTATATCTACGGGGGAAGTCGGGTGGATGGCGTATAGCACCCCCACAGTTCAATGTTTGGTATAGTATAGATATACTATACATGATAGCTTATTGTGTGTGGTGGATATTGAGATAAGATTAGGTGTATTATGGATAGATTAGGGTTTAGAAGTAAACTAGTATAGTTTCCTAGTTGCTAACCCAAGAATAGGTTTATACCCACCCACACACACATGCTTATCTGTTATACTTATACCTGGATGATGAGGATAGTGGATGATATTTGGAGATGAGTCGATGAGATTCGGCACAGTGCCATGAGATCGGTGATGTGATGTGATTCGTTTTTGGGATACGACATGAGATTTTTGCGGGCCTTTGGACGTGTGTTTACACATGCATTTATATATATGGTATCAATTGTACTAGACTTAGATCAGTACCCCAGATCAAGAGATATGATGATAAGGATACCAGATAATTGATGAGATGGATGTGATATTGATCCGTACCCAAATTTGGGATGCCGTACGATGACTTGCCGTACGAACTTTATATTGATGATAGATCCGTACTCATGACTCGAGGAAGTCATATGATATTGTATCGTACGCGGTACCTTTGAGGCAGGATCACTGACTATTATATATATATATATATATCGACTCAGATTTAGGTGGTTTCCATACCCCCTGATTGGCTTGTTAGTTAGAACTGTAGTTTTGCTCGTAGATGTTAGGCTAGGCCGATGTCATACCTATTTCAAAAACTAATGAATCGGGAGTAGTTAATGACAGGCAAAGGGATTCTACGGATATTTTCAAATGACGCATCTTTTCTTAAAAAACACCGTAGCCCTTATTTTCCTAAAAACCCCGATTCGTCTTCTTTCAAATGGCAAAACAATATGACATGGATACATTGATGTAGATTCTATACTGTTGTGTTTATTATTCATTTGCCGCATATTCTTACTGTTTGCATCGCATTGCATGTTAAATATGTTTATTATTATATCAAAACCTTGCTGTTAGGAGACCATCACCATTATCGATGATGCATATGTTCCACGTACACCTGTTTGTCGACTCACACATTTCATCATCGATAATTGCCATGTAACTACACTGTAGTATTGCTGCATTCAGGATATGACCCTTGCATAGCATACTCGTGTACCTACATATTGTACACCCATATTGTACACATACACATTTGCACATACATAAATGATTCTGGCTTGAATTGAGTATTGGGAACCGCAAGATTCTTTTTAAAAATGATTCATTTTAAAGAAGCGGTCTTCCCTAAATATGCCCATACTACTATTCCATGTTGCATGATATACGGATATGCTTACATTTCTATCACATGTCGCATACATCATGTTTTATGATTTACGCATTGAGATATGCCGTTTTCATGAGATTTCTGGATTTGAGAACCGTGGTCATTTTAAAAGAAAGTATGCATTGTTTATAAACCCGGTTTCTCTTGATATGATATTTCAGTGCGCCCACCATGGGTTTTCTCGGTTCTGAGACTTTGTGACACGTGAAACCCGATTCGAGGAGCTGGATAAGGCCGATGGCGGGTACATGGTTGTAACGTTTTGAAAATCGTTTCGGTGAAATTTCGAAAAATCCGTAAAATAAGCGGGTTTTCTGTAAAAACTCAAAATACAAATATCTTATTATAAAAATTAAATATACATGTTCTAGCTATGTAATTGCTAGTATTTGGTGTTTATTGAGCCACTGGTGAAATTTCAAATTTTCTGAAAAAAAATTATTTTATTATTATTTTAAGCCGTCACTAATACATTTAATTAGGGAAAATTATAAATTGGAATGAGTTGAAACAAATTTTGTGCATAATAAAACATTAAATACAATTTTATAATGTGGTTTTTGAAACAAAATCGTTTGCCAAAACGGTTTAGAAAATATCGAAGAAAAAGGCTTTTTTCGGTGAAATTAGTGTTAATGGGAATTGGGGTTTAGCATTTATCTTTTTCCTAACCCACACACCCACACGTCAACCTCTCCCCATATGGCCGGCCCAACCATGACAGCCCTCCCCCTCTCCCTCTCTCCAATCACTTCTTTTTTCAAAAGAAAAGAAAAAGAAAAGAATAGAAAATGATAGAATTAGAGTGGACTTTGACTAGAGTGGACTTTCCCCACCTCACTCTCTCTCCTCCCTCACCCAATCCCCACCAATTCTGGCCAAAATCTGAACCCACAATAGCCCCTTCATTCTTTATCTCCTTCTCTTTAAAAAAGTTCATTAAAATTCTTGAAAAATCCACAAAAAATCAAGCAAAAATCCAAATCAAAATCCACCTCCTACCCATTTTCCCTTGGCTACCATAGCATGGATCTAGGGATTTAGATATCAATTTGGGAGGCTAAGTGTGCTTGTGGGATCTTCAAATTATTTGGGTATAAATTCTAACCTTTTTGCTTAATGTGTTGTTAATTGCTTATGTTAGCTTAATTAATTGTTTAATTAGGTTTTTAATTAGTTCTAGGTGCATGATTTAAAATTCAAGAGAGGGGTTTGATTTCAAATTGCTATTTTGTGTTGTGAGATTTAGTTTATGTGATATAATTGACATATTAATGTTATGCTAAATCCAATTTAAGTTGCTAGTTTGCATATTTGTTGATTTAAAAGTGATAATTATATAATTGGTAAACTAGGTTTTTAAATAATTATATTCTTATGAGATAAAATTCAAATTTAGGTTTCATGTCATTATAAAGATTATATTGTGTGGTTTAATGCTTTTTGTTCATGAAAATCCAAGCTAGATTGTAGTTTGTGCATTTTTGCTATAAAATTGTTAAAATTTAGGTATTTTGTAAACTAGAATTGTAACGTTTATGGAAATTAATGAGATTAAATTATGGGAATTGTTTTTATGACTTAATTAAGATATTTAGTGAATATTGTGGCCGCTAGATTCGTCGAGTTTTGTACTAAAACGTCGAATTGTGCTTGCTAGATTTTCGGAAAAATGACTTTTTAAGTGAAATTGGGGTTTTTGTGAGTTTTAACCTATTTTATATTAAAATTAGTGTTCGTGAATGTGAAAATGAGTGTATTTGGGTTTTTCTCGATGGTCTGGCGTTTGTACACCGACGTCGAGAGTTTTTGGGTTGATTTGTGAAAGCAACCATAGGTTTTGACCTATGTGGGATTCGTGTGTCGTTTTGGTCATGAGTCGGATTTTAATACGATACGATACGTTGTGATATGTAGGTACCCCCATGTGGACCTCGAGACGACAAGCAAGCGCGTGGCGACGTCGGCACCGGCGAGCAAGGACCAGGTGAGTAGATTTATATCTATGGGGAGAAGTCGGGTGGATGGCGTATAGCACCCCCGCAGTCCGTAGTGTAGCTTATATATATATATATATATTTATATAGGTGTTTTATGATACGAGAATGTTTATTCATGTTATGATTATGTGTTCATGGATTAGCTTTGGATTAGTTGCGAAACCCTAGAGTAGTTGTTATACCCACATACGCACACACAGACTTGCATACTTTACTTTCTTGTGCGCAGATTGGGATGTGTATACATGTATATATGCGTGGGTATGGGACTATGCATATGTACATTCATATACGCATGCATGGATAATGATGATAGTACTTGGGATTTATGATGAGTCGATGAGATTTGATTTGAGGCCGTGAGATCGGTGATATCGCAGGGTTCGTATTTGAGATACGACATGACGTTGTAGCGGGTCCTTGACGTAGTGTTTCACACACGTGCATGCATACATTAGGCGGTATCAGTATTGTACTAGACGTAGATCAGTACCCCGATCATGATATTTGATAAAGAGGATACCAGATGAATAGTATGATAAATGTGATATTAACCCGTACCAAGATTTGGGGATGCCGTACGACGGATTTACGTACGAGTTATATTTTGATGATTGATCCGCACTCTTAACTTGGGATGTCTGATTATAGATATGGTATCGGATATGATATTATTGAGGCGGGATCACCGACTAATATATATACAGGTATGTATATGTATCGACTCAGATGTCAGGCGGTTTCCTTACCTGTAGTCTAGCTTGTTAGCTTAGCCCTTTAGTTTAGTTTAGTTGTTAGATTAGATTCGATTCTTACCTATTTCAAAAACTAACGAATCGTGGGTATTTTAAAAGACAGCCCAAAGGATCCTACGGATATTTCAAAAGACGTATCTTTTCATAAAAACACCGTAGCCCCTATTTTCAAAACCCCATGATTCGTGTTATTTCAAAAGGCACCATTTGTAGGACTTATATTAGATTAATGCAGATTAGTTATAGTTGCGTCTAGTATTCAGCTCCCACTCATTTTTGTGGTTCGCTTCGCATCACATGCTTATATTATGTTTCATACTCCTATTATTAATATCATGCTGTTAGGACACCAGCACCATTACCGATGACGCGTTACACTTACTTGCCGGCTCACACACATCTTCATCGGTAATTGCCATGTCACGAACACTTTAGAAAGTACTATTTCATTTGACATAGGTTGTTAGCTAATAGTTTAGACATGATATTAGTGTACTTGCCTTATATGCTAGTTAGACATTGTAGTTATTGTCTACTACTTCATGCATGTTATTATTCACTGTTGTGTCGCATTCATGGATTCTCATGCCTATATTCACTGTTTACATGCTATTGATGACTTGGATTCGGATTTCATGAGATTTCTTGGATTTGGAGGAAAACCGCAAAAACATAAATAAACCTTTTCTCTCTTTTAAAATAAAAAGTGCGGTTTTCCCATGATGTATGAGTCGTCCACCATGAGTTTGCTGATGGATTTCGAGACCCGATTCGAGGAGTTGGATGAACCGTTTTGGGTACATGGTGGACCCGGTAAGGTACCCGGGGCAAGAAGCTCGTGGTGATGACGATGAGCCTGGCAGGGGGAGACTACCTACCAGTGATTTTACCCGACGCGTCGGATATCCGGAGGATACCGTCGTGGTCTTGAGATGGATGGTAGGGGCCGGTCTGGACTGACGGCGCACTAGATATTGAGATTGAGACATTGAGATTTCGAGATCTTAAGGTACTGAGATTTGATGATACAGGCCGGTCCGGATAGCCGGAGCCTGAGGCTTTGAGACATTGAGATTTATGTTTTCTGTCGATGCTAGACACTGTTGATGCTGATTTCATTTATGATACCTCATTTTAAAAATACAAAGGAAATCTCACTAATTTATGAAAACAGTTTTTTCATTTACATGTATTCTGTTTTCATGCATTCATACCTCATTCATATGATACATTGCTACCTGAGGCACTGGCACGGGCACATGGAATTACACTTGAATTAGATATTTACCCTAGTCATTGTTATAGACTGCTGGTTTTATTTGAGGATTATATATATTGATCGTATGACCTAGGATTGCGTCATACATGCGATTTCTATTCGTAGATGTTTTTCTATTCACGAGTTGGCAACTCACCCCCGTTGTGCCCCAGTTTCTTGCAGGTTTCGCCGTACAGGTTTCTTTACGGCTTTGCGGGTACAGTTTCGTTCGGGTGACTTGCTATTAGGTGGGTTTATTTGTATCGTACCCATCATTATACATTGTATATTATTATTCAGTTGTATCTAGAAGTTCCATCAACCAAACATGTATTTACTTTAAGATAGAGACCAGTGATGTTATTCCTTCGACCTTAGAGTCGCGCGTTATTTTTCTGTGGTTTTCTTGTGGTTTTGAGTTTCCTTTTGAGTTTTGATGTTCGCCGTTGGCGTTGTATATTATATTGCTTGTATGGTTGTGGCCGTCGATTGACGAAGAGCTAGCTCCCGCTTGGGGATGCCTTTTTTTTTGATTTCGTATACTATTCATGTTGTATCCCGTTTGGGGGCCGGTATTTACAAAGGAGACTCTGCCGAAATTTTCAGAAAATTTTTGATGTTTTTAAAAACCGCATAATTCGGCTTATGCTATTGAAACTACTTGCTTTAATTTGGTTTTTCCTGCACTCTACATCTTTTCTTGGTTTGGATTTCTCGGTTTTCGGTTTACTTAGATTACGTATGCCTCGAGACGTTCGTAGTTTAAGTGCCGGTCATGTTCCGTACTTTCGGGTCGTGACAAAGTTGGTATCAGAGCGTTAGGTTTTACCTTCGGAGCGTAGGATGACCCTTGGTTGATGGAATAGGTGACTAAAGTAGAGTGACGTACCGTAGATATGTTCCGCGGCATATTTACGATACGCTACTCTACTTAAGAAGCCTTAGGATGTACATTTCTTTGCTCAGTATTATATTCATTCCGATCTAGCTTCATCAGTACCAGTTATGGTTTTGCTGCTACGATTACGGGCAGGGAGAGCTACGGCTAGAGTTGCGGTCAGCATGAGCTCGTCAAGAACGAGAACTGACTAGGGCATGATTCCGGCGACACACGATTGCGGAGATGTGTCTTTTTACTGTGTTTCAGCGCCACGAGCGTTTGGCGGATTGCCTTTATGAGGTTACTCGGATGTGCTGATCAACACTAGAGGATTGAGCCAATGATAGAGGCCAGCAGATTTTGATGACCGTTGGTGTATTGCTTATTCATGATGGTCGAGGCACTGTTCAACGTGCAGACGAGCGAGCCAGCTATTGCTGCGAATGACGAGATATCGCCCCAGATGTTGGAGCTATTGCAGTACGAGTTGTACTAAGAGATGATAGAAGGTCACTAGTCACCGAAGATGAATGACTAGGACATGTGGTTCGTTCACTACCCCGATGCGAGGTCATCAGATAGGTTGATTCCAGCTAGAGACGACTTCACGCAGAGACGTGAGGGTCGATAGAGACGATCGAATGTCGGAAACCTATTATTCCAAGTTTAAAGTATTCGAAAAGACATGCAGGCAATTCTATGGTCCCTCTAGAAGAATGAAACCCTAACTCGACATAATGATGTATGAAAGCCTTTGAACCTTCGGGTTTGCGGCAGTTCCGCGGCGCCATTAGTGAGGCTTGGGTTTGCCCTTCTACGGCTGGACCATCGATGCTGTGGTACGTACTCGATACTATTAAACTGTACCCAAGATGTTGAGCTCTTGGGGGATTATGAGGTTTTGACAATCGATTGGATGGTTCGACTTAATTCGGATGCTAGGTGGTGGGATGCATTTCTTGGGAGACTCCCGATACGAGGATAGCCGTTGGAGCTCAGTCCATGCAGCCACGACGAAACGAGTCCGAAGCGGTCGACATTAGAGAAAAATGGAGTAAGAGGTTCGTACAAGATCTGGATATAATGACGTTCCCCTCCGCCAACATCAGAGATGCGATGCGCATGCCGAGGCAGAGTACTGGATATACCTTCCAGAAGGAGTCGCGATGGGTATGCAGCCGTTTCAGAGCAAGAAGCAGATATAGGAAAGAACGATGACTTTCGGACAGTTGGCAGAGATGAGACATGGAAGAGACCGTGAGCAGGATTCCTTCCAGGACACTGCTGCAATGATACTTGCACCTAGGATCAGATGTGTCACGTACATTCAGAGAGCCAGAGGCCGACGCCAGTGATATGTTGTCTTACGAGTGGTCACGATGATTGACCGAGAGATGACCAGAGAAGTGCCAGAACGGGATCATCCCCGTTCGCACACCTGACAGGGCCAATGTGCCGATGGACCGAGAGATTGGTAATTTATAGTGAAAACCTTGACCCAGGAGTGGTCATTGTTACGCACACCAGCAGGCCAGAGTTCATGATCATCGACGAGACGTCCCACTAGTGACCGCGACAATTGGCCCGAGATTCTTAGAGGATGCGCTTGAGCGGTACTATTCCGCCATTATTGATTTCGATGTTTTGGGTGATTTATTCGCCTGATTTGATTTTGATGATTGAGGATTTACGATCTTTACACAGTGTTGCACTTGATATCGTTTTCGTGCTTGGGTTTCACATGTTTGTGATTTTACGGTTTTAGGCATTTGAGTTGATTTTGTGCGTATGCACGCACACGATTTAGTTCCTGCACTCTGTATAGTTTATATATGCTTGCAGTGCAGTGATACGCCTTTTGTGCACTTAGATGCACTGGACTTGGATTTCGATTGTGATACTCGATATTTGTTTTGTGCACCTTGTGCACCTGATTTGATTTTGCGCATGTTCGGCGCTTGATATTAGATTTCATGATTTCATGCATGATGGATGCCCCTGGTTTTGGGTTTTCGCGCATGTTGAGCGCATGTCTTGAGATGCGATTTTGGTGCACACCAGATGCACTAAATCGAGATTTTTTTCGTGCATGTCAGATGTACCCGATTTTGCTGTCAGGCACACACGTTGCCTACGACAGATGCTTTGTGCACACCCGATGCACTTAAATCTTGTTTCTGTGCACTTATATGGCACGCATAATGATTTTGATTGTCGTGCGCACCAGACGCACGTAGTATTCATACGTGTATTTTGGGATTGATTTCTTATAGAGGAGTACGTTATTTTTGTGATAATTGCGATGTGTTTTCGTACTAAGCAGGACTAGTCAGAGGACAGTACCTGAATATATTTTTCATGCATTGATAGCTATTGAAGGGAATTCCCAAAAGCGAGCTATAGTCTCAGTATTTATCTACGTGTCTGATATGACGCGAAACGTTTAAAATAAGGAAAACCCTTCTAAATTGTTTCCCAAAACGGCGGAACGTACATTTCAAACAAAGGTATATATGTATATAGTTATTTTCTTATGATAGACGTCCGCCACTGTGCAGTGTTATGTGCATTGCACAGCAACTTAAAGGATTTGGCATGCATTTCCTCCTGATATTTACATGTATTGTTCCGATTTTTGGCATATCGGTCTTGCTTGAGATTTGGCATTCGTGTCTTCACCTTGATTCCAATGATTGCGGGATGCTTGACGGAGTTTTGATTTCGAGTTATCTACTCATTACTCATGCGCATGTATTGCGCTATGATGCGTTTTATGTACTTATGATTTCGGAGCCCCGACGACTTGATGGTTTTGCTTAGATGTTTTTGTATTTGGGGGGAGTTTGAATTTAAATTCGGGGACCGAATTTCTTTAAGGGAGGAAGATTGTAACGTTTTGAAAATCGTTTCGGTGAAATTTCGAAAAATCGGTAAAATAAGGGGGTTTTCTGTAAAATCTCAAAATACAAATATCTTATTATAAAAATTAAATATACATATTCTAGCTATGTAATTGTTAGTATTTGGTGTTTATTGAGCCACTGGTGAAATTTCAAATTTTCTGAAAAAAAATTATTTTATTATTATTTTAAGCCGTCACTAATACATTTAATTAGGGAAAATTACAAATTGGAATGAGTTGAAACAAATTTTGTGCATCATAAAACATTAAATAAAATTTTATCATGTGGTTTTTGAAACGAAATCGTTTGCCAAAACGGTTTAGAAAATATCGAAGAAAAAGGCTTTTTTCGGTGAAATTAGTGTTAATGGGAATTGGGGTTTAGCATTTATCTTTTTCCTAACCCACACACCCACACCTCACACTCTCCCCATGTGGCCGGCCCCACCATGACAGCCCTCCCCCTCTCCCTCTCTCCAATCACTTCTTTTTTCAAAAGAAAAGAAAAAGAAAATAATAGAAAATGATAGAATTAGAGTGGACTTTGACTAGAGTGGACTTTCCCCACCTCACTCTCTCTCCTCCCTCACCCAATCCCCACCAATTCTGGCCAAAATCTGAACCCACAACAGCCCCTTCATTCTTCATCTCCTTCTCTTTAAAAAAGTTCATCTAAATGCTCGAAAAATCCACAAAAAATCAAGCAAAAATCCAAATCAAAATCCACCTCCTACCCATTTTCCCTTGGCTACCATAGCATGGATCTAGGGATTTAGATATCAATTTGGGCAGCTAAGTGTGCTTGTGGGATCTTCAAATTATTTGGGTATAAATTCTAACCTTTTTGCTTAATGTGTTGTCAATTGCTTAGGTTAGCTTAATTAATTGTTTAATTAGGTTTTTAATTAGTTCTTGGTGCATGATTTAAAATTCAAGAGAGGGGTTTGATTTCAAATTGGTATTTTGTGTTGTGAGATTTAGTTTATGTGATATAATTGACATATTAATGTTATGCAAAATCCAATTTAAGTTGCTAGTTTGCATATTTGTTGATTTAAAAGTGATAATTATATAATTGGTAAACTAGGTTTTTTAAATAATTATATTCTTATGAGATAAAATTCAAATTTAGGTTTCATGTCATTATAAAGATTATATTGAGTGGTTTAATGCTTTTAGTTCATGAAAATCCAAGCTAGATTGTAGTTTGTGCATTTTTGCTATAAAATTGTTAAAATTTAGGTATTTTGTAAACTAGAATTTTAACGTTTATGGAAATTAATGAGATTAAATTATGGGAATTGTTTTTATGACTTAATTAAGATATTTAGTGAATATTGTGGCCGCTAGATTCGTTTATACATCGAGTTTTGTACTAAAACGGCGAATTGTGCTTGCTAGATTTTCGGAAAAATGACTTTTTAAGTGAAATTGGGGTTTTTGTGAGTTTTAACCTATTTTATATTAAAATTAGTGTTCGTGAATGTGAAAATGAGTGTATTTGGGTTTTTCTCGATGGTCTGGCGTTTGTACACCGACGTCGAGAGTTTTTGGGTTGATTTGTGAAAGCAACCATAGGTTTTGACCTATGTGGGATTCGTGTGTCGTTTTGGTCATGAGTCGGATTTTAATACGATACGATACGTTGTGATATGTAGGTACCCCTATGTGGACCTCGAGACGACAAGCAAGCGCATGGCGACGTCGGCACCGGCGAGCGAGGACCAGGTGAGTAGATTTATATCTACGGGGAGAAGTCGGGTGGATGGCGTATAGCACCCCCGCAGTCCGTAGTGTAGCTTATATATATATGTTTATATAGGTGTTTTATGATACGAGAATGTTTATTCATGTTATGATTATGTGTTCATGGATTAGCTTTGGTTTAGTTGCGAAACCCTAGAGTAGTTGTTATACCCACATACGCACACACAGACTTGCATACTCTACTTTCTTGTGCGCAGATTGGGATGTGTATACATGTATATATGCGTGGGTATAGGACTATGCATATGTACATTCATATACGCATGCATGGATAATATTGATAGTACTTGGGATTTATGATGAGTCGATGAGATTTGATTTGAGGCCGTGAGATCGGTGATATAGCAGGGTTCGTATTTGAGATACGACATGACGTTGTAGCTGGTCCTTGAAGTAGTGTTTCACACACGAGCATGCATACATTAGGCGGTATCAGTATTGTACTAGACGTAGATCAGTACCCCGATCATGATATTTGATAAAAAGGATACCAGATGAATAGTATAATGATTGTGATATTAACCCGTACCCAGATTTGGGGATGCCGTACGACGGATTTACGTACGAGCTATATTTTGATGATTAATCCGCACTCTTAACTTGGGATGTCTGATTATAGATATGGTATCGGGTATGATATTATTGAGGCGGGATCACCGACTAATATATATACAGGTATGTATATGTATCGACTCAGATGTCAGGCGGTTTCCTTACCTGTAGTCCAGCTTGTTAGCTTAGCCTTTTAGTTTAGTTTAGTTGTTAGATCAGATTCGATTCTTACCTATTTCAAAAACTAACGAATCGTAGGTATTTTAAAAGACAGCCCAAGGGATCCTACGGATATTTCAAAAGACATATCTTTTCATAAAAACACCATAGCCCCTATTTTGAAAACCCCATGATTCGTTTTATTTCAAAAGGCACCATTTGTAGGACTTTATTAGATTAATGCAGATTAGTTATAGTTGCGTCTAGTATTCAGCTCCCGCTCATTATTGTGGTTCGCTTCGCATTGCATTCTTATATTATGTTTCATACTCCTATTATTAATATTATGCTGTTAGGACACCAGCACCATTACCGATGACGCGTATGTACCACGTACACTTACTTGCCGGCTCACACACATCTTCATCGGTAATTGCCATGTCACGAACACTTTAGAAAATACTATTTCATTTGACATAGGTTGTTAGCTAATAGTTTAGACATGATATTAGTGTACTTGCCTTATATGCTAGTTAGACATTGTTGTTATTGTCTACTACTTCATGCATGTTATTATTCACTGTTGTGTCGCATTCATGGATTCTCATGCCTATATTCACTGTTTACATGCTATTGATGACTTGGATTCGGATTTCATGAGATTTCTTGGATTTGGAGGAAAACCGCAAAAACATAAATAAACCTTTTCTCTCTTTTAAAATAAAAAGTGCGGTTTTTCCATGATGTATGAGTCGTCCACCATGAGTTTGCTGATGGATTTCGAGACCCGATTCGAGGAGTTGGATGAACCGTTTTGGGTACATGGTGGACCCGGTAAGGTACCCCGGGCAAGAAGCTCGTGGTGATGACGATGAGCCTGGCAGGGGGAGACTTCCTACCGGTGATTTTACCCGACGCGTCGGATATCCGGAGGATACCGTCGTGGTCTTGAGATGGATGGTAGGGGCCGGTCTGGACTGACGGCGCCCTAGATATTGAGATTGAGACATTGAGATTTCGAGATATCGAGGTACTGAGATTTGATGATACTGGCCTGTCCGGATAGCCGGAGCCTGAGGCTTTGAGACATTGAGATTTATGTTTTGTGTCGATGCTAGACACTGTTGATGCTGATTTCATTTATGATACCTCATTTTAAAAATACAAAGGAAATCTCACTAATTTATGAAAACAGTTTCTTCATTTACATGTATTCTGTTTTCATGCATTCATACCTCATTCATATGATACATTGCTACCTGAGGCACTGGCACGGGCATATGGAATTACACTTGGATTAGATATTTACCCTAGTCATTGTTATAGACTGCTGGTTTTATTTGAGGATTATATATATTGATCGTATGACCTAGGATTGCGTCATACATGCGTTTTCTATTCGTAGATGTTTTTCTATTCACGAGTTGGCAACTTACCCCCGTTGTGCCCCAGTTTCTTGCAGGTTTCGCCGTACAGGATTCTTTACGGCTTTGCGGGTACAGTTTCGTTCGGGTGACTTGCTATTAGGTGGGTTTATTTGTATCATACCCATCATTATACATTGTATATTATTATTCAGTTGTATCTAGAAGTTCCATCAACCAAACATGTATTTACTTTGAGATAGAGACCAGTGATGTTATTCCTTCGACCTTAGAGTCGCGCGTTATTTTTCTGTGGTTTTCTTGTGGTTTTGAGTTTCCTTTTGAGTTTTGATCCTCGCCGTTGGCGTTGTATATTATATTGCTTGTGTGGTTGTGCCCGTCGATTGACGAAGAGCTAGCTCCCGATTGGGGATGCCTTTTTTTTTATTTCGTATACTATTCATGTTGTATCCCGTTTGGGGGCCGGTATTTACAAAGGAAACTCTGCCGAAATTTTCAGGAAATTTTTGATGTTTTTAAAAACCGCATAATTCGGCTTATGCTATTGAAACTACTTGCTTTAAGTTGGTTTTTCCTGCACTCTACATCTTTTCTTGGTTTGGATTTCTGGGTTTTCGGTTTACTTAGATTACGTCGTAGTTTAAGTGCCGGTCATGTTCCGTACTTTCGGGTCGTGACAATGGTGGACCCGGTATGGTACCCCAGGGTGAGAACGGATCTGCTGTGTAGCTAGACGGTGAGCCTGGCAGAGGGACCACTACCTACCGGTGATTGTATTTGAGCTCGGCGGATATCCGGAGGATACCGACCGGAGTTGATTGATCAGACGGGCCGATCCGGACTGACGGAACCCTATGTATTTGAGGATTTACGTGCCGATGCTAGGCACAGGTTTCATGATGTTTTTGAGTGTCGATGCTTGACACTCAAGTTCCATGATTTGATATGTCGCGAGCGACACATGTTGATTTATATCCTCATACTTCCATGTATATGCTTTATGATATTTACATGCATGATGCTTATTGTCATTAGGTGACACGTGGACGATTTCCACATACTTATAGTTGACATTGAAGACTTTGATCATACCTCATATATATGATATGTTATTACCGGAGGCACTGGCACAAGCACTTGGCACTACACTCATGTATAGATGTTACATTGCCACTTTATCATCTTTCAGACTTATTCATTTGAGGTTTATATATATATTTGATCGTATTGACCTAGGATTGTGTCATGCATACGATTTCTGTAAGTCCATGCTACCTCTCCCGGTACTTTCGGGCATGCGGAATTTGGTAAAAAACGATTTTCTTAGAGGTGGTAACATGGACTTAAAACCCGGATCTTTGTTAAACATCTAACTAACAACCTAACTACGAGTTGCTAACTACTCGGTTAGGCGGTTATACCTTTCTTTTTCTCGAACTCCTTCGTCTTCAAGCTTCGATGGTCGTCCGAATCGGTTTCTTCCCGTCGTCTCCTTGCGCCGAAGATTTATCCACCTGAAAGCTTCAACCTTTGGCTCCTTCTTCGAACTTTGAAGAAACTAGTTCACTCGGTTTGCTAAACCTTGTGAACTAGAGTGAGTAGAGAAGAGTTTGTATGGGATTTTATCTATGGTTCTTGGTTCTCAACTCATGAGACAAGTGAACCATAGAATCAAGAGAGGGAGAGCAAGAGGAGGAAGATGAGAGCTCAAGAACAAGAGAGAGAATGAGCATGAAAGAATGAGAGAAGACTTTTCTCTCTTTGCTCTCATAATCCAAAACCATCATCACAAAAATAATAATCAAGTATTGTGTAAAATGGTTCAAGTCAAAATGGCTAAATCATTTCATGCACTCATTTCTCACAAAAGAAACTAGCAAGTAAAAAGTCTTTGCCATGAAATGATAGCCATAGTCATCATGATGGTCAACTAGTCCAAGCTAGTCAACCGGTCAACAAAGTCAAAAAGTCAACAAAGTCAACCCCTCAACAACTATGTCACCACAATACTTAATTAATATAATTGTTAATCACATATCATATTCTCATTAGGGTTGACCAAAAAGTCAATAGTCAATAGTCAACGGTCAACAACCCTAATGAGAATCCTCTGCCTCTGTCTCTCCGTCAACTGTGCATACACACCCGCATCCGCGTTCCGAGAAACACGAATACATACTGGATAAATCCAATCCCAAAACGTACACTAGGATCTGGCTTAAACCAAAGCCCGCTAGTGATAACTGTCCGGACACTGTACGTGCATAAGTGCACGGATGTGACCGAACCCTGCCGCAAAACCATGCGACCTGCCGCAAAACCATTCGACCTCTACTCTTTTGCCTAAAGGCGAATAGCTTTCTGTGTGGGACTCTAAAGACTCGACACTACGCTGGCAGTGGGTTTAACCACAGACCGCAAGCGGCACTAGCTGTGCGTAACGGTCCCCAGGTAGATGCCGACAAGAAGACTGACGAGGCGAAACCCATCTGAACACCTACTGAGCCTGAATGTGATATTCTCCGTACAGTCCGGTCTGTTCATCTGATACATCGCATGGCGTGCCTAGGGGGCGGTAAACGTCAGTCCCCCAATAGCGGTACAAGTCGTGTCGGAGTGAAGCCCAAAACACCCTGAGATAACACTGGAAGCCTACCAGTATATCTCGTTTGCCCTGGCCAGGGACTACTCGTGTAATGGCTCTCCTAGACACAGCGCGATGTCAACCCCCAATACCGGGAGAGACGAATCCTGTCTAACCGTCACTGCCTCCAAGTGCTTCGGGACTGCACCCAACTACCACCTGTTTGCACGACTCCTTTGAGCCGTGGTAGGGTAGTAATCAAAGTACAGTGGGAACACACTCGAGGCGAAGTGACAGTGTCAAGTCAGCGGACTAAGCTGTACTCATGTCACCTGGGAACTGATAACTGACGATAGGCATAATACCAACTAGTCAGTTCCCGACGTGTCCTGTCTAGTGTACTCGTAACCCAACGAGCACCCGCATACTATCTCAAGTACGACGTACCGACGGCTGTGGGACAGACCGTCTCCCACACTGGGATGAGAAGCGCATGCGCTAGTCTACTCCGGAGTATCGATGCCCTGTCTCGATAGTCCTGCGACCAGGGACCTGCATAAGGATGTGCTTATAGATTACCCAGCCCCACTAGTGTGACTGCCATCACAACGCTGGTAATCAAGCAAAGATCCTAAGGGCTCCACTAATGTGTATAGGCGATATACTAAAATAAACACATGTACACATTGAAGTAGAAACAAACCAAGTAGCATACTACTATTTTGAGCAAGATTGTATATACAAGGTGAATATCCCAAGCTTCCATTAAGTAATATACAAACTATTATGATACAGTAATGGCCTCTAGGGCATATACACTAACAATCTCCCACTTGCACTAAGGCCATGTACTGGCGTATCGAAGACCTATCATCTCGATCAGCCGCTCGAACTGAGTCTGGGGCAAGGCCTTGGTGAATGGATCTGCAATGTTATCTTCTGAAGCGACTCTCCGAACCTCGATCTCCTGGCGATCCACGATCTCCCTGTTCAGGTGATACCGCCTTAAGATGTGTCTGGATCTCTGATGGGACCTGGGTTCATTCGCTAAAGCTATAGCCCCGTTGTTGTCGCAATACAGAGGTATTGGATCAACAATGGACGGAACCACCTGAAGCTCTTTCATGAACTTCCTCATCCAGACAGCTTCTTTTGCGGCATCAGATGCAGCTGTTAGTTATATGTATGCTCTAGAGGCCATTACTGTACATAGGATGTATATTGTAGTGGATGCTGGGACATATATAGGGAGGACTTTCTTGCTCGACATGATAGTATGCTATCTGGTTACACTTTGCCTTAACGTGTATACTGATTGTCTCTCTGTTACATGTTGGTAAAGCCCTTAGGATGTGTACTTGACTACCTGGACTATGATGCGGATCATACTAGTGGGGACAAGGTAGTCTATAAGTACATCCTTCAAAGTCCCTAGTCGTGGGTGTATCGAGATGGGGCATCGATACACCAGAGTAGACTAGCGTATACCTTCTCGACCCATATAGATGGGCGATGGATGATCCCATATCCATTGGTGTTTGACATCAGAGGAGATATACGGGTGCTCAGTAAAGACTGGGTACACTGTACGGACTCGCCGAGAACTCCCAGATGGTATTATACCTCACGTCAGATGGCAGTTCTCTGGTGACACAGGTACAGAGTAGTCTGTTGACCCGAGATCGTCACAGAGTCTTGTGTGGTTCCCACTGTGCTTTGATTTCCATCTTACCACGTCCAAGAGGGCGTGCAAAACGGTGGTTTTTGGGTACAGTCCCGAGTCACATGGAGGCAATGAGCGATAGGAGGGGATTCGTCTCTCCCGGTATAGGGAGTTGATGTTGCACTGTGTTCGATTGGCTATAACAGGAAGTCCCTGGCCAGGGCTGCTCAGAGAATTGCTGGTAAGTGTTACCAGTAGTTTCTCGACCCGTTATGAGCCTCATATCGACACGACTTATCGAGCTATTGGGGTCTGACGTTTACCACCCCTAGGCGAGATATACGACATATCAGACGATCAGACCGGACTGTACGGTAGTGTTACTGGTCGGATTCACTGGAGTGTGAGCGGGCTTGCTCGTCGATCTTCAGATCGCTCAATACCCGGGTGGCCGTTACGTTTAGCAGACCGCTTGCGGCTTGTGGGTGTTTGATATGATCATCATCCGCTGCCGGCGTATTGACGAGTCTTTAGAGTCCTACACAGAGGTTTCCTGGCTCAAGCGAAATGAAATAGGAGCGCATATGAGATATGTGCGGGACCGAGAATAATGCGAGTATGTGATACCGTATTCCATTCTCGCGATGAATGTATCGAATGGTTGTATGCGATATAACCTAGTTATCGATTCAAGCGTTGATTCGATAAGCCGATACATTGTATACTAGTCGGTTGTGTGCGACATGACCGGATCATTGAATCAAGTGTTGATTTAATGATTCAATGTATAATTATATATTTGATATATTACTTTGCATTAACTAGTATTGGTTCACTTTAAATAGATTTTCTCACTCGGGTGTGCGCATTACATATGCGATATGATTTTGTGCATTTGATTTTATCATGTTTGATGATACATGATTACTTGGTTAAGTGCAAAGAATTAAACCATGGTTAAAAGAATGGTTAGGGTTTCATTTCCTTTATTTATTCATTTATTTATTTGTTTATTCATTTTGGAAAAGAGGAGAAAAGAATGGTGGCTTTATTTGGAGTTTAGTTGAAGCTTCATGAATCTTTGATCAAGTCAACCATTCTTATCTTATCCTTAACCCTAACCATTCCCACTAACCATAATTCATTCTCTACACATAACTCTAGTTAACATTATGATAAGTTTTGATTTTTCTATTTTTTTTAATTAACTTATCATAATATTCTTCTTCATCTTCTTCATTCTTCAAGTGAAGAAAACCAAGCTCCATCAATGGTGATTGTTGGAAAAGAGTGAGAAATCCAAAACTAAAGTCTACCCGCTTCCTATTTCTTCATCCTCTACCTCTTGCCAAGTAGTAGAGTGTGTTTACTTCACAAGTTTCTTGACTTGGTGAAGTTGTGAGCTTGATCTAGCGATGCCTCGACGTAGATCATCTTCGGCATGGACATCGACGACCTAGATCCCTTTTTCTCCGACGAAGCCGACTCTAGAGCCCGGATTTGATTTGGACAGCGGAGAGGACCTCGTTGCGGAGCTATGGAGGTGGAGCACCGGATCTACAAAGGTTGTATTTCCGTTAAACTTTTAGTTAAGTGTTAACTAGTTAGTTTTTCGCCTAGACATCTAGCCGACGATCCGTAGTTTAGGGTTTGTAGGCACCGTAAAATTTTAATATGGCATGTTCGATGCCTTGTGAGACCTCCTTGGGGTGCCCAGGAACCCTACAGTGGTATCAGAGCCTAGCTAGAGCCTTAGGTGAAGTCTAGACGGAGTTTGAAGTCCGGACGAACCCGAAACCCCGATGCCCAAGAGCTCTCTGGACATTTCATGAAATCTGGGAATTTTTGATATTAAAAATGCTTAAAAAATTCACCAAAGAATTCTAAGAATTACTGTGTAAAACGTTTCCCATGAACAGTTCATTGAGCCACGGAAACGCGGCAGAAGCATGGCTTCTGCCGCTGTTCCGCGGTCAGATAGTGACGTCAGCCATCTTTGACTACACAGTAATACCTGATAAATTCTGGTGAGTTTTCTGGGTATTTTTAAATTGATTTAAGGGTTGAGTACTCTGGGGTTATATTGGGAATCGACGATTCGATCGGAATATCAAACTTTGTCTAAGTTTTTTTCCAGATAACTGTAGAATATGTTAAAAAGTTTGACCGGATACAAATACCCAACTTTTCCCCTGCCGGAAAAATTCCAAGTGTTGGATTTTTCTGTGGTTAAAAGACGTTCGAAGTAGTGCAAGTAACGCGATGGTCCCTCTAGAAGACAACAAACCTTAACTCGATTATGTGACCGTCTTAAACTGCCCTTTGAACCTTCGGGTTTGGGGCAGTACGGCGTGCCACATGTGAGGCGTTGGCTTGACCCTTCTACGGCTGGACCGTTGGTACTGAGGTATGAAGTGAATGTCTTTGAACCTATTTCATGTGTTGATCGGTGTCGGGAAAACTTGGGTGTTCGAATGTTCGATCGGAAAGTTTGATATATTCTATTTATCCGGAATTGGATACAATAATTGGAATTCACAAACAGTTATGAGATAACTGGATGATTGTTATAAATCTAGCAGTTTAGTCCCGTACGATATTGAAAAGAGTTTTCGATAATGAGACTAAAATGCGGGGTTTGTAACTGTTAGGCATGTGATGTCTAAAGAAGTTGCGGATTCCAATTGTTGTAGTTTACACTTTCTTTTCTGTGACCGTAAGTGTAGTATGGTCATATCGCCGGTTTCGTTGCTATACGTCAACGACAATTGGGGTATGCATACTTACTTACGTTGATGACATGTGATGTTATGTGTTGCTGGATATGTTATATTGGATCGTCGTATTCGAATAGCCGGGGTTTTTTATGTGAGATGAGTGTTTTTCATTTTCATTCATGTAAAAACTTGTATGTAATATTCTTTTATTTGGGGCACTTCCAGGTAGCGGAAGTTGTCACCCTTTGTATATTATTTTCTTTTCCGCATTAGGATAGACCCAAGGAGGAGGGCACAAGTAACCGGGTTCTGGGGTCCAGTGGGAGACCAACTCGAGGCGTCGAGTCCGGGTCTCCTAACTCTAGAATTGGGAGGGTTGCTTGCCGCTCTCGTAGGAGTCTAGGGGTGTGGGTTTGGCTATTCATCACGACCGTGGAATCCGTGTTTTATACTGGCTCGTATTGAAAACACGGACGTCCTAGTATATCCAATATTTCATATGTTTCTTCTGCTGCGATATCTGTGATGTGATCATGTGATGTTCTGTGATAGGTACAGTATATAGTATATATGATATATTATATAGACGTTACTTATGTTTTACACCCGCGCTAGCCCTGCCCCGCTCTGCCGTTAGTTACCTAACCTAACGGTGCACGAGGGGACATCGAGGCGAATGCGGATGGCATAAGTGTACGTCGTATTTATCTGTGATGTTTAGGTAATTAAATGATGGGACTTCATTAATGTGATTAATGAAATAAAAGAAACCTAAGATGTTGTAGAATCAAATTTCAAAATAAAACAGGTAGCTACAGTTCTTGCTTTGCACAGAGGTATATGTGATATATCCTGCACCTTATTCGATGAGGAAAGGACCGAGATCCTTCACCGGGAGTGACTCCTTTAGCAATAACTGGAAGATGCTACACACTCGGTTTGTCTTTTGATAGCTTTTAAGAGTTCTGCTTTGCACAGTGATATATATGATATATCCCGCACCTCATTCGACGAGGAAAGGACCGACGATCCCTTCACCGGGAATGACTCCTTTAGCAAAACTAGAAAAGCCTCAAAAGCACTCCATTTTAAAAATCATTTGATTCTACAACGATATCAAGTTCATTACGCAATAGGTTTTCAGAAAAACCTGTCGTAGCCCTCCGTCATTTCAGATAAGTCCTATTTAGTATTCGTGCTACGTTTGTTGACCTCCGTCAAGGCGTAGTGTGCGGTAGCTAACTAGTATTTATCTGTTTATGCATATGATGCAGATTGAGTTAGGGTAGTCGTGCGGCCTTGTTGACCTCCGTCAAGGGTCGTGCGGGTGGGTTTAATTCGATCAAGAAATGACGGGTTGAACTTGACTAGTAGCCTATGGTTTGTTGACCTCCGTCAAGGTCATAGGGTGCTGGGGGCAAAATATTATCGGGAATTTCAAGTGTTGAAATTGCAATGAGATTGCATACCTTCTATGAGATAGTTGGATCCCGATACCCGCTGCGAGTAAGTGTTACTCCTGGGAGAGTTTTATACATTACAATTAGCCGATCAAGTAGGTGTCTAGAAAGGTGTTAACGGGGTTACGCCTCTGGGAAAACGAGGTTTACATTAATTAGGTTCGTGCGAAAGCACGGGGGACCTCCCTCAAAGTACTGACACTGGCCTGGCTGAAAGATTGGCGAACTTGTAGTGTATAATTAATCCCGGCTAGTCTTTCCTTTTAGGGTTTGAAGGAAGATTTGATAAAAAGCAGTGGGAGTCATCCTGATTAGATAAAATAATAACCAATCTATTCTTGCAAGAGCGCACGCTGAGTGTTTTCTTCTCTCTCTCTCCTGGTAGCGACCATATCACGCCTTAATCAAGATAATAATACGGAATATTGACCGAACCCGCTTGTAATACTGAGCTGGGGAACGTTGGTCCCGCTCCTACTTATAATTGTTATAAGACAGAGCAGGAAATTGGGGAATACCAGATTTCCCGTGCCGCCCAAACGAAGAGAGTGCATGCTGATGCATCATCTTCGGGTGTGTTCATTATACAGAACTGTTTCTCAGTATCCTTTACGTCCTGGGTATGTGATACCAGATCAGGATCCCGCATATTTAATATGTTACATGGGCTACAGATAGGTAAAGAACTGAGAACGGGTGATAAGTTTCATGAGGCAGAAAACGGGGCAAGAGTTGCAGCCAAGTCTGTTGGTCACTGTCACCCTGTATTACAAATACATTGATTCTGAACGAATGTTATTAGATACCGAACCTGATATACAAAATCATATCTGTCTCTTTATTAGTAAAGAAACGATAAAATTTTGTATAGATGGATAATGTTTTGAACATTTCCTATATCAAAAGTTGATCGGTTCAGGCACGTTATCTAAAAGCATTGATGTTCTAAATCAAACTACAGTTCTTAGTATACAGAACACACACAAGAGGAAGAGTTCAGAAATGAACGAATCCTTCTTGAGGCATTGTAGACTAGGTCAGATCAATGTGACCCGACTAGCTAGAGTTACATATAGATGCATATTTAAATCAGTTTGAATTTACATCTTGTGAAACTCGCCAGTCATGTCACAAAGATAAGATGACCATAGCTCCGTTTACTGGAAACAGAGAAAGAGTTAGTGAACTCTTGGGATGATACATGTTGATGTATGTAGGTCCCCGGTCTACAAATGCCAGGACTGATTCTTTGTACTTCATTACATTCTCTGATAATCTCTCAAGATTCAGACATATGTTCCTGTTGAAACATGAGTCCGAGCCTTTTGAGATATTCACAGAATATAAGCGAGAAGTAGAGAACCAAAATACGGGTATAAGTATTATGTCCTATGATGAGATCAGGGAGGAGAATACTTGTGCATGGAATTCCTGGACTATTCTAAAGGAGAATGAGATTCTCTCTCAGCATTACTCCTCCGTATACACCATTGCACGATGGTATATCGGTGTGGAGCAATCACACCCTATATGATAAGGTGTGCTCTATGATGAGTACTACTGAGTTACCTATTTCCTTTTTGGGAGTTATGCGCTTGAGAAGCTGCATACCTATTGAATAGGGTTCGAATCAAATCAGTTGCCTACCACTTCATATTTGATATGGAAAGGGAAGAGCCCATGTCTTAAGCTAGTTAAGATTTGGGGTTGTCCGGCCTATGTTTAAAAGCAAAATCCGGACAAGCTCGAGGCAAGGTCTGTAATATAGAACTGGAAAGGTTCCAGCTATACGAACTACAGCAAATGATTTGATAGAACCAAAGGATTCAGTAGATTCCAACGAACCTCAGCCTCTCCGCCGATCTAGTATGGTTCCTCACCCACCTGAAAGATACTTCTGTTTCTCTATAACAGTGGGAGCGAGGATTGCATCATGAGATGATGACCCAACTAGCTTCGAGCTGGCCATCAGGAGTAAGACTCTGTAAGAATGGCTGGATGCTTATCGATCTGAGATGGAATCCTTATACACCAACAAAGTATGGACTTTAGTTGCTATATCTGAAGGGTTAAATCCCCATCAGGAGCAAGTATATCTTGAGAAGATTACTTGGTGTACTTGGAAAAGTTAAGACTTTCAAAGCTAGACATGTTAAAGGTTGTCATCATCGACCAGGCATGGATAATGATGAAACCTTTTCCAGTGCCTATGCTTAAGTCCATCCAGATCCTACTTACCACGGCTACATACCATGACTACGATATCTGGTGGTTGGGTGTCATGACTGCTTTTATAAATGATGTTTTAGAAGAGAGCGTCTATAAGTACACAGCCAGAGTGCTTCGTAGACAGTGGGAGCAGCGGAAACGTGTGCAAGATGTTTTATATGATAAAGCAGGCATCGCGGAGTTGGAACGTCTGTTTTGATGAAGTAGTCAAAGAGTTTGACATCATAAAAATGATAGATGAACCTTGTATAAACAAAAGGGTAGTAGGGAGTATGGTGACGATCCTCATAGAGTACGTGGATGACATACTATTGATAGGGAAGTAGTTTCCTATGCTACGCTCGATCAATCTCCGATTATCACAAAGATTCTCCATATAGGATCAAAAGTGATACCTCCTAAATCCTGGGTTTTGGATCTATGAGATAGATCTAATTGGTTGTTAGGATTCTCACTAGTTGTAGTGAGATGGTATCAATCGATCCTGGGAAGAATCACTGGAAGTGTTCCAGGGTGATAATGACGACTGAGTGTCAGTCACAGGCATTGTCTTTACCCTCAGTAAAGGGACGGTATGTTGGAAGAGTTCCAAGCTAGATACCGTGACATACTAGACGATAAAGGCTTGATACATCGCTACTTAAGATGCTACCAAAGAGGCTGTTTGGGTGTATATTGGTTCATGAGATGAACTATGTTCCTCCCATTGTGTGACAATGGAGTTGTGGCTTATGCCAAGGAACGCCGGTCCCATCAGTGATCCAGACATATTCTAAGGCAGTATCACTTGATCATGGAGATGGTTGATCTCCAGGGAGATCGAGGTTAGGAGAGTAGACTCAGAGGACAACACAGCGGATCCACTCACAAAGGCCTGTTCCCAGAGAGAGACTTTTATGGGATGGTTGAGTATGAGATACTACAACCACTGCTACAGATGGCCCTAGTGCAAGTGGGAGATTGTTAGTTATATGTATGCCCTAGAGGCCATTACTGTACATAGGATGTATATTGTAGTGGATGCTGGGACATATATAGGGAGGACTTTCTTGCTCGACATGATAGTATGCTATCTGGTTACACTTTGCCTTAACGTGTATACTGATTGTCTCTCTGTTACATGTTGGTAAAGCCCTTAGGATGTGTACTTGACTACCTGGACTATGATGCGGATCATACTAGTGGGGACAAGGTAGTCTATAAGTACATCCTTCAAAGTCCCTAGTCGTGGGTGTATCGAGATGGGGCATCGATACACCAGAGTAGACTAGCGTATACCTTCTCGACCCATACAGATGGGCGATGGATGATCCCATATCCATTGGTGTTTGACATCAGAGGAGATATACGGGTGCTCAGTAAAGACTGGGTACACTGGACGGACTCGCCGAGAACTCCCAGATGGTATTATACCTCACGTCAGATGGCAGTTCTCTGGTGACACTGGTACAGAGTAGTCTGTTGACCCGAGATCGTCATAGAGTCTTGTGTGGTTCCCACTGTGCTTTGATTTCCATCTTACAACGTCCAAGAGGGCGTGCAAAACGGTGGTTTTTGGGTACAGTCCCGAGTCACATGGAGGCAATGAGCGATAGGAGGGGATTCGTCTCTCCCGGTATAGGGAGTTGATGTTGCACTGTGTTCGATTGGCTATAACAGGAAGTCCCTGGCCAGGGCTGCTCAGAGAATTGCTGGTAAGTGTTACCAGTAGTTTCTCGACCCGTTATGAGCCTCATATCGACACGACTTATCGAGCTATTGGGGTCTGACGTTTACCACCCCTAGGCGAGATATGCGACATATCAGACGATCAGACCGGACTGTACGGTAGTGTTACTGGTCGGATTCACTGGAGTGTGAGCGGGCTTGCTCGTCGATCTTCAGATCGCTCAATACTCGGGTGGCCGTTACGTTTAGCAGACCGCTTGCGGCTTGTGGGTGTTTGATATGATCATCATCCGCTGCCGGCGTATTGACGAGTCTTTAGAGTCCTACACAGAGGTTTCCTGGCTCAAGCGAAATGAAATAGGAGCGCATATGAGATATCTGCGGGACCGAGAATAATGCGAGTATGTGATACCGTATTCCATTCTCGCGATGAATGTATCGAATGGTTGTATGCGATATAACCTAGTTATCGATTCAAGCGTTGATTCGATAAGCCGATACATTGTATACTAGTCGGTTGTGTGCGACATGACCGGATCATTGAATCAAGTGTTGATTTAATGATTTAATGTATAATTATATATTTGATATATTACTTTGCATTAACTAGTATTGGTTCACTTTAAATGGATTTTCTTACTCGGGTGTGCGCATTACATATGCGATATGATTTTGTGCATTTGATTGTATCATGTTTGATGATACATGATTACTTGGTTAAGTGCAAAGAATTAAACCATGGTTAAAAGAATGGTTAGGGTTTCATTTCCTTTATTTATTCATTTATTTATTTGTTTATTCATTTTGGAAAAGAGGAGAAAAGAATGGTGGCTTTATTTGGAGTTTAGTTGAAGCTTCATGAATCTTTGATCAAGTCAACCATTCTTATCTTATCCTTAACCCTAACCATTCCCACTAACCATGATTCATTCTCTACACTTAACTCTAGTTAACATTATGTTAAGTTTTGATTTTTCTATTGTTTTTAATTAACTTATCATAATATTCTTCTTCATCTTCTTCATTCTTCAAGTGAAGAAAACCAAGCTCCATCAATGGTGATTGTTGGAAAAGAGGGAGAAATCCAAAACTAAAGTCTACCCACTTCCTATTTCTTCATCCTCTACCTCTTGCCAAGTAGTAGAGTGTGTTTACTTCACAAGTTTCTTGACTTGGTGAAGTTGTGAGCTTGATCTAGCGATGCCTCGACGTAGATCATCTTCGGCATGGACATCGACGACCTAGCTCCCTTTTTCTCCGACGAAGCCGACTCTAGAGCCCGGATTTGATTTGGACAGCGGAGAGGACCTCGTTGCGGAGCTATGGAGGTGGAGCACCGGATCTACAAAGGTTGTATTTCCGTTAAACTTTTAGTTAAGTGTTAACTAGTTAGTTTTTCGCCTAGACATCTAGCCGACGATCCGTAGTTTAGGGTTTGTAGGCACCGTAAAATTTTAATATGGCATGTTCGATGCCTTGTGAGACCTCCTTGGGGTGCCCAGGAACCCTACAGCAGCGATGTATTCCGCTTCCATCGTCGAGTCTGCAACGGTTTCCTGTTTGGAACTCTTCCAACACACCGCCCCTCCATTGAGGGTAAAGACAAAACCCGACATGGACTTGGAATCATCCTTGTCACTCTGGAAGCTGGAGTCAGCAAAGGCCTCGATCTGGAGGTCTTTTCCGCCATACACCAAGAACATCTCCTTAGTCCTTCTCAGGTACTTGAGAATGTTCTTTACTGCTATCCAATATTTCTCCCCAGGGTTAGACTGTTACCGGCTTACCACACTCAGTGCATAAGCTACATCCGGTCTGGTACACAACATCGCATACATTATAGAGCCTACCGCAGAAGCATAGGGTATAATAGACATGCGATCCCTCTCCAAATCAGTCTTGGGAGACATCTCTTTAGAGAGGGTGATCCCGTGACAAGCCGGTAGGTTACCGCGCTTGGAATCTTCCATACTGAACCTCTTCAGTATGGTGTCGATGTACCTGGACTGTGAAAGTCCTAATATCCTCTTGGATCTATCACGATGGATCCGGATCCCCAGGATGTAGGAGGCATCACCCAGGTCTTTCATGGAGAACCTTTGTGATAAGAACCCCTTGACAGATTGTAGCATAGGAATGTCATTTCCTATTAAGAGAATGTCATCCACGTACAAAACGAGGAATACTACAGTTCTCGCTACAAATCTACAATAGATGCATGGTTCATCTGGATTTTTGATAAAGCCAAATTCCTTGACCGTCTCATCAAAACAGATGTTCCAACTCCGCGATGCCTGCTTTAGTTCATAGATGGACTTAAGCAACTTGCACACCTTTCCGCTGCTCCCACTCTGAATGAAACCCTCTGGTTGTTCCATATAGACACACTCCTCTAAATTTCCATTTAGAAAAGCGGTCTTTACGTCCATTTGCCAGATCTCATAATCGTGGAAGGCAGCAATGGCAAGAAGGATCCGAATGGATTTCAGCATAGCTACTGGAGAAAAGGTTTCTTCATAGTCCAAACCAGGTCTTTGACGAAAACCCTTCGCAACAAGTCTAGCTTTATAGGTCTCAACCTGTCCATCTACACCAATCTTCCTTTTGAAGATCCACTTGCATCCTACGGGTTTTACCCCGTCTGGAACAATGTCCAGCGTCCATACTTTGTTGGTGTACATGGACTCCATTTCGGTCCGCATTGCATCCAGCCATTTTACTGAGTCAACGCTCTGAACGGCCTGCTGGAAGCTAGTAGGCTCATCATAATCTATGATGCAATCCTTTCTATCCCCGTCTATGAGAAAACCGTAGTATCTCTCCGGCGGATGAGACTGCCTACTACTCCTGCGGAGCGGCGTAGGAATGTCCTGTTCTTTTGAACCCTCTGGTTCCACTAAACTTTCAGTAATAGTCTGTGGTTCTGGAATTTCTTCCAGTTCTACTGCGCTTCCACTAATTTCATTTTCTAAGAACTGGTGTTCTAGAAAGTGGGCATGACGAGAAACAATAACTTTTTGTTCCTCTTCGCAATAGAAGAAATATCCCTTGGAGTTCTTTGGATATCCCACGAACTTGCACTGTACTGAGCGTGCCTCGAGCTTGTCCGCATGCTGCTTTTTGACAAAAGCTGGACTTCCCTATGTCTTAATGTGATTAAGATGGGGCCTCTTCCCACACCACATCTCATATGGTGTGGTAGGCACAGTCTTAATGGGAACTCGGTTCAAAAGGTACGCAGCTGATTCTAGCGCATACCCCCAGAATGATCGTGGTAACTCAGCGTTACTCATCATGGACCGTACCATATCCAATAGGGTGCTGTTCCGTCTCTCCGATACACCGTTATGTTGCGGAGTGTATGGAGGAGTAAGCTGAGAGAGAATTCCATTCTCTTTTAAGTAATTCAGGAATTCGGCACTTAAGTATTCTCCACCTCGATCCGATCTTAGAATCTTGATACTTTTGCCGGTCTGTTTTTCTACTTCATTCTTATATTCCTGGAACTTTCCAAAGGCTTCGGACTTATGTTTCATTAAGAAGACATAACCGTACCTTGAAAAGTCATCCGTAAAAGTAATGAAGTAAGAATAATCGCTTCGCGCATGTATAGACATTGGACCGCACACGTCGCTGTGTACGAGTCCCAAGAGCTCGCTCGCCCTTACTCCGTGTCCAGTAAACGGAGTCTTTGTCATCTTTCTTTTGAGACAGGATTGACAAGTGGCATACGATTGATATTCGAACGGATTCAAATATCCTTCTGTATGTAACTTTGTCAACCTTCTCTCATTGATGTGACCCAGTCTACAATGCCATAAGAAAGTCTGATTTATTTCCGGAGACTTTCTTTTGTGTGTATTCTGGACATTGAAAATCTGTGGTTGGGTTAATACGTATATACCATTGCTCAATGTACCTGACCCAATCAGAACTTGATTAAGGTGAATGTTTACAACATTGCTTACAAACGCAAATTCATAACCTTCTTTAGAAACTAAAGATACAGAAATGATATTACAAGTTGCGTTGGGTACAAAAAAGCAATTACGCAAAACCAAAACATGTCCATCTGACATTCCCAGGTGATAGTCCCCCACGGCCTTAGCATCCATGCTAGCTCCGTTCGCAACTCTGAGGGTCATGTCACCTGCCTTCAAAACCCTACGGTTTCTCAACGCCTGCAATGAATTACAGATATGAGATCCTGATCCGGTATCTAATACCCAGGAAGTAGAGTTTATTGAAAGACAGTTTTCAATAACATACACACCTGAAGCTGAAGCTGCAACCTGCTTCAATTCCTGTGTCCTGGCTTTCCAAGCCCTGCAATCATTCTTCCAGTGTCCTTTCTTATGACAATAGAAGCATTCTTCCTTATCCATAAGCTTCCCTGCTTTCTTTGTTGCTTTTGCTTTTCCTTTCGTATCCACTTTACTAACACCGCCTCTTGGTTTGGCGGGGACTTTCTTCTTCTTTCCCTTGGCTTTCGCCTTGGACCTAGAAGAAGATGATCCTCCTACAAACAAAGTGGATGTTTCCCTACCTTTCTGTAGGGTGCCCTCTGCGCTCCTCAGCATGTTGAGGAGCTCTGAAAGTTCAACTTCTTTTTCTTTTAAGTTGAAGTTCAGTATAAACTGGGCGTAAGTGGAAGGAAAGGACTGGAGAACTAAGTCCGTATAGAGCTCACTCTCCAATATGGTCCCTAGGTCCGCGAGCTCCTCAATGTAGCTGATCATCTTAAGCACGTGCTCTGCTACTGATGATCCGACGGCCATCCTTGCCGAAAATAACTTTTTCGACGCTTCGTATCTTGCGATACGAGATTGCTCTCTATACAGTTCTTTTGTATGAAGAAATATGGATTCCAAGTCCATATTCTCGTGCCTCCTCTGATGTTCATTGTCCATAGAGGCAAGTACGAGGCATTTGGCCTTCGCGCTATCAATCTCCCAAGTCTTACGGATTTCCTTATCCGCGACGCTGGAAGTGGGACCAGGGACAGGGGGAGCTTTAGTGGTAAGAAGATACCCCAGCTTGTCGTAAGTGATTGCCATCTTGACATTCCTGAGCCAATCTTTGTAGTTTGGCCCTGTCAGTATGTTTTTATCTAGAAGTAACTTAAGTCCAGTCATGTCGATTGGTCGCTGCAATTAGGAGAGAGAAGAAACACTCAGGTTGATGCTCTTGCAAGTTTAGAATGGTTTTTAGTTTGTCTAAACAGGATGGCTCCCACTGTTTCTCGAATCCCTCCTCAAACCAAAAAGGAAGAATTAGTCGGGATCAATCCCACCGCACAATACTTGCTTAACCGTTCAGCCAGGCCAGCGTCGGTACTTCGAGAGAGGTTTTCCAACGCTTTCGCGAAGTTCCTTAATTCAAGAACCTCTTTTCCCTGGGGGCGTAGCCCCGCTAACACCTTTCTAGGCACCTACTAGGTTTATAGCATTGATCGTTTAGTGAGAAATTTCCCGAGGAGTAGCATATACTCACAGTAGGATCGGGATCCAAATATCATCGCGTGACGAAACTGAAAGAATCCTACCAGAATCATCACACTCCAAGTGGTATGCAAATCTAGCTAGTTTCAGTACTTATGAAACTCCCGATGTGGATTTTTGCCCTATGCTCTTATGACCTTGACTTTGGCCAAAATATCATAAGTCACATGTCAAGTTCTACCCGTCATTATCCAGGTCAATTTGGATCCATCCGTACCTACCCTTGACTTTGGCCAAAATGGCAGTACGACTGTCCCAAACCAACGCATCTATTTATGCTACACATGAATACCCAATAGCTACCAATCACTATGCCTTGACTTTGGCCAACATACACAGCTTGAATACTATTGACTATTCATGTGAAACGACGGAGGGCTAAGAATGGTTTTGGCGAAACCGTGAACGTAGAGAACTTGATATAATCGATGGAACAAGATAGCTTTTTAAAAGGAGTGGCTCAAGCTCCGCATTTAAAAGTTAGTTTTGAAAAGAACCGAGTGGTTTTTCGAGAGTGTTCCAACGACTTTAACTTGGTTTATTTTCTTGCATTAGTTCTTTTAATGCGTGATATTCTTGCATTAGTTCTTTTAATGCGTCCCATCATTTAATCCTACCATTGCAGAAAACAACCAAAATATGACGTACGCTTATGCCATTCGCATTCGCCACGGGGTCCCGTCATTACCCGTTAGGATACTTAACTAACGACAGAGCGGGGGCTGGGCTAGCGCGGCTGTAAAACATAAGCAACGCCTAAATAATATCATATATAGATATACTGCAATGATAGCCATTTCAGATCACAGATGAACACATTGGATATACTAGGAATCCGCAATTCGTACGAGCCTGTAACGAAAAGCAGATTACACGGTCGCGGTGAATAGCCAAAACCCCCCCAAGACCCCTACGGGTGCGGCAAACTACCCGCCAAGTACCTGAAGCGAAGCAACCTCCCTCAACTCCGTGAGTAGGCCACTCGGCACTTCAGCAGAACCGGTAGTTCGTGCACCCCCTCCATGGGTCTATCATAGGAGCAAAAACAGTAAAAAGAAATTATACAATGACAGCTACAACCCCGACCCGGTTGTGTGGCCATACAAATAATTATTACATCAATTTACAAATTTACATGAATTGAAAGAAAAGAAAACTCTCGTCTCACAACCCCCGGCTATTCACCCGTGACAATCCAATGAATTCATATACACATTCCAATAACATTACAGATCACAAATTTGTATAACCCCCACTAATCGACATATAGCGATTAGCAGACATTCAATACAAATAACACATCACAGAAAAACCCGTCAGCTAAAGTCTTTTAGAAGTTCGATCAAAAATACGGATTTTCAGGACCCCAAAAATAAAATTTTCGTTCTGGAAAATCTGGGCAGAAAATATATATTCCAAAAATCCCAAAACAACCCCAGAAAAACACTGCACCAAACTTGGACCTCGACCGAGTCAACTCGGCCGCGGATCCGCGGCGGGAGCGTGCTCCCGCCGCGTTTCCGCGGCGCTTTGACTCGATCGTTGGACCAAATTTGGTGGTTGTTCACCCAAAAGCCTGAGCCAATTTTTAAGATGAAAATTATCAACTATTGAACAGAAAAAAATTTGGCAGAAACTTGACAGTTTTGGGTTTGTTTTGCGACTTTTCTTTGATCGATCTTCTAGCTACTTTGCTAACATGTTAGATAGAGTTTAACTAGGCTCTGATACCACTGTAAGTCCATGCTACCTCTCCCGGTACTTTCGGGCATGCGGAATTTGGTAAAAAACGATTTTCTTAGAGGTGGTAACATGGACTTAAAACCCGGATCTTTGTTAAACATCTAACTAACAACCTAACTGCGAGTTGCTAACTACTCGGTTAGGGGGTTATACCTTTCTTTTTCTCGAACTCTTTCGTCTTCAAGCTTCGATGGTCGTCCGAACCGGTTTCTTCCTGTCGTCTCCTTGCGCCGAAGATAGATCCACCTGAAAGCTTTAACCTTTGGCTCCTTCTTCGAACTTTGAAGAAACTAGTTCACTCGGTTTGCTAAACCTTGTGAACTAGAGTGAGTAGAGAAGACTTTTATGGGATTTTATCTATGGTTCTTGGTTCTCAACTCATGAGACAAGTGAAACATAGAATCAAGAGAGGGAGAGCAAGAGGAGGAAGATGAGAGCTCAAGAACAAGAGAGAGAATGAGCATGAAAGAATGAGAGAAGACTTTTCTCTCTTTGCTCTCATAATCCAAAACCATCATCACAAAAATAATAATCAAGTATTGTGTAAAATGGTTGAAGTCAAAATGGCTAAATTATTTCATGCACTCATTTCTCACAAAAGAAACAAGCAAGTAAAAAGTCTTTGCCATGAAATGATAGCCATAGTCATCATGATGGTCAACTAGTCCAACCTAGTCAACCGGTCAACAAAGTCAACAAGTCAACAAAGTCAACCCCTCAACAACCATGTCACCACAATACTTAATTAATATAATTGTTAATCACATATCATATTCTCATTAGGGTTGACCAAAAAGTCAATAGTCAACAGTCAACGGTCAACAACCCTAATGAGAATTCTCTGCCTCTGTCTCTCCGTCAACTGTGCATACACACCCGCATCCGCGTTCCGAGGAACACGAATACATACTGGATAAATCCAATCCCAAAACGTACACTAGGATCTGGCTTAAACCAAAGCCCGCTAGTGATAACTGTCCGGACACTGTACGTGCATAAGTGCACGGATGTGACCGAACCCTGTCGCAAAACCATGCGACCTGCCGCAAAACCATGCGACCTCTACTTTTTTGCCTAAAGACGAATAGCTTTCTGTGTGGGACTCTAAAGACTCGACACTACGCTGGCAGTGGGTTTAACCATAGACCGCAAGCGGCACTAGCTGTGCGTAACGGTCCCCAGGTAGATACCGACAAGAAGACTGACGAGGCGAAACCCATCTAAACTCCTACTGAGCCTGAATGTGACATTCTCCGTACAGTCCGGTCTGTTCGTCTGATACATCGCATGGCAGGCCTAGGGGGCGGTAAACGTCAGTCCCCCAATAGCGGTACAAGTCGTGTCGGAGTGAAGCCCAAAACACCCTGAGATAACACTGGAAGCCCACCAGTATATCTCGTTTGTCCTGGCCAGGGACTACTCGTGTAATGGCTCTCCTAGACACAGCGCGATGTCAACCCCCAATACCTGGAGAGATGAATCCTGTCTAACCGTCACTGCCTCCAAGTGCTTCGGGACTGCACCCAACTACCACCTGTTTGCACGACTTCTTTGAGCCGTGGTAGGGTAGTAATCAAAGTACAGTGGGAACACACTCGAGGCGAAGTGACAGTGTCAAGTCAGCGGACTAAGCTGTACTCATGTCACCTAGGAACTGATAACTGACGATAGGCATAATACCAACTAGTCAGTTCCCGAAGAGTCCTGTCCAGTGTACTCGTAACCCAACGAGCACCCGCATACTATCTCAAGTACGACGTACCGACGGCTGTGGGACAGACCGTCTCCCACACTCGGATGAGAAGCTCATGCGCTAGTCTACTCCGGAGTATCGATTCCCTGTCTCGATAGTCCTGCGACCAGGGACCTGCATAAGGATGTGCTTATAGATTACCCAGCCCCACTAGTGTGACTGCCATCACAACGCTGGTAATCAAGCAAAGATCCTAAGGGCTCCACTAATGTGTATAGGCGATATACTAAAATAAACACATGTACACATTGAAGTAGAAACAAACCAAGTAGCATACTACTATTTTGAGCAAGATTGTATATACAAGGTGAATATCCCAAGCTTCCGTTAAGTAATATACAAACTAGTATGATACAGTAATGGCCTCTAGGGCATATACACTTACAATTTCTGCTCTGTGATGTTTTCTATTCACGAGTTTGCAACTCACCCCCGTTGTGCCACAGTTCTTGCAGGTTTTGCCGTACAGGTTTCATTACGGATTTTCTGGCACACTGCTTCCTTTCTGGGTGATTGCTTTGGTAGGTGGGTTCACTCGCATCGTGACCACCCTTGTATTTATTTTTGATCAGTTGTATATAGTAATTCGATCAACCAAACTTGTATATTGCTTCGGCCTTAGAAAACCAGTTATGTATTATTTCGACCTTAGAGTCGCGTGTTGTAGTATTATGATTTTGAGTTTCCTTTTGAGTTTTGATCCTCGCCCTTCGGCGTTGTATATTATACAGTTTGTATGGTTATGACTGTCGATTGACGAAGAGCTAGCTCCAACTTGGGAATGCCTTTTATCATTTCATATATATTATTCATGTTGTACCACGTTCGGGGCCAGTATTTACAAAGGAAACTCTGCCGAAATTTTCAGAAAAGGCTATAGATTTTTAAAATGCATATTCGGCTAACTTATTTTAAAAACCTTGTTTTTAAAACATGTTTTCTTCACTTCTAAAAACTAGTTTTCTTTATTTATTCCTTAAAAATGGTTTTAGATTTCTGGGCTTTTGGCTTACTTGAATTAGATGGGGTCCTATAGGCTTCATATGATTCAAGTGCCAGTCACGTGCTATTTTGGGTCGTGACAAAGTTGGTATCAGAGTGCTAGGTTAACCTTGGTTCGAGTCTAAGTTTGACTATGCGGAGCCTAGAGCGTTTATATATATATACGGAACTTAGGCTTGATCTTACGGAACTTAGACTTAGTCGAGGGGGTATTATACCCGAACCTTCGTCGCATAGGATGACCCTTGGTTGATGGAGTAGGTAGCTTGAGTAGAGTGACGTACCGTACGTATGTTCCGCGGCATACTTAGGTTACGCTACTCCGCATAAGGAACCTTAGGATGTACATTTCCTTGCATAGTATTATATTCATTCCTATGATCTATCCTCATCGATATTGGTTATGATTTTGCTGCCATGATTACACGGGCAGAGAGAGCTACGGCTAGAGTTGCGTCAGCATGAGCTCATCACGGACGAGGACTGACCAGGGCGCGATTCCAGAGACATACGATTACATAGAGGCGTCGCTTTATTGCGTTTTCACGCCATGAGCGTTTGACAGATCGCTTTTACGAGATCTCCCGGATGTGCAGATCGGCACCAGAGGATCAGGCTACTGCTAGAGGCCAGCCAGAATGTGATGACCATTGATATATCGCTTACTCAGGATGATTGAGGCACTGTTTAGTATACATACGAATGAACCAGTTGCTGCTGCAAATGACGAGATATCGCCCAGATGTTGGAGCTACTGCAGCATGAGTATATACTCATAGATATGATGCAAGGTCGCTAGTCACCCGAGGATGAATGACTAGGACATGTGGTTCGTTCGCTTACCCCGATGCGAGGTCATCAGATTGATTGATTCCAGCTAGAGACGATTTCACGCAGGTTCTGTAAGTCCACGTTGCTCACCCCGGTTCTTACGGGGAGGCGGAAACGACGAAAAACAATATTTAGCGCTAGGCAACATGGACTTAAAGCACGGATCTTTGCTAAACTAGAAACTAGCAAACAACTAGAGGTGTTAACTACTATACCGTAGAAATTATACCTCACGAAACCGGTCCTTCGGGTCTTCATTCCGCTGTCCCGCTCCTCCATCCAAGCTCCGAGTGTCGATCCGGATCTTGGTCACCTCCGCGGCCTCCTTGAGTCGAAGACGATCCACCCGAGAGATGTACATCGAGCTCCACCTCGAGCCGAGGCAACTAGGGCAACAAGATCGCTAGTCTTGATTTCCTAGGTTATGTAGAAGTAGTAGAGGGATGGTTTTGTCAAGTGTGATCCTTTTTCTCTCAACACATGAGATCAAAGGATGATTTCAAGAGGAGGAAGATGAAGGAGAGTTTTGCAACCATGAAGCTCTTTCTCTTTTTCTTTTCTAAGAGAGAGAATGAGAATGAGAAAATGAATATCATAACAAAAGAAAAAAGGCACCATGGTTGCAATAATAGTAAAACAACATCATTACAAATCCTATCATGATAAAGTTGATGCTACATTGAATTGACCATTGTCATAATCAAAAAGAAAAAGAAAATCCAAAGAAGAGTGTAGACCTCTCATGAAGGTCAATGGTCAACTCCGGTCAACGGGTCAACAAAGTCAAGAGAGGTCATGGTGGTCAAATGTTCAATGCAATTAGCCATCACAAAATTATCACTAAAAGGATTAGTAAATAATGTCTCCGGCTCACAATGGTTTTGACCGAACGAATTGCCAAAACCCTAATGAGCCTGCCACGTAACGGTTTTGGCCGAACCAACTGCCAAAGTCCTAATGAGGCATCTCCTCCTTCATCGCTCCTCAAAACTGTGCCTACACACCCGCATCCGCATTCCGTAGAATGCGAATGCACAGAAAACTAAACAAATCCATCCGTGCAATACTAGGATCCGGCTTAAACCAAAGCCCACTAGTATTGCCTGCACGAACAGCATACGCACACAAGTGTACGTAAGTGATCGCAGCCATGACGTAAAACCATACGGCTTCTACACGTTTCGCTCAGTGCAGGGAAATTCTCTGTGTGGGACTCTAAAGACTTGACACTACGCTGGCAGTGGGTTTAACCACAGACCGCAAGCGGCACTAGCTGTACGTAACGGTCCCCAGGTAGATGTCGATAAGAAGGCCGATGAGGTAAACCCATCCGAACTCCTACCGAGCCTGTATGTGACAATCTCCGTACAGTCCGGTCGGTTCGTCTGATACATCGCATGGCGGGCCTAGGGAGTGGTGAACGTCAGTCCCCTAGTAGCGGTACAAGTCGTGTCGGAGCGTAGCCCAGAACACCCTGAGATAACACTGGAAACCTACCAGTATATCTCTCTTGCCCTGGCCAGGGACTACTCGTGTAATGACTCTCCTAGACACAGCGCGATGTCAACCCCCAATACCGGGAGAGACGAATCCTGTCTAACCGTCACTGCCTCCAAGTGCTTCGGGACTGCACCCAACTACTACCTGTTTGCACGACGCCTTTGAGCCGTGGTAGGGTAGTAATCTAAGTACAGTGGGAACACACTCGAGGCGAAGTGACAGTGTCGAGTCAGCGGACTAAGCTGTACTCATGTCACCTGGGAACTGATAACTGACGATAGGTATAATACCAACCAACAGTTCCCGATGAGTCATGTCCAGTGTACTCGTAACCTAACGAGCACCCGCAAACTATCTCCAGCACGACGTACTGATGGCTGTGGGACAGACCATCTCCCCTGCTGGGATGAGAAATGCATACGCTAGTCTACTCCGGAGTATCGATGCCCTATCTCGATAGTCCTACGACTAGGGACCTGTATAAGGATGTGCTTATAGATTACCCAGCCCCCACAACTGTAACTGCCATCACAACGCTGGTAATCAAGCAAAGATCCTAAGGGCCCTACTAATATGTATAAGCGATATGCTAAAAGAAACACATGCACATATTGAAGTAGATACAAACCAAGTAGCATACTACCATTTTGAGCAAGATTGTCTATACAACTGTGAATATCCCAAGCTTCCATTAAGTAATATACAAGCTAGTATGATACAGTAATGGCCTCTAGGGCATAAACACTAACAATCTCCCACTTGCACTAAGGCCATGTACTGGCGTATCGAAGACCTATCATCTCGATCAGTCGCTCGAACTGTGTCTGGGGTAGGGCCTTCGTGAGTGGATCTGCAGTGTTATTCTCCGAATTTACTCTCTTCACCTCGATCTCCCGGCGATCTACGATCTCCCTGATCAGGTGGTACAGCCTCAAAATGTGCCTGGACTTCTGATGGGACCTGGGTTCCTTCGCTAAAGCTATATCTCCGTTGTTGTCGCAATACAGCGGTATTGGATCAACAATGGTAGGAACCACCTGAAGCTCCGTGAGGAACTTCTTCATCCAGACAGCTTCCATTGCGGCATCGCAAGCAGCTATGTACTCTGCTTCCATAGTTGAGTCTGCAATGGTCTCCTGCTTGGAACTCTTCCTGCAAACCGCCCCTCCATTGAGAGTAAAGACATAACCCGACATGGACTTGGAGTCATCCTTGTCACTCTGGAAGCTGGAGTCAGCAAAGTGTAAGTCCGCGGCGGCGCCCCGGCCGTCAATCCGACGGCCAAATGCGGAAACGAAAAACTTTTTGATTTTTGCGGACTTAGCAAACCGGCACCACCGCGCACTAAACCCGGATCGGGCCATTAAACTAGTCCTAGCTAACTAACAAGAAAGGGAAGAGATATACCGAGTGATCCGAGTCCTCCGGTCTTCTCGTCGTCGTCCCGATCTCCCGCGGAATGTCCGGTCTCCACCTCGTCGCCGGAAGGGCACCACATCGCCTACGTCTTTTACGGGCTCCCACCTCAATGCCGAGGCAACTCGGGCACGAAGCTGGCTAGTCGACGTGCCTAAGATTTGCTGTAGAATGTGTAGTGAGCTATCGTCTCTATTGGGGTGAAGGAGTTGCCATGATGGAGGAATTGGTGTACAAGAAAAATCCATGGAGGCTTAGATGGAAAAATTGGAGCAGGTATAATAAGCTCGGCCATTGACAATGGTTTTTAGCTCACTCTCTGAATCATCAGCCCCTGCCCACAGAAACCTTAAATGAATTTATCCAATATCACCAAAAAGGAATCTCCAGCACATCCATTATGTTTTCATTCCTTACTTAATTAATTAATCACTCACCCCATCATGTTACACTCCAGCACAAGCATGGGGAGGGGGGGCCCACGAAATTCAAGAAGAGAAAGCAACAACCACTATACAAATTAAAGAATCTCAAGCAAATATAACTCCAACAGTGGCCGGCCCATCCCTCTTCAAATCAATATGAAAAGTTTACACAAAAACCAAGAAGCATGTCCCCTTTCTAATTATTAACCCACTCCTCAAGAATCTTCAAAAGTGGCCGGCCATACCTCATTAAAATATTAATTGCAAACTTGCAATTAACCCCTCTCCATCAAAAAGTCCGGCCGGGAAAGAACAAAGGAAAACCGGCCGGAACGGAATGCAAACTGGCAACTCCAGAAAACTGGTCCCGTAATAAATTACAGGAAAACCCCGATACTGTGCATACACACCCGCATCTGTATTCCCACTGAACACAAATGCAAAGAGACAAAACTACACTGTACTATACTAGGATCCGGCTTAAACCAAAGCCGGCTAGTAAAATTCGTCCGATCCTGATCCGTGCAATACCGCACGTATGCAATCGAACCCTGCCATATCTCCATACGGCCTCTACAGCTTTTCGCCCGAAAACCTGAGTAACTGAATGTGGGGGACTCTAAAGACTCGTCAACACCTTATTTGTGGATTTAACCACTAGCACGTTAGAGGTATAAGCCAATACATAACGGGCTACCAGGTATTGACTAAAAGGGATGTCTGTGAGCAAACTCAGCCTGACACCCTACTGAGCCTGTCAGTGACAATATCCATACAGTCCGGTCCGTTCGTCTATGAGTATCGCATGGCGGGCCTAGGGGGTTGGTAAAAGTCAGACCCCCAAAAGCGGTACAAGTCGTGTCGGAGTGTAGCCCAGAACACCCTGAGATACTACTGGAATACCTACCAGTAAATCTCCTTGCCTCGGCCGAGGGCTTCGTGTAATGGCTCTCCTAGACACAGCACGACCTCACTCCCAATACCGGGAGAGACGAACCCCTGAAGATCCGCTCACTGCCTCCATGTGGCTCGGGACTGTACCCAACTAAAACCTGTTTGCACGACTCCTTTGAGCCGTGGTAGGGTAGTAATCAAAGCATAGTGGGAACTCACACGAGACAAATGACGATCCCCGGGTCGATGAACTAACCTGTACACATGTCACCTGGGAACTGCTATCTGACGTCAGGTATAAGACCAACTAGCAGGTTCCCAGCGAGTCCTGTCCGGTGTACTCATAACCCAATGAGCACCTGTATACATCTAGGTGAACCAACAGACACCAGCGGCTTGTGAGACCGGCCACCGCCCCTCCTCGGGGTCTCGACTGTATACACTAGTCTACTCTGGAGAATCGATGCCCTGTCTCGAAACTCCCACGACTAGGGACCTTTTAAGGATATGCTTGTAGACCCCAGCTCTCACGTATATGATCGCCCTCATACTGCCGGCAGTCAAGCAAGAATCCTAGGGGCTCTATCAACGTGTAATAGCGACCTGTCAGGTCACCTAAAGCAGTACACGATGATAAAGATAAACCAGATAGCATACTATCATCTCGAGTCAGACTGTTGTACCGGGATAGGTCCTCCCTCAATCATTGCAATCACGTGCCTGTGATCCAATAATTGACTCTGAGGGCACTATCTCCAACAATCTCCCACTTGCACTCAAGGCTAATTATTGCGATGTCGCATACTCACAGCCCGTGTGATACCGAACACCCAACTTCTCTACTAGTCAGTCTCACAAAGCTCGTTTGCGAGACTATTGCGTTCGAGGAATAGCCTCAGTGAGTGGATCCGCTCTGAAGTTTCTTTCTATGTCTCTCTATATCTCAAGTTCGCGGAGAAAACCATCTCCCGAAATGAGCAATACCTGTCTTAGAATGTCTGGATGTCTGATGGGACCGAGCTCATAAATGAACTCCAAATCCAAACTTCTTAGACTGTATCGTCAACTGAACTTAATCAGTATCCTGCGCCATGCCTCCCTCAGTATTGCCTTGGACCACCTGTCCAAAATACTGCCCCTCGTCAGAGGGAAAAACTATAACTCTGACAACCTCCTTGTCGTCCAGGTCACCTTGGAAGCCTGGAGTGATAACCGTCTCCTAAAGGAGGCAGCCGTTATCATATCCCTAGAACATTCACTTATGTTCTAAAACTGCTTCCGACTGTTTCTCCAGGATTGGATCAATGTCAACTTATTGCATCTAGTGCAAGAACAACATCTGGTGTGGTACTTGACCTCTCATGATTGACTCAATTGCCTAAGCAAGTGATCTGCCAATCATGCGCATCCCTCTCTACTTTAGTCTATAAGACACCTTTAGAGAGGGTGACTCCATTACCTGCAGGTACACTACCATGCCAGGAGTCGTCCATTCTAAATACTCTTAGAATGCTATCAAAGCACCCTGATTGGGAAACCACCCAAATCTAGATCTAAAACCATAGATCTAGTAACCAGTATGTCTGATATAATTCCAATTCCCATGTGGAGAAACCACTGCGTGATGACCAAAGTATAACCGATCGTAGTATAGGAGTTTCCTTTCCTACTCTGTGTATGTCATCCAAATACCAGAATATCACACCCTACTACCTTCTCAACAGATCCATCCCCTATTCTGATGACGTCAAACCCTTGACTGTCACATCAGAAATAGATGATCTATCTCCGCTATATCTGCTTAAGTCTATAAATAGACATAAGCCTGATGTCCACCAATGCTTCCGCTGCTCCCACTGACTACGAAGACCCTCTGGCAGAGTCATATAGACGTGCACTTCTAAAGCTAGTTTAGAACGACGCTATACTCATCCTCCTGCCGGGTCTCGCAGCCTGGAACAACAGCAATGGTAAGTGTGGGTAAACAAGAACTTCCCTGTCACCGTCCTTGAGGCTACCGGAGTACCTCTCGGGTGCCTGAAGTTACCCACCTTATCTGCGGAGTGGCCAATGGAATGTCAAATCAGATTGAATCTTTAGGTTCCTTATCAAATCTTCAGTAATCGTTTGCGGTTCTGGAATCACTTCCAGTTCTACCATACTCCCACTACTGTTTTTGAAAAAATCCACTTTTGTTAAAACTGTGGCGAGTCAAGAACAATATCACTATTGATCTTTCTTATGGTGGAAAGTCAACCCTCGTCATAGCCTGGGTCAACCCACAAACAGCCATTACAGAAACGTGCCTTGAGTTATCCAGAGTCTGGTTTTAATCATAAGCCGGACAACTCCCCGTACCTTAACAACGTTAAGATATGAACTGTTCTACATCCAATATAGAACCAGAGGCACTGATTTAATTGAACCAGATTCAAATCATGCAACTGTCTCCAGTGCATGTCAACTAAATGGAGAGAGGCCGATCAGCGTTACTCAACTTAGGAATGCTTCCAATTATGAGTAACCTGAAAAAGAAGCAATTTCTCTTTATCATTACTATCAACTGAATACCATACACAAGTATCTACATCTTCGATCACCTTGAAGAATCCCGATACTTGCTACACCTGGTTCTCTACTCTATTCAAATACCTATAACTCCTCAAAACTCAGACCCTGTGTTTCTACGAAACACATGTCTAAGAACTAGAGAAGTTAAAAGTAAACAGAATATAGTATGAGGACCAACCCCTCTGTCCTAATGGACACTGGACAACATACAATACTTTGTATAAGTCCGCTGAGTCTAACAACTCTTTCACTGTGTGTCGTAGGTTGAAAACTGTACTTATGGTTAAGAAGAATTACACCGCTGTTTAATGCTCCTTACCTAACCATCCACTGATATAGGTAAATGTCATGAACATAATATCAAAAGGTATATCTCACTCTATGAAAATAGACGTACAGATATATCAATTTGAAATTGGTGCACAACAGCGGATATTCAAAACCAAATATTTGCCGACCGGCAAACAGCCCAGATGATCTCCTCAAATATCACCGATTACAACGAATCCCGATATAATGAGGATGATCACCCTATTCCCAATAACTTACTCCCACTCATCATCTGTAAAACCATACAGATGTGAGAATCATACCTGGTAAATACATACCCTGGAGTAAGTGTCCAATCGGGAAATCAGTTTTCTTTTAACAGTACACAGTGAAACTGAAACATTGAAATGTTTCGATGGGGTTTTCTGGTATTCCTAGTAATGCCTCTACCATTATCCAGATTCACAACTATAACCGTATAATTCTTTGCCACCTCTCCAAATCTTTTTATATGTCTTTAGTCATTACCTTCTGCACACCCCTTTAGGCCAATTGGTTTTCTTCCTTCCCTACCGTTCGGCACCAGCCTATGGTTTGGAAGAAGACTATCCAATAAGCATAATGGGTGTACTGTCCTGGTCCTAGGAGCACTCGCAATGCGAGAGAAGGTGAAGATAAAAGACAACCGAATAAACCTTATTCCTATTTCTCCTGGACCAGAATCCATCCCCGAACTGGAACAAGTTCCTTTCGAGTTCGTATATAACCATACGATGGAGTATCCAATAAACTGTGGATCTTCGTAGTGATACGGAGTGTCCTGGAGAAATACAAAGGTGATTTAGGATTGGCGAAGAAATACTTGGTTTGGTCGTGAATATCAGTCGCAATTTACTTTGCCCTCTTACTAATCCCTTGCTTTGTCTTAATCTTAATACCTTCTGCACACCGTTTAGGCTAATTGGTTTTCTTCATTCCCTACCGGTCGGCACCAGCCTAAGGTTTGGAAGAAGACTATCCAATTTGCGTAATAGGTGTACTACTCCTAAACCAAAGAGTACTCGCAGCCTGAGAGAAGGTGAAAAGAAAAGACAACTGAATAGTCCTATCCGTTTTCTCCAGAACCGGAAACCATCCTCGAATTCCTTCGAGTTCGTATCTAACCATACGATGGTTTTGTCCAATGGAAGTGGACGTTCGCAGTAATACGGGGTGTCCTGGAGAAAAGGGTAAAAGTAGGAGTGGCAATGAGGTCTGCAACTCTGACAATCCAAAAGCCAGTGTTAAGAAGGTTCGGTCAACTTGGTCACTGAGTCATAGTCTAGGGTCAGGTCAATGGTCGCTGCCAAAGAGAGAGAGAAAAGAAACACTCAGCGTGCACTCTATCCTAGATCAGAATGGTTACCAATTTATCTAATCTGGAAACCTCCCACTGTACCTCAAATTCTCCTCCAAATCTGAAAGAAGAATTAGTCGGGGTCACCCGAGGAGTAAACTAACTCATCAGTGGGAATCGGGAACCAACTCTCATCGCATGATAATGTGACGGAATCCACTCACGCTGTCACACTCCAGAAGGTATGCGTATATCTGGCAAGTTTCAGTTCTTTTGAAACTCCCGATGTGATTTTTACCCCATGCTCTTATGACCTTGACTTTGGCCAACATATCATAAGTCACATGTCAAGTTCTACCCGTCATTCTCCAGGTTAATTTGAACCCACCCGTACATACCCTTGACTTTGGCCAAAATGGCAGTACGACTGTCCCAAACCAACGCATCTATCTATGCTGCATATGAATACCCCAATAGCTACCAATCACTGTGCCTTGACTTTGGCCAACATACACAGCTTGAATACTATTGACTATCCATATGAAACGACGGAGGGCTACGAATGGTTTCTGGCGAAAACCTTTAACGTAATGAACTTGATATCGTTGAAGGAACGGATAGCTTTTTAGAAAATATAGTGACGAAAACCTTTACTAAAGAGGTCACTCCCGGTGAAGGGATCTCGGCTCTTTCCCCGTAGAATGGGGTGCAGGATATTCCAAATGAATACCACGATGCAAAGCAAAAGTAATCGGCTATAGTGAAGTTAATGCCCTGACGCAAACTTCCGTCCAAGGGGTCACTCCCGGTGAAGGGATCTCGGCCCTTGCCTCGTCGACTGAGGAGCAGGATATTCCAAATGAATACCACGATGCAAAACAAAAGTGGACGTCCTTGCAATAACAGCTTTTTGAAAAGTGTTCCAACAACATCAGAATAGGTTTGTTTATCTTGCATTGATCCGAATCAACGCAGTCCCATCAATTAATCACACCACAAAGAACGAAAATATACTGACGTACGTATATGCCATCCGCATTCGCCACTGGGTCCCGTCATCACCCGTTAGGTTAGCTAACTAACGGCAGAGCGGGGACTGGACTAGCGCGGATGAAAAACATATACAACATCTACTAATACATATTCCAATATATTATATTTCGCTCAAGGCGTGAATAAAATGCAACATCACAGAAACGTACAGTATTACAGAATAATACAGATATCTGGGATCCCCGGGTTTCACAGAGCCACTACTGAAACCCGACGTTCCCCTGGTCGTGTGGATAGCCTGTGCAATGAAATCCTAGACCCCTACGGGCGCGGCAAGTCACCCGCCAAAACCTGAAGCGAGGCAGCCCCTTTCAGCTCCGTGAATGGACCACCCAGCACTTCACGGAATCCGGTAACTTGGGCACCCCTCCTGGGTCAACCTGTACCCCCTACGAGTGCGGCGAATAGCCCGCCAATCCTAGAGTAAAGCCCCCTCCGTCTCAATGCCATGAGATGCGGGCCCGTTGCCCTCTAGAACCCGGCTATCCGTGCACCCCACCTTGGGGTAATCCTAGTACAGAAAGTAAAATATACATACAACGGGTACATCGACCGCAACCAGGTCGTGCCCCAAAAGAATAATACAAACAGGCAGTGACGGCAGTCCACATGTCGGACGCTCGCCCCGCAATATCAAATGTACATAATACAACCACAACTGTACTAGCATTGCATCCAGGCTATCCCCCCGACCGATCCGCAACATCACAGCCAAAAACAGAACATCAACGTGAAAGTCACGTTCGCAAATCCGTCTAACCGGGCTATAGCAGTTAGAATGGATTTACCGATCGAGTGACATTCACGGTCGCAGATATAATGTAAATACTGTGAAATAATGTGTTTAAATATTCGATCGATCAAAAAATTAACAAGTGGGCCCCAAAGGAATACTGTAGCACTCACAGAAATAATTGGCCCAATTTTAATATTCCAAAACCCATACTTTAAGCCCACAAGCCCTCTGGAAAAAACTAGTGAGCTGAACCCAACTACCCGCGGCGGAACCGCGACCAACAAGGGGTTATGGCCGCGGTTCCGTGGTCGTACGGAGGGTTCAGGGAACCAAAATTTTCCAGTGGTCTTAGGGTACTCTGTACATCATTCTGCAATCACCTGAAAAAATTTTGGACTTCAAAAAATTTCGACAGAAAACTGATGCAAGCAAAAATGCAGTTTTGGAACTTTTTGATCGATCGGAAATGCAAACACATCAAACGAAGCTAGACTAAGTTAATGGCGAGGCTCTGATACCACTGTAAGTCCGCGGCGGCGCCCCGGCCGTCAATCCGACGGCCAAATGCGGAAACGAAAAACTTTTTGATTTTTGCGGACTTAGCAAACCGGCACCACCGCGCACTAAACCCGGATCGGGCCATTAAACTAGTCCTAGCTAACTAACAAGAAAGGGAAGAGATATACCGAGTGATCCGAGTCCTCCGGTCTTCTCGTCGTCGTCCCGATCTCCCGCGGAATGTCCGGTCTCCACCTCGTCGCCGGAAGGGCACCACATCGCCTACGTCTTTTACGGGCTCCCACCTCAATGCCGAGGCAACTCGGGCACGAAGCTGGCTAGTCGACGTGCCCAAGATTTGCTGTAGAATGTGTAGTGAGCTATCGTCTCTATTGGGGTGAAGGAGTTGCCATGATGGAGGAATTGGTGTACAAGAAAAATCCATGGAGGCTTAGATGGAAAAATTGGAGCAGGTATAATAAGCTCGGCCATTGACAATGGTTTTTAGCTCACTCTCTGAATCATCAGCCCCTGCCCACAGAAACCTTAAATGAATTTATCCAATATCACCAAAAAGGAATCTCCAGCACATCCATTATGTTTTCATTCCTTACTTAATTAATTAATCACTCACCCCATCATGTTACACTCCAGCACAAGCATGGGGAGGGGGGGCCCACGAAATTCAAGAAGAGAAAGCAACAGCCACTATACAAATTAAAGAATCTCAAGCAAATATAACTCCAACAGTGGCCGGCCCATACCTCTTCAAATCAATATGAAAAGTTTACACAAAAACCAAGAAGCATGTCCCCTTTCTAATTATTAACCCACTCCTCAAGAATCTTCAAAAGTGGCCGGCCATACCTCATTAAAATATTAATTGCAAACTTGCAATTAACCCCTCTCCATCAAAAAGTCCGGCCGGGAAAGAACAAAGGAAAACCGGCCGGAACGGAATGCAAACTGGCAACTCCAGAAAACTGGTCCCGTAATAAATTACAGGAAAACCCCGATACTGTGCATACACACCCGCATCTGTATTCCCACTGAACACAAATGCAAAGAGACAAAACTACACTGTACTATACTAGGATCCGGCTTAAACCAAAGCCGGCTAGTAAAATTCGTCCGATCCTGATCCGTGCAATACCGCACGTATGCAATCGAACCCTGCCATATCTCCATACGGCCACTACAGCTTTTCGCCCGAAAACCTGAGTAACTGAATGTGGGGGACTCTAAAGACTCGTCAACACCTTATTTGTGGATTTAACCACTAGCACGTTAGAGGTATAAGCCAATACATAACGGGCTACCAGGTATTGACTAAAAGGGATGTCTGTGAGCAAACTCAGCCTGACACCCTACTGAGCCTGTCAGTGACAATATCCGTACAGTCCGGTCCGTTCGTCTATGAGTATCGCATGGCGGGCCTAGGGGGTTGGTAAAAGTCAGACCCCCAAAAGCGGTACAAGTCGTGTCGGAGTGTAGCCCAGAACACCCTGAGATACTACTGGAATACCTACCAGTAAATCTCCTTGCCTCGGCCGAGGGCTTCGTGTAATGGCTCTCCTAGACACAGCACGACCTCACTCCCAATACCGGGAGAGACGAACCCCTGAAGATCCGCTCACTGCCTCCATGTGGCTCGGGACTGTACCCAACTAAAACCTGTTTGCACGACTCCTTTGAGCCGTGGTAGGGTAGTAATCAAAGCACAGTGGGAACTCACACGAGACAAATGACGATCCCCGGGTCGATGAACTAACCTGTACACATGTCACCTGGGAACTGCTATCTGACGTCAGGTATAAGACCAACTAGCAGGTTCCCAGCGAGTCCTGTCCGGTGTACTCATAACCCAATGAGCACCTGTATACATCTAGGTGAACCAACAGACACCAGTGGCTTGTGAGACCGGCCACCGCCCCTCGTCGGGGTCTCGACTGTATACACTAGTCTACTCTGGAGAATCGATGCCCTGTCTCGAAACTCCCACGACTAGGGACCTTTTAAGGATATGCTTGTAGACCCCAGCTCTCACGTATATGATCGCCCTCATACTGCCGGCAGTCAAGCAAGAATCCTAGGGGCTCTATCAACGTGTAATAGCGACCTGTCAGGTCACCTAAAGCAGTACACGATGATAAAGATAAACCAGATAGCATACTATCATCTCGAGTCAGACTGTTGTACCGGGATAGGTCCTCCCTCAATCATTGCAATCACGTGCCTGTGATCCAATAATTGACTCTGAGGGCACTATCTCCAACACAAAGGCCTCGATCTGGAGGTCTTTTCCGCCATACACCAAGAATATCTCCTTAGTCCTTCTCAGGTACTTGAGAATGTTCTTTACCGCTATCTAGTGTTTCTCCCCTGGGTCCGACTGATACCGGCTTACAACGCTCAATGCGTATGCTATATCCGGTCTGGTACATAACATCGCATACATTATAGAGCCTATCGCAGAAGCGTAGGGTATAATAGACATGCGATCCCTTTCCAAATCAGTCTTAGGAGACATCTCTTTGGAGAGGGTGATCCCGTAACAAGCCGGTAAATTACCGTGCTTTGAATCTTCTATACTGAATCTTTTCAGTATGGTGTCAATGTACCTGGACTGTGAAAGTCCAAACATCTTCTTAGATCTATCACGATAGATCTGGATCCCCAGAATGTAGTTAGCATCACCCAGGTCCTTCATGGAGAACCTCTGTGACAAGAATCCTTTGACTGACTGTAGCATAGGAATATCATTTCCTATTAGGAGAATGTCATCCACGTACAAGACGAGGAATACCACAGTTCTCCCTACAATCTTACTGTAAATGCATGGTTCATCTAGGTTTTTGATAAAGTCGAATTCTTTGATAGTATCATCGAAGCAGATGTTCCAACTCCGCGATGCTTGCTTCAGTCCATAAATGGACTTTAGCAACTTGCACACTCTACCGCTGCTCCCACTCTGAATGAATCCCTCCGGCTGATCCATATAGACGCACTCTTCTAAATTTCCATTTAGGAAAGCCGTCTTTACGTACATTTGCCAGATTTCATAATCGTGGAAAGCAGCAATGGCAAGAAGGATCCGAATGGATTTCAGCATAGCCACTGGAGAAAAGTCTTGTCATAGTCCAAACCAGGTCTTTGACGAAAACCCTTTGCAACAAGTCTAGCTTTATAGGTTTCAACCTGCCCATCTACACCAATCTTATTTCTGAAGATCCATTTGCATCCTACGGGTTTTACCCCTTCTGGAGCAAAGTCCAAAGTCCAAACTTTGTTGGTGTACATGGACTCCATCTCGGTCCGCATTGCATCCAGCCATTTTACGGAGTCACCGCTCTGAATGGCTTGCTGGAAGCTAGTAGGCTCACCATAATCCATAGTGCAATCCTCTCTATCCCCGTCTATGAGAAAATCGTAGTATCTCTCGGGCGGATGAGACTACCTACTACTCCTGCGGAGTGGCGCTGGGATGTCCTGTTCTTTCGAGCCCTTTGGTTCTACTAAGCTTTCAGTAATAGCTCGTGGTTCTGGAATTTCTTCCAGTTCTATTGCACTCCCACTTATCTGGTTTTCCAAAAACTCAGTTTCCAAGAAGCGGGCATGACGAGAAACAAAAACCTTTTGTTCCTCTGCGTAATAGAAAAGATACCCCTTCGAGTTCTTTGGGTATCCCACAAACTTACACTGTACTGAGCGTGCCTCGAGCTTATCCGCATGCTGCTTTTTGACAAAAGCTGGACATCCCCATGTCTTAATGTGATTAAGATAGGGTTTCTTCCCACACCACATCTGATATGGTGTAGTAGGCACAGTCTTAGTTGGAACTCGGTTCAAAAGGTATGCAGCTGATTCTAGTGCATAACCCCAGATAGATAGTGGCAACTCAGCCTTACTCATCATGGAACGAACCATATCCAATAGGGTTCGATTACTTCTTTCCGATACACTGTTGTGTTGTGGTGTGTATGGAGGAGTAAGCTGAAAGAGAATTCCATTCTCTTTTAAGTAGCCCAAAAACTCGGCACTCAAGTATTCACCACCTCGATCGGATCTCAGTGTCTTGATACTTTTGCCTGTTTGTTTTTCAACTTCATTCTTGTATTCCTGAAATTTCTCAAAGGCCTCGGATTTATGCTTTATTAGGAAGACATGTCCACACCTAGAGAAATCATCTATGAAAGTAATGAGGTATGAATAACCACTTCGCGCATGTGTAGACATTGGACCACACACATCACTGTGTATGAGTCCCAAGAGCTCGCTTGCTCTTTCTCCGTGTCCAGTGAACAGAGTCTTTGTCATCTTTCCCATTAGACAAGATTCACAAGTGGCATAAGACTGATACTCGAACGGATTCAAGTATCCTTCTTTATGTAACTTTGTCAACCGTGTCTCATTAATGTGACCCAGTCTATAATGCCATAAGAAAGCCTGATTTGTTTCCGGAGACTTTCTTTTAAGTGTGTTCTGGACACTGAAGATCTGAGCTTGATTCAATACGTATATCCCGTTTTCCAATGTACCTGACCCAATCAGAACTTGATTTAGGTGGATGTTTACTACATCGCTTACAAAAGTAAAATCATATCCTTCCTTAGAAAGTAAGGATACAGATATGATATTACAAGTCGCACCTGGTACATAAAAACAGTTACGCAGAATCAATATCTGCCCAGTTGTCAGTCCAAGATGATATTCCCCTACGGATTCAGCGTACATGCTCATTCCGTTAGCAACCCTGAGAGTCATATCACCTTTCTTGATAACCCTACGGTTTCTCAGAGCTTGTAACGAATTACAGATATGAGATCCTGATCCGGTATCTAATACCCAGGAAGTAGGGTTAACTGACATACAGTTCTCTATTACAAACACACCCGAAGCCGAAGCCACAACATGCTTCGAATTCTGGCTACTGGCTATACTAACCCTGCAATCCTTCTGCCAATGTTCATTCCCGTAACAATAGGAACATCCCTCTTTTACTACATCCAGCCCCAAAATTTCTGCCCTACCCTTTCCTTCTACTTCCCTGGTTTCCTTCAGGGTAGAAGGTAAAGACTGTAGAATCAAGTCAGCATCTGACCCGTTCTTCAACGTGGTCTTCAGGTCCGAGAGCTCAAAAGAGCTGGTCTTTGTAAGGACGTTGCCCCCTATAAATTCCCCGTTAGCCAACCTCGCTGGGAGCAATTCGTTCGAGGTCTCATATCTTGCGATACAAGATTGCTCTCCATATAAATCTTTGTTATGAAGGAAGATAGAAACTAAGTCCATCTTCTCGTGCTGCCTCTGGTATGCACCATCAACTGAGGCTAACACGAGGCACTTGACTTTCGCATAGTCTTTTTCCGATGTCTCGCGAATATGAATATCTGTGACAGCGGAAATTGGACCTTAGACGGCAGGGGTTGGATTAGTCAAGAGGTGTCCCGGCTTGTCATGGGCAATGGACATCTGGACAGACCTTTGCCAGTCATAACAGTCAGATTCAGTCATATTATTATCTAGATGTAACCTAGGTGCGGTCACTGGGTCGCTGCAATTAAGAGAGAGAGAAGAAAACACTCAGCATAATGCTCTTGCAAGTTTAGATTAGTTTTTAATTTATCTAAACAGGATGGCTCCCACTTTGTCTCGAATCCCTCCTCAAACCATAAAGGAAGAATTAGTCAGGATTAATCTCACCGTACAATACTTGCTTAACCGTTCACCCAGGCCAGTGTCGGTACTTCGTGGGAGGTTTTCCAATGCTTTCGCGAAGTTCCTTAATTAAGTAACCTCTTTTCCCTATGGGCGTAGCCCCGCTAACACCTTTCTAGACACCTACTTGGTTTATAGCATTGATCGTTAAGTGAGAAAGTTCTCGAGGAGTAGCAGTAGGATCGGGATCCAAATATCATCGTGTGACAAAACTGAAGGTATCCTACCAGAATTATCACACTCCAAATGGTATGCAGCGCTAGCAAGTTTCAGTTCTTTTGAAACTCCCGATGTGGATTTTTTCCCCATGCTCTTATGACCTTGACTTTGGCCAACAAATCATAAGTCACATGTCAAGTTCTACCCGTCATTGTCCAGGTTAATTTGAACCCACCCGCACATACCCTTGACATTGGCCAACAAGATAGTACGACTGTCCCAAACCAACGTATCTATCTATGCTACATATGAATACCCAATAGCTACCAAACACTGTGCCATGACTTTGGCCAACAAACACAGCTTGAATACTATTGACTATCCATATGAAATGACGGAGAGCTACGAATGGTTTTGGCGAAACCGTGAACGTAGTGAACTTGATATAATCGATGGAACGAGATAGCTTTCAAAAAGAGTGGTTCAAGCTCCGCGTTTAAAAGGCTGGTTTTTGAAGAGAACCGAGTGGTTTTGAAAGTGTTCCAACGACTTTTACTTGGTTTATTTTCTTGCATTAATTTTTAATGCGTCCCATCCTTTAATCCTACCATTGAAGAAAACAACCAAAATATGGCGTACGCTTATGCCATCTGCATTCACCACGGGGTCTCGTCATCACCCGTTAGGTTACTTAACTAACGACAGAGCGGGGGCTGGACTAGCGCGGATGCAAAACATAAGCAACACCTAAATAGATATCATATATAGATATAAAGCAATGATAGCCATTCCAGATCACAGATGAACACTTTGGATAAACTAGGAACCCGCGATTCATTCGATCCTGCAACGAAAACCGGATTACACGGTCACGATGAATAGCCAATACCCTGTAAGTGCACGGCGGCGCCCCGGCCGTCAATCCGACGCCGGAATGCGGAAGCGGTGAAAAACTTTAATTTTGCGGACTTAGCAAACCGGCACCACCGCGCACTAAACCCCGGATCGTGCCATTAACAAGTCTAAGCTAACTAGAAGAAGGGTTAGAGATATACCGACGATCCCAGTCCTCCGGTCTTCTCGTCATGGTCCCGATCTCCTGCGGAAAAGCCCCGTCTCCTCCTCGTCGCCGGAAGTGCGCCACATCGCCTACTTTGTTTACGGGCTCCCACCTCAATGCCGAGGCAACTCGGGCACGAAGCCGGCTACTCGACGTGCCCAAGATTTGCTGTAGAATATAATGTGGATAGCATGTCTCATTTGGGATTATGGAGTTGCCATTTGTGGAGGAATAGAAGTTAACTTTTTGGAGAGGGAGTTGTAGGGATTTCTCAAAAACTCAAGATACAAAATTTTCCACCACATGAAAATGAAATCCCCTCACCCATAAGGAATGGCCGCCCCCCCCCCCCAATATTGGTGTGATTGGAGAGAGAGAAAGAATGGCTTGAACAATAATGCAAAGAAAATGATGGCTTGAAAAGTCCAACACTCAACAACCATCTCTCCTCCCATCATCACAACCAAAGTATGGTGCAACCATGATGAGCCAAAAGTCATGCCATCATGACAAGAAGAAGTCAAGGTCAATGAAAAGATGTCATGATAAAACAATATACAAAGACCCCCTCCACAAACACTTATTTGCAACTATGCAAATAAGCCCTCCTCCACCAAACTTCGGCCAATGAACGATACAAAGGAAATCGGCCGAAACGAAAAGCAAACTGGCAACTCCAGAAAACTGGTCCCGTAATAAATTACAGGAAAACCCCGATACTGTGCATACACACCCGCATCTGTATTTCGACCGAAATACAAATGCAATGAGACAAAATCTACACTGTACTATACTAGGATCCGGCTTATACCAAAGCCGGCTAGTAATATCTGTTCGATCCTGATCCGTGCAATACCGCACGTATCTGATCGAACCCTGCCATATAACCATACGGCCTATAGTACAAACTGTCCGATCCTGATCCGTGCAATACCGCACGTATCTGATCGGACCTTGCCATATCTCCATACGGCCTCTACAACCTTTCGCCCGAAAGCTGAGTAACTGAATGTGGGGGACTCTAAAGACTCGTCAACACCTCGGTTGTGGATTTAACCACTAGCACGTCAGAGGTATAAGCCAATACGTAACGGGCTACCAAGTATTGACTAAAAGGGATGTCTGTGAGTGAACTCAGCCTGACAACCCTACTGAGCCTGTTAGTGACAATATCCGTGCAGTCCGGTCCGTTCGTCTATGAGTATCGCATGGCGGGCCTAGGGGGTTGGTAAAAGTCAGACCCCCAAAAGCGGTACAAGTCGTGTCGGGGTGTAGCCCAGAACACCCTGAGATACTACTGGAATACCTACCAGTAAATCTCCTTGCCTTGGCCAAGGACTTTGTGTAATGGCTCTCCTAGACACAGCACGACCTCACCCCCAAAACCGGGAGAGACGAACCCCTGAAGATACGCTCACTGCCTCCATGTGGCTCGGGACTGTACCCAACAAAAACCTGTTTGCACGACTCCTTTGAGCCGTGGTAGGGTAGTAATCAAAGTACAGTGGGAACTCATACGAGACAAATGACGATCCCCAGGTCGATGAACTAACCTGCACACATGTCACCAGGGAACTGCCATCTGACGTCTGGTATATGACCAACTAGCATGTTCCCGGCGAGTCCTGTCCGGTGTACTCATAACCCAATGAGCACCTGTATACATCTTAGGTGAACCAACTGACACCAGTGGCTTGTGAGACTGGCCACTGCCCCTCGTCGGGGTCTCGACTGTATACACTAGTCTACTAATGGAGTATCGATGCCCGGTCTCGAAACTCCCACGACTAGGGACCTTTTAAGGATAAGCTTATAGACCCCCAGCTCCCACTTATATGATCGCCCTCATACTGCTGGTGGTCAAGCAAGAATCCTAGGGGCTCTATCAACGTGTAATAGCGACGTGTCAGGTCACCTAAAGCAGTACACGATGATAAAGGTAAACCAGATAGCATACTATCATCTCGAGTAAGACTGTCCTACCGAGATAGGTCCTCCCTCAATCATTACAATCACGTACCTGTGACCTAATAATTGACTCTGAGGGCACTATCTCCAACAATCTCCCACTTGCACTCAGAGCTAATTATTGCGATGTCGCATACTCACAGCCCGTGTGATACCGAACATCCAACTCCTCTACTAGTCAGTCTCACAAAGCTCGTTTGCGGAACTATTGCGTTCGAGGAATAGCCTCAGTGAGTGGATCCGCTTAGTTGTTTCTTTCTATGTCTCTCTATATCTCAAGTTCGCGGAGAAAGCCATCTCCCGAAAAGAGCAATACCTGTCTTAGAATGTGTCTGGATGTCTGATGGGACATAGCTCATAAATGAGCTCCAAATCCAAACTTCTTAGACTGTATCGTCAACTGAACTTAATCAGTATCCTGCGCGCCATGCCTCCCTCAGTATTGCCTTGGACCACCTGTCCAAAATACTGCCCCTCATCAGAAGGAAAACTATAACTCTGACAACCTCCTTGTCGTCCATGTCACCTTGGAAGCCTGGAATGATAACTGTCTCCTGAATGAGGCTGTCGTTATCATATCCCTAGAACATCCACTTATGTTCTAAAACTGCTTCCGACTGTTTCTCCAGGATTGGATTAATGTCAACTTATTGCATCTAGTGCAAGAACAACATCTGGTGTGGTACTTGACATCTCACGATTGACTCAATTGCCTGAGCAAGTGATCTGCCAATCATGCACGTCCCTCTCCCCTTTAGTCTGTAAGACACCTTTGGAGAGGGTGACTCCATTACCTGCAGGTACACTACCGTGCCAGGAGTCGTCCATCCTAAATACTCTTAGAATGCTGTCAAGTACCCTGATTGGGAAACCACCCAAATCTAGATGTAAAACCATAGATCTAGTAACCAGTATGTCAGATATAAAATCCATTTCCTTTGTGGAGAAACCACTGTGTGACGACCAAAGTATAACCTATCGTAGTGTAGGAGTTTCTTTTCCTACTCTGTGTATATCATCCAAACACCAGGATATCACACCCTACTACCTTCTCAACAGATCCATCCCCTATTCTGTTGAAGTCAAACCCATGACTGTCACGTCAGAAATAGATGATCTATCTCCGCTGCATCTGCTCTAGTCTATAAATAGACAGAAGCAACCTGTCCACCAATGCTTCCGCTGCTCCTACTGACTATGACAACCCTCTGGCAGAGTCATATAGACGAACACTTCTAAAACTGGTTTAGAACGACGCTATACTCATCCTCCCGCCGGGTCTCGTAACCTGGAACAACAGCAATGGCAATTGTGGGTGAACAAGAACTTCCCTGTCACCGTCCTTGAGGCTACCGTAGTGCCTCTCGGGTGCCTGAAGTTACCCACCTTATCTGCGGAGTGGCCAATAGAATGTCAATCCAGATTGAATCTTTAGGTTCCTTATCAAATCTTCAGTAATCGTTTGTGGTTCTGGAATCACTTCCAGTTCTACCATACTCCCACTACTGTTTTCTGAAAAAATCCATTTTTAATAAAACTGTGGCGAGTCTAGAACAATATCGCTATTGTTCATCCAGATGGTAGAAAGTCAACCCTCGTCATAGCCTGGGTCAACCCACAAACAGCCATTACAGAAACGTGCCTTGAGTTGTCCAGTGTCTGGTTTTAATCATAAACCGGACAACTCCCCGTACCTTAACATCGTTAAGATATGAACTATTCTATATCCAATATAGAAACAGAGGCACTGATTTAATTGAACCAGATTCAAATCATGCAGCTGTCCCCAGCGCATGTCAATTAAATGGAAGGAGGCCGATCAGCGTTACTCAATTTAGGAATACTTCCAATTATGAGTAACCTGAAAGAGAAGCAAGATCTCTTTATCATTACTATCAACTGAATACCATACACAAGTATCTACATCTTCGATCTCTTTGAAGAATCCCGATACTTGCTATACCTGGTTCTCTACTCTATTCAAATACCTATAACTTCTCAAAATTCGGACCCCGTGTTTCCTACGAAACACCTGTCTAAAAACTAGAGAAGTCATAAGTAAACCGAATATAGTACGAGGACCAACCCCTCTGTCCTGATGGACCCTGGACAACATACAATACTCTGCATAAGTCCCTTGAGTCTGATAACTCATTCACTGTGTGTTGTAGGTTGAAATCTGTACTTATGGTTAAGAAGAATTACACCGCTGTTTAATGCTCCTTACCTAACCATCCACTGATATAGGTAAATGTCGTAGACATAATTTCAGAAAGGTATATCTCACTCTATGAAAATAGACGTACAGATATATCAATTTGAAATTGGTGCATAACTGCGGATATTCAAAACCAAATATTTGCCGACCGGCAAACAGCTGTTCATATCAGATTTTTGCATTTTCATACCGCCCAATTTTTATCACATTGCATATCCGTAGATACTCTTGAGCCGTGTTTGCTAGTCAATTGCACGATACAGGTTCTCGGTTCCAAAACGATGAAATTCATGGAAAACACGAAAAAATCCGGGTTCTTGCCGACCACAGATAAAACACGGTCTCCGTCCCTCATCCGTATGTTGCCAGATACAAGTAGGAAGACAAAATGTCAAATCTATGCACAAGGCTCAATGGTGGCACAAGATCCAAGAGATCTACGCGGAGCTCGAGACAATCATGACAAAATCTTGACAAAAAGTCCACCTTTCCCTCAACAGAAATTCTGGAAAATTCGTGAAGCAATTGTGGGAAAATACATATACCAGAAAGAAGCTCACATCAAACCAGGGTCCCACCAATTTTACCCAAGTCCAATTCATCTATACGGCCGCGGAAGCGCGGCCAAAGAGGGGTTTTGGCCGCGCTTCCGCGGCCGTTCTGGCGCCAAGTGCGCAGGGTTTTGGGGGGTAGGTTGGTAATTTCATATGGGCCTGTATTGTTGCCCTAGTTTCTTATTTTCCAGCCTATAAATACCCCAGAATTCTGTGAAGTAAAGGGTCCATAATCTTGTATTTTTCTTTGCTAGGTTTTAGTACATGTTCTTCTTCCTCTTCTCACCTCTTCTCCATTAAACTTGTAAGTGAGCTTTTGAGTGAAGAGTGATGAATAAAGAAGACCATTTTTATTATCATGCTTGTCTCTTTCTTTACTTGTTATAATTGTTGTAATTTTAATTGTTAAGTAGTTGTTGTTATTTCCTTGTTGTTTGTTTCTTCTCTCTTTTTCTTTATCCTTTCATATGACAATGATACTTACGCTTGATCCTCGCCAAGGTGAGGTCGCAAACAGTTAGTCGTATTCTTCTAATCTCTTTCTTTCTATCTTCCTCTTTTGTGTTGTTTTATTTTTCCGTATTATGAAGTGTGAGTAGTTCTATACTTGTTAGGGTAGGATAAGGGAAGTTTGAGAGAAGGAAATCTCTCTCACTCTTTCCTTGCCCAACAACTTAAATCAACTCCCGTTAACCCAACCACAATCCGCTCCTTACGGCACCCTATCCTACATGATAGCGGTGATTCCGTAGTGAGACCGGTTGTGGTTGAATTAACCGGAGGTTATGGATAAGAGCCAAGAACGGACGGACAAGCACCAAAAGGACGGACTATGCGTTGGAAAGCCTAGCTTATACTCGCAAGTTCCTTCCTAGTCGTGCTAATCCCCGTTGTTGCCGATTACCGTAACACCGATATTAAGTGGGGCAACGAAAGATGTGGAGACTCCTAACTCAAACTAACCTAATCCTAACCCTAACAAGCTCTCTTTAAATATCAACTCAACACTTAGATAACTACAAACAAAATCTGAACAACCGGACTTAACTCGTCGAAAAACACATAGAAAAAGATTCCCATCTCCCTGCGGACGACCCGTACTCAACCGGCTAGCTACGTGCGAAACCGTCTTGATTGCGGTATTTAAACTAGAACTTGAACACGCTCGTACCTTAACAATCAAATGGCGCCGTTGCCGGGGAGACGGTAGTCTATTTCTAAGTGAAATTTGGGTTAATTTGTGAATATAAAAACAACCAAAAACAAAAAAAACAAAAAAATAATATACTTTGTAAAAATCATCTTGTTATTCTTGATTAGTTTTTGTGCAAGTGTGCAGGAAATACGAAGCTCAAGATCGACGCCTAAGACGTTGGAAATACGGAGTTCAAGTACAGTGCCAAAGACGTGGGAAGATAGACCCACAGTTTGCGGCTACACCGCGACGGACAAAAACGAAGCATCCGGTCTACTGTAGAAATCTGGAGCAGATACAGTGAGCATATTAGAATTCCACACATCCAGACAAGTAGAGGAGATCAAACAGAGCCCACACCAGAAAAATTAATCACCAATACCTCATTTCCGCCGCGGAACCGCGGCATTAGGGACTTTTTGCCGCCCTTCCGCGGCCACTTGGTGGGGTCAGTGTGCCATCTTCTCTCTGTAAGTCCCTCTGCCTCTCTCCACTCCTCTGAGCTCCACTGAATTGTGTTTTCTGCAGCCTTCTTTGCGCAAATTCTTCTCCCCCTTCCAATAAACTGTTCTTGTGCAGGATTCTTTGCGCCGCAAATAAAAATTGTTTGCTGTTGATATTGTTACTGTTTTGCATTCTTTAATACGGACTTAAGGGGCTTGAAACCAATCCAGATTGGGTGGGGATTTCATCACCCTTCCCAGGACCCCGGAAATCACTAAAGCATATGCATTGTCCATTATAAATTAAAAAATACTAGACTTCAGCCCTAAGGACTTCGCGCTCATTAGGAGAAGATAAACCTTGTTTAGAAGCTCGCTTAACCGTATATTGTTTACGGGGTGTCTAGGAAAGTGTTAAAGGCGCAACCGCCGAAAGAGAAAGGGTTATTTAATTAAGGAACTTCGCGAAAGCGTTGGACAACCTCCCCTTATCTCTGCACTTACCTGGCCTCGTGATCAGTGTATTTTTAAGCCCGTTTCTCGACATTGTTTAACTTCGACAATCAAGTTCAGGAGCAGGTCTAGTAGACCTAGGTTACCCTAGATCTAGGTGTGATTGTGCATATCTTGTTTGTGATTGCTTAAGCCGTATTCCCATACATACTTCTGTAAATCTCTTTCTAAAAACAAAATAAAAAAAGAAAAAATCAAAAACTTTTATAAAAACTTGCCCTTTTGTCGCCAAATCCATTTTCACCCAACACCCATCGCCTTTCTTCATTGACGTTTTCTTACCCTCACCTTCTTCGCTTTGACTATACTAAACTCGTTTAGTGTATGTCCGCTTGGACTCGGGACACTAGCGCCCGTCTAGTCCGCGTTACGTTAGTCGCGACCGACTACGCGATCGACTCCGAAGTCGATACTCCGTCCACTCCTCTTTCTCCCCTTCCTTTGCCGGCCAACTCCGACGTTGACCGGAATTCTGTTCATACACCTTCACCTTCACCTTCACCAACCTCTTCTTCCGCGATGTCGGGATTTATTCCAAACATCTCGTTGACCACCCCTGGATTGGCTCCACCTCCTATGGAGACCAATCTCCCACCACCTCCGCCTGTTGTAGCGCCGCAGCGAATTGCGCTCCAGGATCGTTTCTACCCTACCCGTTCTGCACTTCCAACCTGCCTTTCTCTTCCTCCGGCCAATGGGGACAACTTTGAAATTAAGCCCCATTTCATCAACATGCTTCTACGTTTTCATGGGCTTGAATCTGAAGATGCCTATATCTTCATTAACAAATTTCAAAACGTCTGTGCCATGATGAAAACAACCCAGCTGTCGGACGATGCTATACGTCTACGGGTCATTCCGTTCACTTTATGCGATCTCGCAGAAAAATGGCTGTATAGCACCGCTTCCCACTCAATCACCAGCTGGGACGAGTTTGTTAAAGCGTTTCTGAAAAAATTCTACCCAAATCATAAGACCGCAAGAATTCGAAATGAGATCAACCAATTCTCCCAGCTTCCTTCTGAACCCTTTTGGAAGTGCTTTGACCGATACAAAGACCTTCTTGTTCAGTGTCCTCACCATGGTATAGAGAAATGGCAACTCTGCCAAACCTTATACGAGGGACTGAACCCAGCAACGAAGCAGTTGCTGGAAACCATCTGTCAGGGCCACTTCCTATCCAAATCTGACGAGGAAGCGTGGCAGTTCTTTGACGATCTTGCGGAGCAAACGCTACAGTGGGAGAGCACCAGACCGACTCCTTCTTCTTCTTCTACCTCCACTTCTACCGGTCAGTCTAGGGTAGGAATTCACCAGCTTGATGTCTCTATTGCGATGAGAGCTGAAATGGCTGTAATAACAAAAAAGCTTGAAGCAATAGAGAGCAAATTTTCTTCTCCTACTCCTGCCCCTGTTCTCCCCCTTCGTACCATCTGCGCTTGTTGTTCCGATCCTTCTCACTTGACCGAAGAGTGTCCTTACAATCCACCATCGCAAGGACAGGATCAGGTTAATGCATTCCAGCAAAGACCGAGGAATGATCCATACTCTTCCACCTACAATCCCGGTTGGAAGAACCACCCCAATTTCGCCTGGAATCAGAATCAGAATCAATTCCAGGGCAACAATTTCCAAAGGGCCCCTCCACCGCAACAACAAGCGCAACAACAAACTCAGTATCAGCAGCCCTTCCAACCCCAACCTTACCAAAACCAGACGAACAACTTTGCACCGAACAATTCTTTTCCACCAAACAACCTTGTTCCGTCTAACAACGATAAGGTTTCCTCGCTCGAGCGAAGTCTGGATGCGTTTGTTAAACAATCGACTCAATCCACCGCCAACATCCAGTCTTCGATCCAATCTTTAGTGCAACACACCGCCGCACACGGGCAGAGCATCAAGACCATCGAGGCCCAGATTGCACAGCTGAACGCGGCCTTGAGCGAGCGAGAGAAGGGGAAGCTCCCGTCCCAGCCACTTCCAAATCCCGGTCACCCACATAATGCACATGTTGCTCTTGAACAACAAAACCATAATGTGAGTGCCGTGACTACACTGAGATCGGGAAGGGTGCTGCAGAACAACATTGGCAAACGGATCAACGATGATGCCCCGGCCGCTGCTTCTTCTTCTTCTCCTTCTTCTTCTTCGTCTTCCGAGCCTATTCTCCGTTCTTCAACAGGCTCTCCCTCTTCTTCTTCTGCTCTGAATGGACCCACTTCTCACTCCACGAAAACACCTATTCTGGGATCCATTCCAACTCCAAAATCTCCTCCTTCAGCATTAGACTCAACCAATTTTCAAAATGTTCCATTTCCAAACCGGTTGAGGTCTAACAAACAAAATCCACAAATGGAGAAGATTTTGGAGTTATTCAAGCAAGTTAACATTAACATTCCTCTTTTAGATGCTGTCCAACAAGTCCCATCTTACGCGAAAATCTTAAAGGACTTGTGCACGAAAAAGAGGAAGTCTCAGGTACCCAAGAAAGTTTTCTTGGCTAGTGCTGTGAGTGATGCCCTTACCCAATCTTTACCACAAAAACGGAAGGACCCTGGCTGTCCTACGATTTCAATTACTATTGGGGATAAGAATATCAACCGCGCACTATTAGATCTTGGTGCCAGTGTTAACTTGCTTCCGTATTCAGTATACGAGCAATTAGGCGTCGGAGAGCTAAAACCCACACACTGCACTCTCCAGATGGCCGACCGATCGATCACCCATCCTAGGGGTGAGCTAGAGGATGTGTTAATCAAAGTCGGGGATTTCATATTCCCCGTCGACTTCATTGTCTTAGATACACAGCCTGTAGCTAACCCCCGGAATCAAATTCCAGTGATACTCGGTCGCCCATTTCTCGCAACCTCAAATGCTGTGATCAATTGTCGCAATGGTTCAATGAACCTCTCTTTTGGAAATATGACAATTGAACTCAACATTTTTAGGTTGGGGAATCAGCCCGCCGAACCTAATGCTCATATACTGGATGTTTGCTCGATCCAGGAGATCACCCTCGAAGAGTGTGAATTCGAGGAGTTTTTGTTTGAATACGATAATCTTGACGCCACTAGTGCGTGTCTCTTCGAACCTGCTGCTGTTTCTGCGCCCGATAACGACTACGAGTGTTTCACGTTCACGAACGATCTTAGCCGCGCACAACCCGAGTTTGAATCTTTCGACTTTTCGGATGAGTTACCTGAACCATCCGACTCGGTTGCCTACACTCGTTTTGAACCTTTGCTGGAGTCCTTTGAGTTCGAGACCTTTGCACCAGTCTTGCCTTCCATCATTTCACCTCCAACGCTCGAACTCAAGCCGTTGCCGTCTCACCTTAAGTATGCTTACTTAGGTGAGAACGAGACCCTTCCTGTCATCATCTCGGCTTCTCTAGCTCCCGAGCAAGAGAAAGCCCTTCTAACGGTCTTGCACGGCAACAGGCAAGCTTTTGGCTGGTCCATGGCGGACATCAAGGGGATTAGTCCCCTCATCGTTGAGCATCACATTCATCTGATGGATGATGCCAAACCAGCCCAGGATCCACAAAGACGTCTTAATCCAGTCATGAAGGAGGCTGTGAAGAAGGAGATCGTCAAATGTCTAGATAGTGGTATCATTTACCCTATCTCTGATAGCCAGTGGGTTAGCCCCATTCACGTTGTCCCCAAGAAGTCGGGCATCACGGTCATAACCAACGAAGCGAATGAGTTAATCCCTACTCGCACCCAAACCGGGTGGCGAGTTTGCATTGATTACAGAAAACTCAACGCCGCAACGTGGAAAGACCACTTTCCGCTACCTTTTATTGACCAGATGCTCGAACGATTGGCCGGACATGAGTACTATTGCTTTCTAGATGGCTACTCTGGCTATAATCAAATTCCCATCGCCGAAAAAGACCAGGACAAGACCACTTTCACTTGTCCTTTCGGCACGTTTGCATATCGACGCATGCCCTTTGGGTTATGCAATGCGCCCGCTACCTTCCAGCGGTGTATGATGGGGATTTTCTCAGACATGGTGGAGAAATTTCTGGAGATTTTCATGGATGACTTCTCCATTTTCGGCGACTCCTTTGACGAGTGTTTGCTGCATCTTGACGCTGTCCTTACACGATGTAAGGACAAGAATCTCACTTTGAACTGGGAGAAATGCCACTTCATGGTGCGCGAAGGTATTGTCTTAGGACATATCATCTCGCAAAATGGCATAGAGGTTGACAAAGCAAAGATTGAGGTCATTTCCAATCTGCCTCCTCCCCGATGCGTCAGAGATATCCGAGCCTTCCTTGGCCACGCCGGTTTTTATAGACGGTTTATCAAGGACTTTAGCAAGATTGCTAGGCCCTTGACGCTTTTGCTGGCCAAGGACACACCTTTCACCTTCGACTCGAGCTGTGTGACTGCATTCGAGTCACTGAAACTCTCACTCACTTCTGCTCCCGTTCTCTCTTCTCCTGACTGGACGCACCCATTCGAGATTATGTGCGATGCATCCGACTTTGCCATCGGTGCTGTCCTTGGACAGCACATCAACAAGATGCCGCATGTAATCTATTACGCAAGCCGAACCCTGAACGACGCACAACTCAATTATACAACAACTGAGAAGGAATTCTTAGCTGTTGTATTTGCCTTAGAAAAGTTCAGGCCCTACCTCATCGGCTCTCCAGTCATTGTCTACACTGACCACTCAGCTCTGCGCCATCTTTTTGCGAAGAAAGATGCCAAATCTCGGTTGATCCGTTGGATCCTCTTGCTTCAAGAGTTTGACCTTGTCATTAAGGACAAACGAGGATGTGAAAACGTGGTTGCCGACCATCTCTCGCGACTTCCTTCTTCGCCTTCGCTTCCAATTCCGATAAACGACGTTTTCCCGGATGAACAACTCTTGACAGTATCTTGCGAACCCTGGTTCGCAGATATTGTGAACTATTTGGCCACGGGATTGCTACCGACCAAATGGTCGAGTCAGGACAGACTTCGCTTCTTATCCCAAGTAAAACATTTTTACTGGGACGAACCCTACTTGTTCAAGTACTGTCCCGACCAGATTATTCGTCGGTGTGTCCCTGATGAGGAATTCAAGAGTGTGCTGTCATTTTGCCACGACCAAGCATGTGGCGGGCATTTTGGGCCCAGAAAGACAGCTGAGAAGATCTTGCAATGTGGTTTCTACTGGCCACAACTTTTCAAAGACGCTCACGATTATTGCAAGACTTGCTCCCGGTGCCAACACATGGGCCGGATATCCCGGAGGAATGAGATGCCGCTCCAACCGATCTTGGTTGTGGAGATTTTCGATATTTGGGGAATAGACTTCATGGGGCCGTTTCCCAGCTCTTTTGGGAACTTGTACATCCTTCTAGCTGTTGATTACGTCTCTAAATGGGTCGAGGCTGTGCCCAGCCGAACTAACGACAACAAGGTTGTCGTTAGGTTCCTTAAAGAAAACATTTTCTCACGGTTTGGGCACCCCCGAGCGATCATTAGCGACAATGGAAGTCATTTCTGCAATAGGACTTTCGAGGCCTTGATGCGGAAATACTCCATTAATCATAAGCTTTCTACGCCCTACCACCCCCAAACCTGCGGGCAGGCCGAAGTTTCAAATCGGCAAATCAAGCAGATACTGGAGAAAACGGTTTCCAAGAACCGTAAGGATTGGTCTTTGAAACTCACTGATGCCCTTTGGGCATTTAGAACCGCTTATAAGACCGACCTTGGCATGTCTCCCTATCGGCTTGTGTACGGAAAAGCCTGCCACCTTCCTGTCGAAATCGAGCATCGCGCGTTTTGGGCGATAAAGGAGCTGAATCTGTCTCTGGAGGACGCGGGCAGCCATCGGAAGCTGCAGCTGAACGAACTGAGCGAGCTTAGGGATGAGGCTTACGACAATGCGGTTGTCGTTAAGAATCGAACGAAGGTGTTTCATGATAAACACCTTGTGCGCAAAACCTTCGTACCTGGTCAGCAGGTACTTCTTTACGACACCCGACTTCACTTCCATCCTGGAAAGCTCCGATCTCGCTGGAAAGGGCCGTATTTTGTGCGGACTGTGTATCCGCAGGGCGCTGTGGATTTGGAAAATCCAAAGGACGGTTCACTCTTCAAAGTGAACGGACACCGATGCAAACCGTACCTTAGCGCCGAACCAACAGAGGAGCTCCTGTTCTTACAGGAGCCGGTTTACCTTGCATGATCTTCCTCTGCCTACCTCCAAACTTCGGTTATCCAGCCAAGAACAGTGGACACTGTTCCAAATAAGTTTGGGGGTATGTACAAACCATTTTGTTTATATTTGTGTATATTCTTTTTCTTTAAAAACACAAAAAAAAAAAAAAATTGTGTATCGCTAACCGACAATTTTGAACCTTCAAACTGATCTCTTCATGCAACAACAGTGAGGACACTGTCCAGTTTAAGTTTGGGGGTACGCTCGGTACGCATTTCTTACCTTCGCATTCATATGTATATTTTGCATCTGCATATTAAATCCATAAAAACCATAAAAATTTGAAAATTTTCCAAAAATATAAAAACTTTTTTGTCAAGTTAGCTTGTGGAAGAACTCTGATTCAACATTCGACGGTTTTTGTTTGAAAAAATAGGAATAACTAGATCTTATGTTTGGATTTTGAAAACCTGAAAGATAACTCTCCTTTGAAGTTAACTATAGCTGATATACGTCTTTACATCACACTACACGTGTCGTAAGATTTTGGGAATTAGATGACAAGTCTTTCATGTTTGAACTTTTAAACAGATAAATGATTTTCTGAGGATCAAATAGGTTTGTTCTGAAATAAGTAATGTCAAGAATAGTTTATGAAGTAAAGCGAATATGAAGGAATGTTATTGATACCGTAATAGGAGCTAAGTCTGAAAAATAACCCATCTAAAACTTGATTGGAATGATTACACACCAAACCCACTAGACACGTCTTTTATCCAAAAAATATTTGAACTGCCGGTTATATCTCCGTTCGTATTAAATCAGCTGATTTTCACGCCATACTGTCTTTTGTTTTTGGACCTAGGTAACTTGAGTAATTAAGTCCGCCGGGGTGTTTCTACACCTAATGCCCTAAAACCAACTGGTTTGGGTGCATTGGCCCAAAGCTCGCTAAGAAGCCTAGAAAGTCCAGTTTAAAACAAAGTCAAGCAAGTGTTCTCTCCGGGTTAAAATTCCTAACGGTTCTTTGTGTGAGAATAATCTTGATAAAAGACAGACTTTTATAAAAAAAAAAATTTTACGGAGATGTGAAGGTTTTATTCTATGATAAAGACTATTGCACGTTCACAGTGGTGTGTATGAAATGAAAACAAGAAAAAGGTGGAGTGAAAAATACGACTTAGTTTCCTGTTAAGGAAGATAGAAATTCTGAAGTTGAAACCTTACTGGAAAACGAAACTTGAAAAATGCTTAACTCGTTATGAAACTTATGTGATCCTTTTAAAATTATTATCTGGGCTTTATTGTGCGACATGATGACTCTAATCGATCCTTCTGGAACTTAACGACACTATCCGCACTGCACGTAAAGACATATAAAATCTGTAGTTAAATAAGATGTGAGGTGTGAAAAATAAAGGTTCGATAATCTAGACTAAGGATTATAGAATTGTTATTTTCTAAAAACAAAACTTTAGGGTTTGAAACTTAGTCATTTTTACAAACCAACTTGACCGGATTTTGTGGGTAGTATCCGCTGAAAACCCTCAGGAGACAACACTCCTCCTACTAGGGACACCTAGAGGTTTAACGGCTTGTTGCATATGCTCAGTGCAATCGCGTTCCCTGCGAAAGTGAGGTTAGGAAATTTTTTGTGAATAAATAGACTTTGCTCGGGACGAGCAAATGATAAGTTTGGGGGTATTTGTTCATATCAGATTTTTGCATTTTCATACCGCCCAATTTTTATCACATTGCATATCCGTAGATACTCTTGAGCCGTGTTTGCTAGTCAATTGCACGATACAGGTTCTCGGTTCCAAAACGATGAAATTCATGGAAAACACGAAAAAATCCGGGTTCTTGCCGACCACAGATAAAACACGGTCTCCGTCCCTCATCCGTATGTTGCCAGATACAAGTAGGAAGACAAAATGTCAAATCTATGCACAAGGCTCAATGGTGGCACAAGATCCAAGAGATCTACGCGGAGCTCGAGACAATCATGACAAAATCTTGACAAAAAGTCCACCTTTCCCTCAACAGAAATTCTGGAAAATTCGTGAAGCAATTGTGGGAAAATACATATACCAGAAAGAAGCTCACATCAAACCAGGGTCCCACCAATTTTACCCAAGTCCAATTCATCTATACGGCCGCGGAAGCGCGGCCAAAGAGGGGTTTTGGCCGCGCTTCCGCGGCCGTTCTGGCGCCAAGTGCGCAGGGTTTTGGGGGGTAGGTTGGTAATTTCATATGGGCCTGTATTGTTGCCCTAGTTTCTTATTTTCCAGCCTATAAATACCCCAGAATTCTGTGAAGTAAAGGGTCCATAATCTTGTATTTTTCTTTGCTAGGTTTTAGTACATGTTCTTCTTCCTCTTCTCACCTCTTCTCCATTAAACTTGTAAGTGAGCTTTTGAGTGAAGAGTGATGAATAAAGAAGACCATTTTTATTATCATGCTTGTCTCTTTCTTTACTTGTTATAATTGTTGTAATTTTAATTGTTAAGTAGTTGTTGTTATTTCCTTGTTGTTTGTTTCTTCTCTCTTTTTCTTTATCCTTTCATACGACAATGATACTTACGCTTGATCCTCGCCAAGGTGAGGTCGCAAACAGTTAGTCGTATTCTTCTAATCTCTTTCTTTCTATCTTCCTCTTTTGTGTTGTTTTATTTTTCCGTATTATGAAGTGTGAGTAGTTCTATACTTGTTAGGGTAGGATAAGGGAAGTTTGAGAGAAGGAAATCTCTCTCACTCTTTCCTTGCCCAACAACTTAAATCAACTCCCGTTAACCCAACCACAATCCGCTCCTTACGGCACCCTATCCTACATGATAGCGGTGATTCCGTAGTGAGACCGGTTGTGGTTGAATTAACCGGAGGTTATGGATAAGAGCCAAGAACGGACGGACAAGCACCAAAAGGAAGGACTATGCGTTGGAAAGCCTAGCTTATACTCGCAAGTTCCTTCCTAGTCGTGCTAATCCCCGTTGTTGCCGATTACCGTAACACCGATATTAAGTGGGGCAACGAAAGATGTGGAGACTCCTAACTCAAACTAACCTAATCCTAACCCTAACAAGCTCTCTTTAAATATCAACTCAACACTTAGATAACTACAAACAAAATCTGAACAACCGGACTTAACTCGTCGAAAAACACATAGAAAAAGATTCCCATCTCCCTGCGGACGACCCGTACTCAACCGGCTAGCTACGTGCGAAACCGTCTTGATTGCGGTATTTAAACTAGAACTTGAACACGCTCGTACCTTAACAATCAACAGCCCAGGTGATTTCCTCAAATATCACTGATTACAACGAATCCCGATATAATGAGGATAATCACCCAATTCCCAATAACTTACTCCCACTCATCATCTGTAAAACCATACAGATGTGAGAATCGTACCTGGTAAATACATACCCTGGAGTAAGTATCTAATCGGGAAATCAGTTTTCCTTTAACATTACACAGTGAAACTGAAACATTGAAATGTTCCGATGGGGTATCCCGGTATTCCTAGTAATGCCTCTTCCAGATTCACGATTGTAACCGTATAATTTGCCACCTCTCCAAATCCCTTCATATGTCTTTAGTCTTTACCTTCTGTACACCCCTTTAGGCCAAATGGTTTTCTTCATTCCCTACCGTTCGGCACCAGCCTATGGTTTGGAAGAAGACTATCCAATAAGCATAATGGGTGTAATGTCCCAATCCTAGGAACACTCGCAATGCGAGAGAAGGTGAAGATAAAAGACACCTGAATAAATCTTATTCCTATTTCTCCTGAACCAGAATCCATCCCCGAACTGGAACAAGTTCCTTTCGAGTTCGTATATAACTATACGATGGAGTATCCAAATAAACTGTGGATCTTCGTAGTGATACGGAGTGTCCTGGAGAAATACAAAGGTGATGTGGGAGTGGTAACGAAATACCTGGTTTGGTCGTGAATATCCGTTGCAATTTACTTCGCCCTCTTACTAATCCCTTGCTTTGTCTTAACTTAATACCTTCTGCACACCATCGTTATGCTAATTGGTTTTCTTCATTCCCCACCGGTCGGCACTAGCCTAAGGTTTGGAAGAAGACAATCCAATTTGCGTAATAGGTGTACTACCCCTAAACCAAGGAGTACTCGTAACCTGAGAGAGGGAAAAAGGAAAAGACAACTGAATAATCCTATCCGTTTTCTCCAGAACCGGAAACCATCCTCGAATAAATCCCTTCGAGTTCGTATATAACCATACGATGGTTTTGTCCAATGGAAGTGGACGTTCGTAGTAATACGGGGTGTCCTGGAGAAAAGGGTAAAAGTAGGAGTGGCAATGAGGTATGCAACTCTGACAATCCAAAAGCCAGTGTTTAAGAGGGTTCGGTCAACTTGGTCACTGAGTCATAGTCTTAGGGTCGGGTCAATGGTCGCTGCCAAAGAGAGAGAGAAAAGAAACACTCAGCGTGCACTCTAACCTAGATCAGAATGGTTACCAATTTATCTAATCTGGAATCCTCCCACTGTACCTCAAATTCTCCTCCAAACCTGAAAGAAGAATTAGTCGGGGTCACCCGAGGAGTAAACTAACTCATCAGTGGGAATCGGGATCCAACTATCATCACATGATAACGTGACGGAATCCGCTCACGCTACCACACTCCAGAAGGTATGCGCATATCTGGCAAGTTTCAGTTCTTTTGAAAATCCCGATGTGATTTCTGCCCCATGCTCTTATGACCTTGACTTTGGCCAACATATCATAAGTCACATGTCAAGTTCTACCCATCATTCTCCAGGTTAATTTGAATCCACCCGTACATACCCTTGACTTTGGCCAAAATGGCAGTACGACTGTCCCAAACCAACGCATCTATCTATGCTGCATATGAATACCCCAATAGCTACCAATCACTGTGCCTTGACTTTGGCCAACATACACAGCTTGAATACTATTGACCACCCATATGAAACGACGGAGGGCTACGAATGGTTTCTGGCGAAAACCTTTAACGTAATGAACTTGATATCGTCGAAGGAACGGATAGCTTTTTAAAAATATAGTGACGAAAACCGTTGCTAAAGAGGTCACTCCTGGTGAAGGGATCTCGGCTCTTTCCCCGTAGAATGGGGTGCAGGATATTCCAAATGAATACCGCGATGCAAAGAAAAAGTAATCGGCTATAGTGAAGTTAATGCCCTGACGCAAACTTCTGTCCAAGGGGTCACTCCCGGTGAAGGGATCTCGGCCCTTGCCTCGTCGACTGAGGAGCAGGATATTCCAACTGAATATCACGATGCAAAACAAAAGTGAACGTCCTTGCAATAACAGCCTTTTGAAAAGTGTTCCAACAACATCAGATTAGGTTTGTTTTAACTTGCATTGATCCGAATCAATGCAGTCCCATCAATTGATCACACCAAAAAGAACGAAAATATACTGATGTACGTATATGCCATCCGCATTCGCCACTGGGTCCCGTCATTACCCGTTAGGTTAGCTTACTAACGACAGAGCGGGGACTGGACTAGCGCGGATGCAAAACATATACTACATCTACTAATATATATACCAATATATTATATTCGCTCAAGGCGTGAAAGAAATGCAACATCACAGAGAATGAACAGCATCACAGAAACAATACAGATATTTGGGATCCCCGGGTTTCACAGAGCCACTGCTGAAACCCGACGTTCCCCTGGTCGTGTGGATAGCCTGTGCAATGAAATCCTAGACCCCTACGGGCGCGGCAAGTTACCCGCCAAAACCTGAAGCGAGGCAGCCCCCTTCAGCAACGTGAATGGACCACCCAGCACTTCACGGAATCCGGTAACTTGGGCACCCCTCCTGGGTCAACCTGTACCCCCTACGAGTGCGGCGAATAGCCCGCCAATCCTAGAGTGAAGCCCCCTCCGTCTCAATGCCATGAGATGCGGGTTTGTTGCCCTCCAGAACCCGGCTATCCGTGCACCCCTCCGCGGGGCAATCCTAGTACAGAAAGTAAAATATACATACAACGGGTACATCGACCGCAACCAGGTCGTGCCCCAAAATAATAATACAAACAGGCAGTGACGGCAGTCCACATGTCGGACGCTCGCCCCGCAATATCAAATGTACATAATACAACAAAACTGTACTAGCATTGCATCCAGGCTATCCCCCACGACCGATCCGCAACATCACAGCAAAAACAAAACATCAACGTGAAAGTCACGTTCGTAAATCCGTCTAACCGGGCTATAGCAGTTAGACCGGATTTACCGATCAAGTGACATTCACGGTCGCAGATATAATGTAAATACTGTGAAAAATGTGTTTAAAATATCCGATCAATCAAATTTTAACAAGTGGGCCCCAAAGCAATACTGTAGCAGTTAAAGAAAACCTGGGCCCAATTTTAATATTCCAAAACCCCTAATTACAGCCCATAAGCCCACTGCAAAAAAATTTCCACACGAGCCCATACAACTGCGGCGGAAGCGCGGCCATAAGGGGGTTTTGGCCGCCCTTCCGCGGTCGTACGGACGAATTGTGTCAGCAAATTTTTCCAGTGTTCTTATAACTCCCTGCACATCATTCTGAGACCACCTGAAAAATTTTTAGACTCCAAAAAATTTCGACAGAAACTGATGCGAAGGCAATACGGGTTTTGGAACTTTTTGATCGATCGGAAATGCAAACACATTACACAAAGCTAGACTAAGTTAATGGCGAGGCTCTGATACCACTGTAAGTGCACGGCGGCGCCCCGGCCGTCAATCCGACGCCGGAATGTGGAAGCGGTGAAAAACTTTAATTTTGCGGACTTAGCAAACCGGCACCACCGCGCACTAAACCCCGGATCGTGCCATTAACAAGTCTAAGCTAACTAGAAGAAGGGTTAGAGATATACCGACGATCCCAGTCCTCCGGTCTTCTCGTCATGGTCCCGATCTCCTACGGAAAAGCCCCGTCTCCTCCTCGTCGCCGGAAGTGCGCCACATCGCCTACTTTGTTTACGGGCTCCCACCTCAATGCCGAGGCAACTCGGGCACGAAGCCGGCTACTCGACGTGCCCAAGATTTGCTGTAGAATATAATGTGGATAGCATGTCTCATTTGGGATTATGGAGTTGCCATTTGTGGAGGAATAGAAGTGAACTTTTTGGAGAGGGAGTTGTAGGGATTTCTCAAAAACTCAAGATACAAAATTTTCCACCACATGAAAATGAAATCCCCTCACCCATAAGGAATGGCCGCCCCCCCCCCCCAATATTGGTGTGATTGGAGAGAGAGAGAGAATGGCTTGAACAATAATGCAAAGAAAATGATGGCTTGAAAAGTCCAACACTCAACAACCATCTCTCCTCCCATCATCACAACCAAAGTATGGTGCAACCATGATGAGCCAAAAGTCATGCCATCATGACAAGAAGAAGTCAAGGTCAATGAAAAGATGTCATGATAAAACAATATGCAAAGACCCCCTCCACAAACACTTATTTGCAACTATGCAAATAAGCCCTCCTCCACCAAACTTCGGCCAATGAACGATACAAAGGAAATCGGCCGGAACGAAAAGCAAACTGGCAACTCCAGAAAACTGGTCCCGTAATAAATTACAGGAAAACCCCGATACTGTGCATACACACCCGCATCTGTATTTCGACCGAAATACAAATGCAATGAGACAAAATCTACACTGTACTATACTAGGATCCGGCTTATACCAAAGCCGGCTAGTAATATCTGTTCGATCCTGATCCGTGCAATACCGCACGTATCTGATCGAACCCTGCCATATAACCATACGGCCTATAGTACAAACTGTCCGATCCTGATCCGTGCAATACCGCACGTATCTGATCGGACCTTGCCATATCTCCATACGGCCTCTACAACCTTTCGCCCGAAAGCTGAGTAACTGAATGTGGGGGACTCTAAAGACTCGTCAACACCTCGGTTGTGGATTTAACCACTAGCACGTCAGAGGTATAAGCCAATACGTAACGGGCTACCAAGTATTGACTAAAAGGGATGTCTGTGAGTGAACTCAGCCTGACAACCCTACTGAGCCTGTTAGTGACAATATCCGTGCAGTCCGGTCCGTTCGTCTATGAGTATCGCATGGCGGGCCTAGGGGGTTGGTAAAAGTCAGACCCCCAAAAGCGGTACAAGTCGTGTCGGAGTGTAGCCCAGAACACCCTGAGATACTACTGGAATACCTACCAGTAAATCTCCTTGCCTTGGCCAAGGACTTTGTGTAATGGCTCTCCTAGACACAGCACGACCTCACCCCCAATACCGGGAGAGACGAACCCCTGAAGATACGCTCACTGCCTCCATGTGGCTCGGGACTGTACACAACTAAAACCTGTTTGCATGACTCCTTTGAGCCGTGGTAGGGTAGTAATCAAAGTACAGTGGGAACTCACACGAGACAAATGACGATCCCCAGGTCGATGAACTAACCTGCACACATGTCACCAGGGAACTGCCATCTGACGTCTGGTATATGACCAACTAGCATGTTCCCGGCTAGTCCTGTCCGGTGTACTCATAGCCCAATGAGCACCTGTATACATCTTAGGTGAACCAACTGACACCAGTGGCTTGTGAGACCGGCCACTGCCCCTCGTCGGGGTCTCGACTGTATACACTAGTCTACTAATGGAGTATCGATGCCCGGTCTCGAAACTCCCACGACTAGGGACCTTTTAAGGATAAGCTTATAGACCCCCAGCTCCCACTTATATGATCGCCCTCATACTGCTGGTGGTCAAGCAAGAATCCTAGGGGCTCTATCAACGTGTAATAGCGACGTGTCAGGTCACTTAAAGCAGTACACGATGATAAAGGTAAACCAGATAGCATACTATCATCTCGAGTAAGACTGTCCTACCGGGATAGGTCCTCCCTCAATCATTACAATCACGTACCTGTGACCTAATAATTGACTCTGAGGGCACTATCTCCAACATACCCCACCCTAGACCCCTACGGGTGCGGTAAACTACCCACCAAGTACCCGAAGTGAAGCAACCTCCCTCAACCCGTGAGTAGGCCACTCGGCACTTCGAGATACCCGGTAGTTTGTGCACCCCACCTTAGGTCTATCCTAGGAGCAAAAACAGTAAAAAGAAATTATACAATGACGGCTACAACCTCACACTGTTGTGCGGCCAAACAAATAATATTACATCAATTTACAAATTTTACAATGAATGAAAGAAAAAGAAACTCTCATCTCACATCCACCCCGGCTATTCATCCGTGATAATCCACCGAGTTCATATCCACAAACCATCAACATTACAGATCACAGATATGTATAACCCCCACTAATCGACATATAGCGATCAGCGGACATTCAATACATATATCACATCACAGAAAATATTCATTAGCCAAAGTGTACGGAATATCGATCAAAATACGGATTTGTAACCACCCGAAAAATCAATTTCTTCGCTGGAAAATCTGGGTAGAAACAACATGTACTAAAAATCCCAAAACAGCCAAATAAAAACACAGCACGAAACCCGGTCCACGACCGAGTCAAATCGGCCGCGGAACCGCGGCAAGAAGCATGTTCTTGCCGCGGAACCGCGGTTGTTTGATCGATTCAGTGGACTGTTTTTGTGCTGTGTTTTTACAAAACCCTGAGCCCAATTTTCATGTATGTCAAATCATTTTTAGAGCAGTATAAAAATTCGACAGAAACATGGTTTTTTTTCCCGGACATGTTTTGCAACTTTTTTCCGATCGATGTTCTAAATAATTTGCTAACTTGCTAGTTTATGTTTAGCTAGGCTCTGATACCACTGTAAATCCACGTTGCTCACCCTGGTTCTTACGGGGAGGCAGAAACGACGAAAAACAATTATTTAGCGCAAGGCAACATGGACTTAAAGCATGGATCTTTGCTAAACTAGAAACTAGGAAACAACTAGAGGTGTTAACTACTATACCGTAGAAATTATACCTCATGAAACCGGTCCTTCGGGTCTTCATTCCGCTGTCCCGCTCCTCCATCCAAGCTCCGAGTGTCGATCCGGATCTTGGTCACCTCCGCGGCCTCCTTGAGTCGAAGACGATCCACCCGAGAGATGTACACCGAGCTCCACCTCGAGCCGAGGCAACTAGGGCAACAAGATCGCTAGTCTTGATGTCCTAGGTTGTGTAGAAGTAGTAGAGGGATGGTTTTGTCAAGTGGGATCCTTTTTCTCTCAACACATGAGATCAAAGGATGATTTCAAGAGGAGGAAGATGAAGGAGAGTTTTGCAACCATGAAGCTCTTTCTCTCTTTTTTTTTCTAAGAGAGAGAATGAGAATGAGAAAATGAATATCATAACAAAAGAAAAAAGGCACCATGGTTGCAATAATAGTAAAACAACATCATTACAAATCCTATTATGATAAAGTTGATGCTATATTGAATTGACCATTTTCATAATCAAAAAGAAAAAGAAAATCCAAAGAAAAGTGTAGACCTCTCATGAAGGTCAATGGTCAACTCCGGTCAATGGGTCAACAAAGTCAAGAGAGGTCATGATGGTCAAATGATCAATGCAATTAGCCATCACAAAATTATCACTAAAAGGATTAGTAAATAATGTCTCCGGCTCATAATGGTTTTGACCGAACGAATTGCCAAAACCCTAATGAGCCTGCCACATGACGGTTTTGGCCGAACCAACTGCCAAAACCCTAATGAGGCACCTCCTCCTTCATCGCTCCTCAAAACTGTGCATACACACCCGCATCCGCATTCCGTAGAATGCGAATGCACAGAAAACAAAACAAATCCATCCGTGCAATACTAGGATCCGGCTTAAACCAAAGCCCACTAGTATTGCCTGCACGAACAGCATACGCACACCAGTGTACGTAAGTGATCGCAGCCCTGCCGTAAAACCATACGGCTTCTACACGTTTCGCTCAGTGCAGGGAAACTCTTTATATGGGACTCTAAAGACTCGACACTACGCTGGCAGTGGTTTTAACCACAGACCGCAAGCGGCACTAGCTGTACGTAACGGTCCCCAGGTACATGTCGATAAGAAGGCCGATGAGGTAAACCCATCCGAACACCTACTGAGCCTGTATGTGACAATCTCCGTAGAGTCCGGTCTGTTCGTCTGATACATCGCATGGCGGGCCTAGAGGGTGGTGAACGTCAGTCCCCTAATAGCGGTACAAGTCATGTCGGAGCGTAGCCCAGAACACCCTGAGATAATACTGGAAACCTACCAGTATATCGAACTTGCCCTGGCCAAGGAATACTCGTGTAATGGCTCTCCTAGACACAGCGCGATGTCAACCCCCAATACCGGGAGAGACAAATCCTGTCTAACCGTGACTGCCTCCAAGTGCTTTGGCACTGCACCCAACTACTACCTGTTTGCACGACTCATTTGAGTCATGGTAGGGTAGTAATCTAAGTACAGTGGGAACACACTCGAGGCGAAGTGACAGTGTCAAGTCAGCGGACTAAGCTGTACTCATGTCACCTGGGAACTGATAACTGACAATAGGTATAATACCAACCAACAGTTCCCGACGAGTCCTGTCCAGTGTACTCGTAACCTAATGAGAACCCGCATACTATCTCCAGTACGACGTACTGATGGATGTGGGACAGACTATCTCCCCTACTGGGATGAGAAGCGCATACGCTAGTCTACTCCAGAGTATCGATTCCCTGTCTCGATAGTCCTACGACTAGGGACCTGTATAAGGATGTGCTTATAGATTACCTAGCCCCCACAAGTGTGACTGCCATCACAACGCTGGTAATCAAGCAAAGATCCTAAGGGCTCTACTAATATGTATAAGCGATATGCTAAAAGAAACACATGCACATATTGAAGTAGATACAAACCAAGTAGCATACTACCATTTTGAGCAAGATTGTCTATACAACTGTGAATATCCCAAGCTTCCATTAAGTAATATACAAGCTAGTATGATACAGTAATGGCCTCTAGGGCATATACACTAACAGGTTCGTTGGTAGTCGATGGAGGCGATCGAATGTCAGAAACCCATATTCCAAGTTTAAAGTATTCGGAAAGATATGCAAGCGATTATATGCCCATCTAGAAGAATGAAATCCTAACTCGACATAATGACCGTGTGAAAGCCTTTGAACCTTAGGTTTGTGGCAGTTCCACGGCGCCATTAGTGAGGCTTGGGTTTGCCCTTCTATGGCTGGTCTACCGATGCTGTGGTATGTACTCGACACTATTAAGCTGTACCTAAGATGTTGAACTCTTGGGGGATTATGCGGTTTTGACGAATCGATCAAAGGGTTCGACATCTTTCGGATATCATATGATGGGATGCATTGCTTGGGAGACTCCAGACACGAGTATAGCCGTTGGAGCACAGTCCATGCAGCCACGAGATGGCGTTCCACTCAGTCGACGTCAGAGATGTGATACGCATGCAGAGGCGTTGATTATAGATATATCTTCCAGAAGGAGTCGCGATGAGTATGCAACCGTTCCGGAACAAGAATTAGCTTTAGTAAAGGACGATGACTTCCGGGAAATTCGGCAGAAACGAGAATTGAGAGAGACTTCGACAGGACCTTTCTGGAATACTATACAAGAAGACTTAGGCCCAGGAGCGGTCATATTGCACACACCAAGCAGGCCAGAGTTCGGCATCGTCGACGAGATAGTTGGCCAGAGATCTGTCGAGGATATGCCAGAGCAGAACTGTTTCTGTCATCTTTCCATATTGGGCCGTTGAGCCAAGGAGCTATATATCTAGCAATGCACAGTGAGAGACAAGAACCTAAAAGCACCAGGCGCCAGATCATGTACAGGAAGCAAGTAGATATCTTGCTCTGCAAGCTTTGGATGCACCGACACCTTCTCGACCTTGAGGGAGGATATACCGACGACGGTATTTATGATTTGTGATTTTTTGATTCGATTATCACGTATCCGTCACCTTGGATTTCGGTGTTTTGGGCAACCTATTCGCATGATTTTGTCTTGATGGCTGAGTTCCTTGATTTCTGTTTTCGTGCACCATGGTTGCACCTACTGGGTTGTTATATTTTGCGCATAGTTATTACTCTTGAGGTATTGATTGTGATTTCATGCCTATTTTATGCCGGTGATTTGATTTATGCTTCCAGCATGGTTTTCATGCACTTTTAGTGTTTTGATTTGATTTGTGCACGCTGATGCACATGATTGTGAGCTTATACACCGCGGGATACCTTCTTTTGATTGAGCTGTATTGTACACCGTCGACTTCGATTCTGATATTGATATTGATTTCTTGCACTCCGTGCAGTTGATTGGATTTTCGCCCATGATGAGCGCATGTTTGGAGATGCGGTTTTGGTGCACACTGGATGCACTAAATCGGGATTCTTCATGCATGTAAGATGCACCTGATTTTGCTGTCAGGCACACACATTTTCTATGACAGATGTTTCGTGCACACCCGTTGCACCTAGATGTTGTTCTGTGCACATGTATGGCACATATATGGATTTTGATTTCCGTGCGCACGAGACGCACGTTGCATTCATATATACATTTTGGGATTTATTCCTTATGGACCAGTACGTTTTATGATATTTGTGATTTGTTTTCGTACTGAGCAGGACTAGTCAGAGGACAGTACCGGGATATATTTTGCATGCCTTGATTGTTATTGAAGGGATTTCCAAGAAGGGGATATAGTCTCAGTATTTACCTACGTGTCTGATATGACACGATACGTTTAAAACAAGTGAACCCTTCTAAATTGTTTTCAAAATGGCGGGACGTACATATTAAACAAAGATAAGTATTTATATAGCTATTTTCTTACAATAGACGTGCGCCACTGTGCCGCGATACACGCATAGCACAGCAACATGAAAGGTTTTGCATGCATTTCTTTCAGATATCTACATGTATGGTTTTGATATATATCATATTGGTTTTGTTTCGGATTTGACAATTGTGTCTTTATATCGACTCCGATGATTGCGGGATGCTTGATGGGGATTTGATTTTGAGTTATCTGCTCATTGTTCATGCGCATGAATTGCGCTATGATACGTTTTTGTATTGATGATTTCGGAGCCCCGACGACTTGGACTTTTACTGAAGTGTTTTAGTATTTGAGGGGTTTTAAATTAAATTCGGGGACCGAATTTCTTTAAGGGGGGAAGATTGTAACATTTCAAAAAAATAAAATATTATTTTTGGGAATTTTTATAATTTAATATTAATCGTAAATGAATATTTTAATATTTCGGTATAATTAAATATCGATAAATGGGGAAAAATTCGGAAAATTATAGAAATTACTAGAAAGAGGGTGTTTTATGTGAATTATGCAAATTTTAAGTTTTTACGATTAGTTTGACACCAATTTAGTGCTAATCGCGATTAAAAATCGCTAATCGCGCATTAAGCATATTTTGTGCAAAACATGCACCATATCTTTTCTACACTAGTTGCATTTTCCTACATGTTTTGGGTGCATGGCTTGTTATTTTGGGGTTACTATTGTTGTGAGAATGAAAATAGAAAAGAAAAGGAATGAATAGAATATATAGGTATGGGTGAGAGAGAGAAAGTGAGGGTTTACCTTTGACCCAAGTCTTGAGCCATCCTCCTTCATTGTTTTCACTCATTTCTCTCCCTCTCCCTCATGTTGTTGCTGCTGCTACTGCACTCTCTCCCCCTCTCCACAAAATCCCCCAAAAGACCATGAAAATCACATCAAAACCCTATCCCCTTTTCGCAAAAGTTGTGCACAAGCTCAAGGGAAGCACATTGGACCAAGAAAGCTAGGATTTTGACCACTTGGGGCAACTCAAGAAAATTCTTGGGTTGCCAAATAACGTAATGTCACAACCCGAAATAGCCCATGACTGGCACTTGAATCATATGAAGCCTAAAGGACCCCATCTCATTCACGTAAGCCAAAAGCCCAGAAATCTAAAACCATTTTAAGGAGTAAATAAGAAAAACTAGTTTTTAAGAAGTAAGAAAAACATGTTTTAAAAACAAGGTTTTTTTTTTAAATGAGTAAGCCAATTATGCATTTTTAAAATCTATATTCTTTTCTGAAAATTTCGGCAGAATTTCCTTTGTAAATAATGGCCCCGAACGGGGTACAACACGAATAATATATAAACAATGATAAAAGGCATCCCCAAGCGGGAGCTAGCTATTCATCAATCGACGGTCACAACCACACAAGCAATATAATATACAACGCCAAAGGACGAGGATTAAAACTCAAAAAGAAACTCAAAATTAACATGAAAACCATAAAACTACAATGCCCGACTCTAAGGTCGAAATAATACATAACTGGTTTTCTAAGTCCGAAACAATATACAAGTTTTGGTTGATGGAATTACTAGATACAACTGATAAAATAAATACAAGGGTGGTCACGATGCGAGTGAACCCACCGACCAATGCAATCACCTAGAAATGAAGCAGTATGTCAGAAAAGCCACAATGAACCTGTACGGCAAAACCTGCAAGAAACTGTGGCACAACGGCGGTGAGTTGCCAACTCATGAATAGAAAACATCACAGGGTAGAAATCGTACGTATGACACAATCCTAGGTCAATACGATCAATATATATAAACCGCAATGAATAAGTCTGAAGCATGATAAGGTGGCAATATAACATCTATACATGAGTGTAGTGTCAAGTGCTCGTGCCAGTGCCTTAGGTAATAACATATCATAAATATGAGGTATGATCAATGACGACTATATCATGAACTCTATGAAAAAGTGGATATCATCCAACTATGTAATCAATGTCATCAATGTCAATATATGTATGTGGAAATCGTCCATGTGTCACCCAATGACAATAAGAATCTTGCATGTAAATATCATAAACATATGCATGGAAGTATGAGGATGTAAATCAACATGTGTCGCTCTCGACATATCAAAATCATGGAACCTGAGTGTTAAGCATCGACACTCGAAAACATCATGAAACCTGTGCCTAGAATCGGCATGTAAATCCTTATATATCGGGCTCCGTCAGTCTGGATCGGCCCGTATCATCTCTAACTTCGGTCGATATCCTCCGGATATCCGCCGAGCTCAAATACAATCACCGATAGGTAGTAGTCCCTCTGCTAGGCTCACCGTCTCTATACACAGCATCCCTTTCTTGCCCCGGGATACCATACCGGGTCCACCATGTACCCGCAATTGGCCCCATCCACCTCCTCGAATCGGGTTTCACATGTCGCTCTCAGCACCGAGAAAACACATAGTGGACGCACTGAAATATCATATAAAGGGTAACCGGCTTTTTAAAACAATTGCATACTCTCTTTTGAAATATCCACGGTTCCCAAATCCAGAAATATCATGGAAACAACATATATCAATGGGTATAATCAAAAGCATGATGTATGCGACATGTAAAAGAAATGTAAGCATATCAATATATCAAGCAATATGGAATAGTAATATGCACATATTTAGGAAAACCGCTCTTTTAAAATGAATCGGTTTTAAAGAGTATCTTGCGGTTCCCAAATCTATAAATCCAGCAAGAATCATCTATGTATGTGCGAATATGTATGTATGCACGTATGGGTGTACAATAGGTATGTACACAAGTATTCCATGCAAGGGATCATATCGTGAATGCAGCAGTACTATAGTGTTGTGACATGGCAATTATCGATGATGAAGTGTGTGAGCCGGCAAGCAGGTGTACGTGGAACATATGCATCATCGATAATGGTGCTGGTGTCCTAACAGCATGATTTTCATATAACAATAACTATTTGCACATGCAATGCGATGCAAACAGTAAGCATATGAAGCAAATGAATAATAAACACCACAGTGTAGAAGCTACATCAATGCATCCATATCATACTGTTTTGCCATTTGAAAGAAGACGAATCGGGGATTTTAGGAAAATAAGGGCTACGGCGTTTTTAAGAAAAGTTACGTCCTTTGAAAATATCCGTAGAATTCCTTTGCCTGTCTTTAAAATACTCCCGATTCGTTAGTTTTTGAAATAGGTATGACATCGGCCTTGCCTAACATTTACTAGCAAGACTACGGCTCTAACTAACAAGTCAATTAGGAGGGGTATGGAAACCACCTAAATCTGAGTCGATACATATACATATATATATATAATAGTCGGTGATCCCGCCTCAAAGGTACCGCGTACGATACAATATCATATGAAATCCTTGAGTCATGAGTGCGGATCTATCATCAATATAAAGCTCGTACGGTAAATCATCGTACGGCATCCCAAAAGCTGGGTACAGGTCAATATCTCCTTGATCTCATCAATTATCTGGTATCCTTATCGTCATATCACATGATCTGCTGTACTGATCTAAGTCTAGTACAAATCGATACCGTCTATATAAATATAAATGCGTGTGCGAAACACACGTCCAAAGGCCCGCTAAATCTCATGTCGTATCCTAAATACGAATCACAGTATATCACCGATCTCATGTCATTATGCCTAATCTCAATCGACTCATCTCCAAACATCATACACTATCCTTGTCACCTAAGTATATGTATGACGACTATGCAGGTGTGTACGTGTGGGTGTAAGCCTATTCTAGGGTTCGCAACTAGGAACTATACTAGTTTACTTCTACGCCCTAATCTAACCCTAGTACACCTAATCTCATCTTAAATACTCACGACACACAATAAGGTATCATATATATATAGTATATATAGTATACTAGACATCGAACTCCGGGGGTTCTATACGCCATCCACCAGACTTCTCCTATAGATATAATCTACTCACCTTGCATCTTGCGTGTCGATGTCGATATCGCCTCCATCTTCTTCATCGTCTCGAATCATCGTGGGGGTACCTACATATCACACGTATCGCATCGCATTAAAACTAAATCGAAACCAGAACTATACGCGAAAACCACAACGATACGCTTAAAAGCTTATAGGTTAGAACCTATAGGTACGCTTTCAAAACCATCAAACGACCCTCGATCTCGTCGTACAAACGCCAAGTATTCGAGGTAAAACACAATACGCAAATCCAGAATTCAAAATACGCAAAACGAAAACACGAATTAAAACACCAACTTAGGAAAAAGGCTCCAGATTCTACCCTAGGTCAAATTGGACAATTTTGCATATGCCAGGGGTCTAATTTATAGATGTAGCAGCTACAGAACAAGAACGGGAAAAAATTCTCCAGGTCTGGCTGCAAATTGTGGCCAGAAAGAATAAATCTGCGGATATAATTGGGAGTTAGGGGCTATGGTTTTGGTGGTAGTTTCCTAACTGCCTGCATGTATCACTGTCCATGCAAAATAATTTTCAGAGTCTCGGGGTGATAGCAGATTCCAATTTCTCCACACAATTCTCACAATTTTCCATATCTGCAGAATTTAAAGTTCGCAACCTAGAGTTTTTCTAAGGTTTTAATCCATAATAACATCACTACAGGGGTTGTAGTCCTCAATTACACCTCAATTACACTATCTCTACTCAAATCACACCCTAAACCCTAACTAGAATTTTCAAAGTTCACCAAATCGCACCGAATCATAACTAAACACATATATGGTTTAAAGTGAATGAAAAACTACACTAAGTGTGAAGGGATTATCTCGTTTGGCACCCATGAAACTCCTACAGTGCCAAAACGCGAGCTTTCTTGGTCCAATGGGTTGCTTGAGAGCTTGTGCACATATTTTGTGAAGGGAAGATGGGGTTTTGATGGGGGGAAATGAGATGTTTGTGAGGGTTTGATGAAGAGGGAGATGAACTTCAGCCATGGGCTGAAGAGGGGAGGAAGTTGAAGAGGAAATAATGAAGGAGGGAAGGCTATGACCAAGGTTGACCCCCTCACCACTCTCTCTCATGCCCATACCTCACACTATGCACATTTTTAAATGTTTTCCTTTTTCTATTCTTTTTCTCATTCTTTCTAATTAAAAACCATACAAGAATCATGAAGGATGCCATGATAAATAAAAATGTAACTCATGAAAAAGACATGTGCATGTTTTGCACAAAAACAAGCTTAAAATCCAATTAGCGATTTTTAATCGCGATTAGCACTAAATTAGTATCAAACTAATCATAAAAACTTAAAATTTGCATAACTCACATAAAACACTCTCTTTCTAGTAATTTCTATAATTTTCCAAAATTTTCCCATTTATCGGTATTTAATTATACCGAAATATTAAAATATTCTTTAAAAATAATATGAAATTAAAAAAATTCCCAAAAATAATATTTTAATTTTTTATTAAATGTTACAATCTTCCCCCTTAACGAAATTCAGTCCCCGAATTTAAATTTGAAACTCCCAAATTCTAAAACATTTCAATAAAAAGTCCAAGTCGCCGGGGCTCCGAAATCATCAATACATAAAACGCATCATAGCGCAATGCATGCGCATGAACAATAAGTAGATAACTCAAAATCAAATCTCCGTCACGCATCCCGCAATCATTGGAGTCATGGTAAAGACACAAATGTCAAATCCATATAAAACTAATATGATATAAATCAGAACTATACATGTAAATAGCTGACGTAAATGTGTGCTAAATCTTTTTAAGTCGCTGTGCGATATGTATAACACTGCACAGTGGCGGACGTCTATTATAATAAAATAACCATATACGTATATATCCTTTGTCCAATATGTACGTTCCGCCGTTTTGAAAACAATTTAGAAGAGTTTCCTTGTTTTAAATGTTTCGTGTCATATCGGACACGTCGGTAAATACTGAGACTATAGCTCTCTTTTTTGAAATCCCTTCGATAACTATCAATACATGCAAAATATATCCAGGCACTGTCCTCTGACTAGTCCTGCTCAGTACGAAAACAATTAGCAAATATCATAAAAACGTACTGGTCCATAAGGAATAAATCCCAAAAATGTATATAAGAATACCCTGTGCGTCTGGTGCACATGGAAATCAAAATCTATATACGTGCCATACATGTGCACAGAAATATCATCTAGGTGCAACGGGTGTGTACGAAACATCTGCCAAGGGCAACAGGCGTGCCTGACAGCAAAGTCAGGTGCATCTGACATGCACGAAGAATCCCGATTTAGTTCATCTAGTGTGCACCAAAATCGTATCTCAAAACATGCGCTCAACACGGGCGAAAATCCAAATCAATTGCACGGAGTGCAAGAAATCAACATCAATATCAGAATCAAAATCGACGGTATACTATACGGCTCAATCCAAATCAGGTATACCGCGGTGTATAAGCTCACAATCATGTTCATCAGCGTGCACAAATCTAATCAAAACACTAAAAGTACTTGAAAACTTAGCTGGAAGCGTAAATCAAATCACCGGCATAAATAGGCATGAAATCACAATCAATACCTCAAGCGTAATAACTATGCGCAAAATATAAATACCCAGTAGGTGCAACCATGGTGCATGAAAACAGAAATCATGGAACTCAGCCATCAAGACCAAATCATGCGAACAGATCTCCCAAAATACCGAAATCCAAGATGACTGATACGTGATAATCGAATCACAAAATCACAAATCATAAATACCGTCGTCGGTATATCCTCCTTCAAAGTCGTGAAGGTATCGGTGCATCTAATGCTAGCAGCGCAAGATATCAACTTTTCTCCTACTCATGGTCTGGCGTCCTCTGTCTCTGGGTCCTTATCTTCTCTGCAGATTACCGATCTCGCAATCAATCAGCTCATCGGCCCTGTCAGGTGCGCTAATGGGGGCGATTCCGTCCTGGCACTTCTCTGGTCGTCTCTCGGTCAATCCTCGCGCCCACTCGTAAAGCAGCACGTCACTGGTGTTGGCCTCTGGTCCTCTGAATGCACATCACACATCTGATCCTGGTGCAAATCTTATCATAGCAGTGTCCTGGAAGGAATCCCGTCGAAATCTCATGCGAACCCTTCACTCCACTCTGCTCCTATGTCGACTGATTCGGACTCGTCTTCTCGTGGCTGCATGGACTACGCTCCAACGGCTATACTCGTATCTTGAGTCCCCCAAGCAATGTATCCCATCACATGATATCCGAAAGATGTTGAACCATCTGATCGATTTGTCAAAACCTCATAATCCCCCAAGAGCTCAATATCCTGGGTACAGTTTAATAGTATCGAGTACATACCACATCATCGGTAGACCAGCCGTAGATGGGCAACCTAAGCCTCACTAATGGCACCGTGGAACTGCCGCAAACCCTAAGGTTCAAAGGCTTTCACACGGTCATTATGTCGAGTTAGGATTTCATTCTTCTAGAGGGTCCATAGAATCGCTTGCATGTCTTTCCGAATACTTTAAACTTGGAAATGGATTCCTGACATTCGATCGTCTCTATCGACTCTCAACGAATCTGCGTGAAGTCGCCTCTAGCTGGAATCAATCTATCTGATGACCTCGCATCGGGGTAAGCGAACGAACCACATGTCCTAGTCGTTCCTCCTTGGGTGACTAGCGACCTTCCATCATATCTCTGAGTATATACTCATGCTGCAGTAGCTCAAATCATCTGGGCGATATCTCGTCATTTGCAGCAACAACTGGCTCATTCGTCTGTACGCTGAACAGCGTCTCAATCATCATGAATAAGCGATACATCAATGGTCATCACATCCTGGCTGGCCTCTATCAGTGGTTCAATCCTCTGGTGCCGATCAGCACATCCGGGAAATCTCGTAACAGCGATCGGTCAAACGCTCATGGCGCGAAAACACAATAAGACGACGCCTCTCTATACAATCGTACGTCTCTGGAATCACGCCCTGGTCAGTCCTCGTTCATGACGGTCTCATGCTGACCTCAACTCTAGCCGTAGCTCTCTCTGCCCGTGTAATCGTAGCAGAAAAATCATAACCAGTATCGATGAGAATAGATCATAGGAATGAATATAATACTGTGCAAGGAAATGTACATCCTAAGGTCTCTTAAGCGGAGTAGCGTATCGTAAATATGCCGCGGAACATACGTACGGTACGTCACTCTACTCAAGCTACCTACTCTATCAACCAAGGGTCATCTTACGCGACGAAATTTCGGGTATAATACCCCCTCGTCTAAGTCTAAGTTCCGTAAGGTCAAGCCTAAGTTCCGTATATATATAGACACTCTAGGCTCCACATAGTCAAACTTAGACTCGAACCAAGGTTAACCTAGCGCTCTGATACCAACTTTGTCACGACCCGAAATAGCCCATGACTGGCACTTGAATCAAATGAAGCCTATAGGACCCCATCTAATTCAAGTAAGCCAAAAGCCCAGAAATCTAAAACCATTTTAAGGAGTAAATAAGAAAAACTAGTTTTTAAGAAGTAAGGAAAACTTGTTTTAAAAACAAGGTTTTTAAAAAATGAGTAAGTCGATTATGCATTTCTAAAATCTATGTTCTTTTCTGATAATTTCGGCAGAGTTTCCTTTGTAAATAATGGCCCCAAACGGGGTGCAACAAGAATAATATATACACAATGATAAAAGGCATCCCCAAGCGGGAGCTAGCTCTTCGTTAATCGACGGTCACAACCACACAAGCAATATAATATACAACACCAAAGGGCGAGGATCAAAACTCAAAAAGAAACTCAAAATCAACATGAAAACCATAATACTAAAACGCACGACTCTATGGTCGAAATAATACATAACTGGTTTTCTAAGTCTGAAACAATATACAAGTTTTGGTTGATGGAATTACTAGATACAACTGATAAAATAAATACAAGGGTGGTCACGATGCGAGTGAACCTACCTACCAATGCAATTACCCAGAAAGGAAGCAGTGTGCCAGAAAAGCCGCAATGAACCTGTACGGCAAAATCTGCAAGAAACTGTGGCACAACGGGGGTGCGTTGCCAACTCGTGAATAGAAAACATCACAGAGCAGAAATCGTATGTATGACACAGTCCTAGGTCAATACAATCAATATAAATAAACCTCAATGAATAAGTCTGAAGCATGATAAGTTGGCAAAATAACATCTATACATGAGTGTAGTGTCAAGTGCTCGTGCCAGTGCCTCAGGTAATAACATATTATAAATATGAGGTATGATCAATGTCAACTATATTATGAAGTCTATGAAAAAGTGGATATCATCCAACTATGTAATCAATGTCATCAATGTCAATATATGTATGTGGAAATCGGCCACGTATCACCCAATGACAATAAGCATCATGCATGTAAATATCATAAACATATGCATGGAAGTATAAGGATGTAAATCAACATGTGTCGCTCGCGACATATCAAAATCATGGAATCTGAGTGTCAAGCATCGACACTCGAAAACATCATGAAACCTGTGCCTAGCATCGGCACGTAAATCCTCATATATCAGGCTCCGTCAGTCTGGATCGGCCCGTATCATCTCTAACTCTGGTCGGTATCCTCAGGATATCCGCCGAGCTCAAATACATTCACCGGTAGGTAGTAGTCCCTCTGCTAGGCTCACCGTCTGTATACACAGCATCCCTTTCTTCCCCGGGGTACCATACCCAGTCCACCATGTACCCGCAATCGGCCTCATCCGCCTCCTCGAATCGGGTTTCACATGTCGCTCTCAGCACCGAGAAAACACATGGTGGATGCACTGAAATATCATATCAAGGATAACCGGGTTTTTAAAACAATTACATACACTCTTTCGAAATATCCACGGTTCCCAAATCCAGAAATATCATGGAAACAACATATCTCAATGCGTATAATAAAAAGCATGATGTATGCGACATGTAAAAGAAATGTAAGCATATCAATATATCATGTAATATGGAATAGTAATATGCACATATTGAGGGAAACCTCTCTTTTAAAATGAATCAGTTTTAAAGAGTATCTTGCGGTTCCTAAATCTCTAAATCCAGCGAGAATCATCTATGTATGTGTGAATATGTATGTATGCACGTATAGGTGTACAATAGGTATGTACACAAGTATGCCATGCAATGGATCATATCCTGAATGCAGCAGTACTATAGTGTAGTGACATGGCAATTATCGATGATGAAGTGTGTGAGCCGGCAAGCAGGTGTACGTAGAACATATGCATCATCGATAATGGTGCTGGTGTCCTAACAGCCTGATTTTCATATAACAATAACCATTTGCACATGCAATGCGATGCAAACAGTAAGCATATGCAACAAATGAATAATAAAAGTAACAGTGTAGAAGCTACATCAATGCATCCATATCATGCTGTTTTGCTATTTGAAAGAAGACGAATCGGTGTTTTTTGGAAAATAAGGGCTACGACGTTTTTAAGAAAAGATGCGTCCTTTGAAAATATCCGTAGAATTCCTTTGCCTGTCTTTAAAATACTCCCGATTCGTTAGTTTTTGAAATAGGTATGACATCAGCCTAGCCTAACATTTACTAGCAAGACTACGGCTCTAACTAACAATTAAATCAGGAGGGGTATGGAAACCACCTAAATCTGAGTCGATACATATATATATATATATATATATACATATATAATAGTCGGTGATCCCGACTCAAAGGTACCGCGTACGATACAATATCATATGACATACTCGAGTCATGAGTGCAGATCTATCATCAATATAAAGCTCGTACGGTAAATCATCGTACGACATCCCAAAAGCTGGGTACGGGTCAATATCCCCTTCATCTCATCAATTATCCGGTATCCTTATCGTCATATCACCTGATCTGGGGTACTGATCTAAGTCTAGTACAAATCGATATCGTCTATATAAATATAAATGCGTGTGTGAAACACACGTCAAAAGGCCCGCTAAATCTCATGTCGTATCCCAAATACGAATCACAATATATCACCGATCTCATGGCACTATGCCCAATCTCAATCGACTCATCTCCAAACATCATAGACTATCCTCGTTACCTAAGTATATGTATAACGAATATGCAGGTGTGTGCGTGTGGGTGTAAGCCTATTCTAGGGTTCGCAACTAGGAACTATACTAGTTTACTTCTACGCCCTAATCTAACCCTAGTACTCTTAATCTCAACTCAAATATCCATGGCACACAATAAGCTATCATATATATATAGTATATATAGTATACTAGACATCGAACTGCGGGGGTGCTATACGCCAACCACCCGACTTCCCCCGTAGATAAAATCTACTCACTTTACATCCTGCGTGTCGGTTTCGATGTCGCCTTCATCTTCTTCATCGTTTCAAATCATCATGGGGGTACCTACATATCACACGTATCGCTTCGCATTAAAACCAAATCGAAACCAGAACGACACGCAAAAACCACAACGATACGCTTAAAAGCTTATAGGTTAGAACCTATAGGTACGCTTTCAAAACCATCAAACGACCCTCGATCTCGTCGTACAAACGCCAAGTAATCAAGCTAAAACACAATACGCAAATCCAGAATTCAAAATACGCAAAACGAAAACACGAATTAAAACAGCGACTTAGGAAAAAGGCTACAGATTCTACCCTAGGTCAAATTAGACAATTTTGCATATGCCAGGGGTCTAATTTATCGATGTAGGAGCTACAGAACAAGAACGAGCCAAAATGCTCCAGGTCTGGCCGTAAATTGTAGGGTTCCTAGACACCCTATAGAGGTCTCACAAGGCATCAACCATGCCAATATAAAAATTTATGGGTGCCGAGAAACCCTAATACGGATCTTAGACTAGAATTCTAGGCGAAAAACGATTCAAGTTAACAACTTAACTAAAGTTCGGAAGTTACAACCTTTGTAGATCCGGATATCCACTTCCTTAGCTCCACGTAGTCATCCTCTCGCTGTCCTTTTCGAATCCTAGACTCATTCGTCTGCTTCATCGGGAAAACGAGCGGAATAGGTCGTCGGCTTCGTGCCGAAATGATCTACGTCGAGGTTGCACAAGTTCAAGCTCCAACTTCACCAAGTTGTGAAACTTGTGAAGAAAACACCCAAAACAACTTGGCAAGAGGTAGAGGGTGAAGAAATAGGAGGTGGGTTCACTTTAGAATTGGATTTCTCACTTTGGATCTCAAGTTGCCATTGATGGCATCATAGTTTCTTTCTTGAAGATGAAGAAGAAGAAGTAGATAGAAGATGATAAGTCTTATGAAAAAGAATAATAAAATCAAATACTTATCATGTTCTAACCTAGGTTAAGTGTAGAGAATAAACCATGGTCACTTGGATGGGTTAGGGTTAAGCATGATGACAAGAATGGTTACAAAAGTCAAAGCTTCATGAAGCTTCAACTTAAAACAAAAAAGGCCACCATTCTCATCATAATCCTTTTCAAATAAATAAATAAATGAAAATGCAAAACCCTAATCAACACTTAACCATGGTTTAATTCTTTATACTTAACAACAAGATCAAGTATCATCAAACATGATACAAATATGTGCACAAAAGTATATCACATATACTTCTTGCACATCAAGTGAGAAAATCCATACAAAGTGAACCAATACTAGTTAATACAATGTAGTATATCAAATATATAATTATACATTAAATCATTAAATCAACACTTGATTTAACGATCCGGTCATATCGCATATAACCGACTAGTATCCAATGCATCAGCTTATCGAATCAATGATTCGATAACGAGGTCATAACGAATATAACCAATCGAAACATTTATCGCGAGAATGAAATGCGGTATCACATACACGCATTATTCTCGGTCCCGCACATATCTCATATGCGCTCCTATTTCGTTTCGCTTGAGCCAGGAAACCTCTGTGTAGGACTCTAAAGACTCGTCAATACGCCGGTAGCAGATGATGATCATATCAAGCACCCACAAGCCACAAGCGGTCTGCTAAACGTAACGGCCATCCGGGTATTGAGCGATCAGAAGATCGACGAGCTAGCCCGCTCACACTCCTGTGAATCCAACCAGTAACACTTACCGTACAGTCCGGTCTGTTCGTCTGATATGTCGCATATCAAGTCTAGGGGTGGTAAACGTCAGACCCCAATAACCCGATAAGTCGTGCCGATGTGAGGCTCGTAACGGGTCGAGAAACTACTGGTAACACTTACCAGCAAATCTCTGATCAGCCCTAGCCAGGGACTTCCCTGTTACGGCCAATCGAGCACAGCGCAACATCAACCCCTAATACCGGGAGAGACGAAACCCCTCCTATCGCTCATTGCCTCCATGTGACTCGGGACTGTACGCAAAGACCACCGTTTTTCATGCCCTCATGGACGTGGTAAGGTGGAGATCAAAGCACAGTGGGAATCACACAAGACTCTATGACGATCTCGGGTCTACTGACTAACCTGCACAAGTGTCACCTGAGAACTGCCATCTGACGTGAGGTATAATACCATCTGGGAGTTCTCGGCGAGTCCGTCCAGTGTACCCAGTCTCCACTGAGCACCCGTACACCATCTCTGATGTCAAACACCAATGGATATGGGATCATCCATCGCCCATCTCATGGGTCGAGAAGCGTATACGCTAGTCTACTCTGGTATATCGATGCCCTGTCTCGATACACCCACGACTAGGGACCTTGAAGGATGTACTTATGGACTACCATGTCCCCACTAGCATGATCTGCATCACAGTCCAGGTAGTCAAGTACATATCCTAAGGGCTTTACCAACATGTAACTATAAGACAGTATTAAGAGACAAGTGTACATGTTAAGATAAAGAGTAACCAGATAGCATACTATCATGTCGAGCAAGAAAGTCATCTCTATATATGTCCAAGCATCCAATATAATATACATCATCTGTATAATACTGGCCTCTAGGGCATACATACAACTAACAATCTCCCACTTGCACTAGGGCCAGCTGCTGTAGTATCGCATACCGAGCATCCCGAAGAGTCTTTCAAACTGTATCTGGGGAATGGCCTTCGTGAGTGGATCCGCCGTGTTGTTCTTCGTGTCAACTCTCCTGACCTCGATCTCCCGGCGATCAACTATCTCCCGGATCAGGCGATACCGCCTCAGAATATGCCTGGATCGCTGATGGGACCTGGGTTCCTTGGCCAAAGCCACCGCTCCATTGTTATCGCAATACAAAGGTATTGGATGCTCAATGGATGGAACCACTCCAAGTTCAGCAATGAACTTCTTGATCCAGACAGCCTCTTTAGCAGCATCGTTGGCAGCGATGTATTCAGCCTCCATCGTCGAGTCTGCCACGGTTTCCTGCTTGGAACTCTTCCAGCTAACCGCCCCTCCGTAAAGGGTAAAGACAAATCCCAACTGCGACTTAGAGTCGTCCTTATCACTCTGGAAGCTGGAATCGGTAAAGGACTCCACTTGGAGTTCTCCGTTACCATATACCAAGAGCATCTATTTAGTCCTTCGTAAGTACTTGAGAATGCTCTTCACAGCTGTCCAGTGACTCTCTCCAGGATCAGCTTGATACCTGCTCACTACAGATAGTGAGTATGCTACATCGGGTCTGGTACATAGCATCGCATACATGATAGAGCCTACAGCCGAAGTATAGGGTATCCCTTGCATGCGAGCTCTCTCCAAATCAGTCTTGGGAGACATCTCTTTGGAGAGAGTGACTCCAGAGATCGTGGGCAAGTTCCCACGTTTGGATTCTTCCATACTAAACCTTTTTAGTATGGTGTCAATGTACCTGGATTGGGACAATCCCAATATCCGTTTGGATCTATCTCTATAGATCCTGATTCCCAATATGCAGGAGGCATCACCAAGATCTTTCATTGAGAATCTTTGTGATAAGAAGAGCTTGACCGATTGCAGCATAGGAATATCATTTTCTATCAAGAGTATGTCGTCCACGTACAATACGAGGAATACAACCTTACTCTCTGCCACCTTCTTGTAGATACAAGGTTCATCTGGATTTTTGACGAAATCAAACTCTTTGATAACGACGTCAAAGCAGATGTTCCAACTCCGCGATGCTTGCTTTAATACATAAATGGATTTAAGTAGCTTGCACACCTTCCCGCTGCTCCCACTATCTACGAAGCCCTCTGGCTGAGTCATGTACACGCACTCTTCTAAATCACCATTTAGAAAGGCGGTCTTAACATCCATTTGTCAGATTTCGTAATCATGATATGCAGCGATGGCAAGCATGATCCGGATGGATTTAAGCATAGCCACTGGAGAAAAGGTCTCGTCATAGTCCACACCTGGTCTTTGACGAAAACCCTTTGCTACAAGTCTAGCTTTGAAAGTCTCCACTTTCCCATCTACACCAAGTTTCTTCTTGAAGATCCACTTGCTCCCAATGGGTTTTACCCCTTCAGGAGCAATTTCCAAAGTCCATACTTTGTTGGTGTACATGGATTCCATCTCGGACCGCATAGCATCCAGCCATTTCACTGAGTCCCCACTCGTGATGGCCTGCTCGAAACTAGTTGGGTCATCATCCTCCATGATGCAATCCTCGCTCCCACCGTCCATGAGAAAACCGTAGTATCTCTCAGGTTGGCGAGGAACCCTACTAGATCGGCGGAGAGGCTGGGGTTCGTCGGGTACTACTGAATCCTCTGGTTCCACTAGATCTTCTGTTGTGTTTTGTTCAGCTGGAACCTCTTCCAGTTCTACCTCAGAGCCACTAATCTCTTTTGCAAGAAATTCCTTTTCCAAAAAGGTGGCATGTTGAGAAACAAATACTCTTTGTTCCTCACTGTGGTAGAAGATATACCCTCGCGAATGTTTGGGATATCCAACAAATTTACACAATACAGACCTTGCCTCGAGTTTGTCCGGTTTTTGTCTTTTGACATAGGCTGGACAACCCCATATCTTTATGAAATTAAGATATGGTCTCTTCCTTTCCCATATCTCATATGGTGTGGTAGGCACAGATTTGGTGGGAACCCTATTCAGTAGGTATGCTGCTGTTTCCAGTGCATATCCCCAGAAGGAAACAGGTAACTCAGCTACACTGATCATAGAGCGCACCATATCTAATAGGGTGCGGTTCCTCCGTTCTGATACACCGTTGTGCTGTGGTGTATATGGAGGAGTTAGCTGAGAGAGAATCCCATTCTCTTTTAGGAAGTCCAGGAATTCAATGCTCAAGTATTCACCTCCTCGATCAGATCGTAGGATTTTAATACTTTTTCCGGTTTGGTTCTCGACTTCTTGTTTATATTCTCTAAATTTCTCAAAAGCTTCTGATTTGTGTTTCATCAGGAACACATATCCGAATCTAGAGAGATCGTCAGTGAATGTAATGAAGTACGAAGAACCATCCCTGGCATGTGTAGACATGGGACCGCATACATCACTATGTATCAGTCCCAAGAGTTCGGTAACTCTTTCTCCGTGTCCCGTAAACGGAGCTTTGGTCATCTTGCCTTTGAGACATGATTGGCAAGTGTCATAAGATGAAAATTCAAACGGATTTAAATATCCATCCTTATGTAACTTAGCTAATCGTGTCGCATTGATGTGACCCAGTCTACAATGCCACAAGAAGGATTCATTCAGTTCTGAACTCTTCCTCTTGTGTGTGTTTGTTATGCTCAGAACTGTTGATTGATTTAGAACATAAATGCCATTGCACAACGTGCCTGATCCAACCAACTTTTGGTTACGGAAAATGTTCATAACATTATCCTGTAATACAAAATTATATCCCTCTTTACTCAATAAAGAAACCGATATAATGTTGCATATCAGGTTCGGCATGTAATAGCATTCGTTCAGAACCAATGTATTACCTGTTGGTAATACAAGGTGATATTCCCCGACAGTCTTAGCTGCAACAATTGCACCATTTCCAACTCTGATGTCTTTATCACCTTCTCCAAGTTCTCTACCTTTCCTAAGCCCATGTAACTGATTATATATATGGGATCCTGACCCGGTATCTAATACCCAGGACGTAGAGCAAATGGAGAAACAGTTCTCAGTAACGAACACACCCGAAAAAAATGCATCAACATGTACTTTCTTCATTCGGGTGGCATGGGAATCCTGGTATTCCCCTATTTCCTGTTCATTCCTATAACTCTTATAAGAAGGAACGGAACCAACGTTCCCCAGCACAGTATAACATGCGCGTTCGGTCAATACATCCATATTATTATCTTTATTAGGGCATGAAATGGTCGCTACCTGGAGAGAGAGAGAAGAAAACACTTTAGCGTATGCTCATGCAAGATCAGATTGGTTATTATCTTATCTAATCAGGATGGCTCACACTGCTTTTTATCAAATCTTCCTTCAAACCCTAAAAGGAAAGACTAGCCGGGATTAATTACACACTACAAGTTCGCCAATCTTTCAGCCGGGCCAGTGTCGGTACTTTGAGGGAGGTCCCCCGTGCTTTCGCACGAACCTAATTAATGTAAACCTCGTTTTCCCAGAGGCGTAACCTCGTTAACACCTTTCTAGACACCTACTTGATCGGCTAATTGTAATATGTAAAACTCTGCCAGGAGTAACTCTTACTCGCAGCGGGTATCGGGATCCAACTATCTCATAGAAGGTCTGCAATCTAATTGCAAATTTCAACACTTGAAATTCCCGATAAAATTTTGCCCCAAGCATCCTATGACCTTGACGGAGGTCAACAAACCACAGGGTGCAAGTCAAGTTCAACCCGTCATTTCTTGATTGAATCAAACCCACCCGCGACCCTTGACGGAGGTCAACAAGGTCGTACGATTACCCTAATCCAATCTGCATCATATGCATAAGCAGATAAATACTAGTTAGCTACCGTACACTACGCCTTGACGGAGGTCAACAAACGTAGCACGAATACTAAGTAGGATTTATCTGAAATGACGGAGGGCTACGACAGGTTTTTCTGAAAACCTATTGCGTAATGAACTTGATATCGTTGTAGAATCAAATGAAGTTTTGAAATGGAGTGATTTTGAGGCTTTTCTAGTTTTGCTAAAGGGGTCACTCCCGGTGAAGGGATCGTCGGCCCTTTCCTCGTCGAATGAGGTGCGGGATATATCATATATATCACTGTGCAAAGCAGAAACTATAGAAGCAATCAAAAGTCAAACCGAGTGTGTAGCATCTTCCAGTTATTGCTAAAGGAGTCACTCCCGGTGAAGGGATCTCGGTCCTTTCCTCATCGAATAAGGTGCAGGGTATATCATATATACCGTTATGCAAAGCAAGAACTGTAGCTACCTGTTTTGTTTAAAATTTGATTCTACAACATCTTAGGTTTCTTTTCTTTCATTAATCACATTAATGAACTCCCATCATTTAAATTACCTAAACATCACAGATAGATATGACGTACACTTATGCCATCCGCATTCGCCTCGATGTCCCCTCGTGCACCGTTAGGTTAGGTAACTAACGACAGAGCACGGCAGGGCTAGTGCGGGTGCAAAACATAAGTAACGTATATATAATATATCATATATACTATATAAAGTATCTATCAAAGAACATCACATGATCACATCACAGATATCGCAGCAGAAGAAACATATGAAACATTGGATATACTAGGACGTCCGTGTTTTCAATACGAGCCAGTATGAAACACGGATTCCACGGTCGTGATGAATAGCCAATCCCACACCCCTAGACCCCTACGAGAGCGGCAAGCAACCTTGCCAATTCTAGGGTTAAGAGACCCGGACTCGACTCCTCGAGTTGGTCTCCCACTGGACCCCAGAACCCGGTTACTTGTGCTCCCCTCCTTGGGTCTATCCTAATGCGGAAAAGTAAATAATATACAAAAGGTGACATCTTCCGCTACCTGGAAGTGCCCCAAATAAAAGAATATTACATACAAGTTTTTACATGAATGAAAATGAAAAAACACTCATCTCACATAAAAACCCCCGGCTATTCAAACACGACAATCCAATATAACATATCCAGCAACACATAACATCACATGTCATCAACGTAAGTAAATATGTCAATTCCAATTGTCGTTGACCTATAGCAAGGAAACCGGCGATATCACATATTACACTTACGGTCACAGAAAAGAAAGTGTAAAACTACAACAGTTGGAATCCGCAACCTCATTAGACATCGCATGCCTAATCAAATGAAATACTTAGACATCACATGCCTAACAGTTATAAACCCCGCATTTTAGTCTCATTATCGAAAACTCTTTTCAATATCAAGTGAAACTAAACTGCTAGATTTATAACATTCATTCAGTTATCTCATAACTGTTTGTGAATTCCAATTATTGTATCACATTCCAGATAAACAGAAAATGTTAAACTTTCCGATCGAACAGTCGAATACCCAAGTTTTCCCGATACAGCTCAACACATGAAATAAGTCTAACAACATTCAGTTCGTGCCTCAGTACCAACGGTCCAGCCGTAGAAGGGTCAAGCCAACGCCTCACATGTGGCACGCCGTACTGCCCCAAACCCGAAGGTTCAAAGAGCAGTTCAAGACGGTCACATAATCGAGTTAAGGTTTGTTGTCTTCTAGAGGGTCCATCGCGTTACTTGCACTACTTAGAACGTCATTAAACTACGGAAAAATCTAACACTTGGAAATTTCCCGACAGGGGAAAAGTTGGGTATTTATATCCGGTCGAACTTTTTAACAAATTCAAAAATTATCCGGAAATACACAAAGACGAAGTTTGATAATCCGGTCGAAACACCGAAGCTCTAAAACACCCCAGAAAATTCAACTCTTGAATAATTATTAAAAATACCCATAAAACTCAGCTGCAGAAACTATGAATTACTGTGCAGAGGAGGATGGCTGACGTCATTCTTTAGCCGCGGAACCGCCGCCTAAGCTGGCTTAGGCCGCGGTTCCGCCGCGCATTACACTGTTCATTGAATAAAAATTGCACCGTAATTCTTAGAATTCCCTGCTGAATATTTTAAGCATTTTTAATATTGAAAAATCCCAGATTTTAGAAAAAGTCCAGAGAGCTCATGGGTTTTAGGGTTTCGGGTTCGTTCGGACTTCAAACTCCGTCTAGACTTCGCCTAAGGCTCTAGCTAGGCTCTGATACCACTGTAGGGTTCCTAGGCACCCTATAGAGGTCTAACAAGGCATCAACCATGCCAATATAAAAATTTATGGGTGCCGAGAAACTCTAATACGGATCTTAGACTAGAATTCTAGGCGAAAAACGATTCAAGTTAACAACTTAACTAAAGTTCGGAAGTTACAACCTTTGTAGATCCGGATATCCACTTCCTTAGCTCCACGTACTCATCCTCTCGCTGTCCTTTTCGAATCCTAGACTCATTCGTCGGCTTCATCGGGAAAACGAGCGGAATAGGTCGTCGGCTTCCTGCCGAAGATGATCTACGTCGAGGTTGCACAAGTTCAAGCTCCAACTTCACCAAGTTGTGAAACTTGTGAAGAAAACACCCAAAACAACTTGGCAAGAGGTAGAGGGTGAAGAAATAGGAGGTGGGTTCACTTTAGAATTGGATTTCTCACTTTGGATCTCAGGTTGCCATTGATGGCATCATAGTTTCTTTCTTGAAGATGAAGAAGAAGAAGTAGATAGAATATGATAAGTCTTATGAAAAAGAATAATAAAATCAAATACTTATCATGTTCTAACCTAGGTTAAGTGTAGAGAATAAACCATGGTCACTTGGATGGGTTAGGGTTAAGCATGATGACAAGAATGGTTACAAAAGTCAAAGCTTCATGAAGCTTCAACTTAAAACAAAAAAGGCCACCATTCTCATCATAATCCTTGTCAAATAAATAAATAAATAAATAAATAAAAATGCAAAACCCTAATCAACACTTAACCATGGTTTAATTCTTTATACTTAACAACAAGATCAAGTATCATCAAACATGATACAAATATGTGCACAAAAGTATATCACATATACTTCTTGCACATCAAGTGAGAAAATCCATACAAAGTGAACCAATACTAGTTAATGCAATGTAGTATATCAAATATATAATTATACATTAAATCATTAAATCAACACTTGATTTAATGATCCGGTCATATCGCATATAACCGACTAGTATCCAATGCATCGGCTTATCGAATCAATGATTCGATAACTAGGTCATATCGAATATAACCAATCGAAACATTTATCGCGAGAATGAAATGCGGTATCACATACACGCATTATTCTCGTTCCCGCACATATCTCATATGCGCTCCTATTTTGTTTCGCTTGAGCCAAGAAACCTCTGTGTAGGACTCTAAAGACTCGTCAATACGCCGGTAGCAGATGATGATCATATCAAGCACCCACAAGCCGCAAGCGGTCTACTAAATGTAACGGCCATCCGGGTATTGAGCGATCAGAAGATCGACGAGCTAGCCCGCTCACACTCCTGTGAATCCAACCAGTAACACTTACCGTACAGTCCGGTCTGTTCGTCTGATATGTCGCATATCAAGTCTATGGGTGGTAAACGTCAGACCCCAATAACCCGATAAGTCGTGCCGATGTGAGGCTCGTAACGGGTCAAGAAACTACTGGTAACACTTACCAGCAAATCTCTGATCAGCCCTGGCCAGGGACTTCCCTGTTACGGCCAATCGAGCACAGCGCAACATCAACCCCTAATACCGGGAGAGACGAAACCCCTCCTATCGCTCATTGCCTCCATGTGACTCGGGACTGTACCCAAAGACCACCGTTTTGCACGCCCTCATGGACATGGTAAGGTGGAGATCAAAGCACAGTGGGAATCACACAAGACTCTATGACGATCTCGGGTCTACTGACTAACCTGCACAAGTGTCACCTGAGAACTGCCATCTGACGTGAGGTATAATACCATCTGGGAGTTCTCGGCGAGTCCGTCCAGTGTACCCAGTCTCCACTGAGCACCCGTACACCATCTCTGATGTCAAACACCAATGGATATGGGATCATCCATCGCCCATCTCATGGGTCGAGAAGCGTATACGCTAGTCTACTCTGGTATATCGATGCCCTGTCTCGATACACCCACGACTAGGGACCTTGAAGGATGTACTTATGGACTACCATGTCCCCACTAGTATGATCTGCATCACAGTCCAGGTAGTCAAGTACATATCCTAAGGGCTTTACCAACATGTAACTATAAGACAGTATTAAGAGACAAGTGTACATGTTAAGATAAAGAGTAACCAGATAGCATACTATCATGTCGAGCAAGAAAGTCATCTCTATATATGTCCAAGCATCCAATATAATATACATCATCTGTACAATACTGGCCTCTAGGGCATACATACAACTAACATAAATTGCGTCTAGAAGGAATAAATCTGTGACCTTAATTGGGAGTTAGGGGCTAGGGTTTTGGTTGTAGTTTCCTAAGTGCCTCCATGTATCACTGTCCGTGCAAAATAATTTTCAGAGTCTCGGGGTGATAGCAGATTCCAATTTTCCCACACAATTCTCACAATTTTCCGTATCTGCAGAATTTAAAGTTCGCAACTTGGGTCTGTCTAAGGTTTTAATCCATAATAACATCACTACAGGGGTTGTAGTCCTCAATTACACCTCCATTACACTATCTCTACTCAAATCACACCCTAAACCCTAACTAGAATTTTCAAAGTTCACCAAATCGCACCGAATCATAACTAAACACATATATGGTTTAAAGTGAATGAAAAATTACACTAAGTGTGAAGCGATTACCTCGTTTTGCACTCATGAAACTCCTACAGCGCCAAAACGCAAGCTTTCTTGGTCCAATGGGTTGCTTGAGACCTTGTGCACATATTTTGTGAAGGGAAGATGGGATTTTGATGAGGGAAATTCGATGTTTGTGAGGGTTTGATGAAGAGGGAGATGAGCTTCAGCCATGGGCTGAAGAGGGGAGGAAGTTGAAGAGGAAATAATGAAGGAGAGAAGGCTATGACCAAGGTTGACCCCCTCAACACTCTCTCTCATGCCCATACCTCGCACTATGCACAATTTTAAATGTTTTCCTTTTTCAATTCTTTTTCTCATTCTCTCTAATTAACAACCATATATGAATCATGAAGGATGCCATGATAAAGAAAAATGTAATTCATGAAAAAGACTTGTCCATGTTTTACACAAAACAAGCTTAAAATCCGATTAGCGATTTTTAATCGCGATTAGCACTAAATTAGTATCAAACTAATCATAAAAACTTAAAATTTGCATAATTCATATAAAACACCCTCTTTCTAGTAATTTCTTTAATTTTCCAAATTTTTCCCATTTATCGGTATTTAATTATACCGAAATATTAAAATATTCATTAAAAATAATATTAAATTATAGAAATTCCCAAAAATAATATTTTATTTTTTAAAAAAATTTTACAGGTAATTTCTGTACCTTTAGCTTAGTATTTGCATTACTTTTACTCCCATGTTATGATAGAATCGATATCGTGTGATTTTGTGGATCTAGGAAAAGCCTAGTTAGGGTTAATGGGAATTGAGAGTGGTGATGGTTAATTAAGCTCAGTAGAGGCTACACAAACCCCCTAGTGCTAGAATCCAGGCCTAAACCACAGACTAGAAACCCGGAATACGGATTTAGAGAAGCCGATATCGGGAAATTATGGAATCTGTGAGGGTTATATGAAATCTGCTATCACCCTGAGACTCTGAAAATTATTTTGCTAACACAGAGAGATGTGCAGGCACCGAGGAAGCTAACCCAAGACCCCAGCCCCTGATTTCTTCTTTTGGCCGCAGATTTATTCCTTCTAGCCGCAATTTATGGCCAGACCTGGAGCATTTTGGCTCGTTCTTGTTCTGTAGGTCCTACATCTATAAATTAGACCCCTGGCATATACAAAAATTGTCTTATTTGACCTAGGGTGAAATCTGGGACCCTTTTATGTAGTTGTTGTTTTGGATTCGTGTTTCGTTTCTCGTATTTTGAATTCTTGATTTCGAGTGTTGTGTTTTACCTCGATCACTTGACGTTTGTACGTCTATATCGAGTGATATCGGGTTGATGTGCGAGAGCTAAGCATAGGTTCTAACCTATAAACTTTTAAGTGTATCGTTTTGGTTTTCGTGTGTCGTTTTAGTTTGATTTGGTTTTAATGCAATGTGATACGTGTGACATGTAGGTACCCACACGATGATTCGAGACGATGAAGAAGATGAAGGCGACATCGACATCGACACGCAGGATTCAAGATGAGTAGATTATATATATGGGGGAAGTCGGGTGGATGGCGTATAGCACCCCCGCAGTTCGATGTTTGGTATAGTATAGATATATTATATATGATAGCTTATTGTGTGTCGTGGATATTGAGATGAGATTAGGTGTATTACGGATAGATTAGGGTTTAGAAGTAAACTAGTATAGTTTCCTAGTTGCGAACCCTAGAATAGGTTTACACCCACACACACACACACATGCTTATCTGTTATACTTATACCTGGATGATGAGGATAGTAGATGATATTTGGAGATGAGTCGATGAGATTGGGCACAGTGCCAAGAGATCGGTGATCTGATGTGATTCGTATTTAGGATACGACATGAGATTTTAGCGGGCCTTTGGATGTGTGTTTACACACGCATTTATATAGATGGTATCAGTTGTACTAGAGTTAGATCAGTACCCCAAATCATGAGATATGATGATAAGGATACCAGATAATTGATGAGATGGATGTGATATTGACCCGTACCCAAATTTGGGATGCCGTACGAGCATTATATTGATGATAAATCCGCACTCATGACTCGAGGAAGTCATATGATATTGTATCGTACACGGTACCTTTGAGGCGGGATCACTAACTATTATATTTAAATATATATATATATATATATATATATATATATATCGACTCAGATTTAGGTGGTTTCCATACACCTCCTGATTGACTTGTTAGTTAGAGCTGTAGTTTTGCTAGTAGATGTTAGGCTAGGCCGATGTCATACCTATTTGAAAAACTAACGAATCGGGAGTAGTTAAATACAGGCAAAGGGATTCTACGGATATTTTCAAAAGACGCATCTTTTCTTAAAAACACCATAGCCCTTATTTTCCTAAAAACCCCGATTCTTCTTCTTTCAAATGGCAAAACAGTATAACATGGATACATTGATGTAGATTCTACACTGTTGTGTTTATTATTCATTTGCCGCATATTCTTACTGTTTGCGTCGCATTGCATGTTAAATATGTTTATTATTATATCAAAACCAAGCTGTTAGGATACCATCACCATTATCGATGATGCATATGTTCCACGTACACCTGCTTGCTGGCTCACACACTTCATCATCGATAATTGACATGTCACTACACTGTAGTATTGTTGCATTCAGGATATGACCCTTGCATGCCATACTCGTGTACCTACATATTGTACACCCAAATTGTACACATACACATTTGCACATACATAAATGATTCAAGCTTGAATTGAGGATTGGGAACCGCAAGATACTTTTTAAAACTGATTCATTTTAAAGAAGCGGTCTTCCCTAAATATGTGCATACTACTATTCCATGTTGCATGATATACGGATATGCTTACATTTCTATCACATGTCGCATACATCATGCTTTATGATTTACGCATTGAGATATGCCATTTTCATGTGATTTCTGGATTTGAGAACCGTGGTCATTTTAAAAGAACGTATGCATTGTTTAAAAACCCGGTTTCTCTTGATATGATATTTCAGTGCGTCCACCATGCGTTTTCTCGATTCTGAGACGTGTGACATGTGAAACCCGATTCGAGGAGCTGGATGAGGCTGATTGCGGGTACATGGTGGACCCGGTATGGTACCCCGGGGTGAGAACGGATCTGCTGTGTAGCTAGACGGTGAGCCTGACAAAGGGACCACTACCTACCGGTGATTGTATTTGAGCTCGGCGGATATCCGGAGGATACCGACCGGAGTTGAGAGATGAGACGGGCCGATCCGGACCGACCGAGCCCCATGTATATGAGGATTTACGTGCCGATGCTAGGCACATGTTTCATGATATTTTCGAGTGTCGATGCTTGACACTCAGGTTCCATGATTTGATATGTCGCGAGCGACACATGTTGATTTACATCCTCATACTTCCATGCATATGCTTTATGATATTTACATGCATGATGTTTATTGTCATTGGGTGACACTTGGATGATTTCCACATATTTATAGTTGACATTGATGATATTGATCATACCTTATATTTATGATATGTTATTACCTGAGACACTGGCACGAGCACTTAGCATTACACTCATGTATAGATGTTACATTGCCACTTTATCATGCTTCAGATTTATTCATTTGATGTTTATATATATATTTGATCGTATTGACCTAGGATTGTGTCATGCATACGATTTCTGCCATGTGATGTTTTCTATTCACGAGTTGGCAACTCACCCCCGTTGTGCCACAGTTCTTGCACGTTTTGCCGTACAGGTTTCATTGCGGCTTTTCTGGCATACTGCTTCCTTTCTGGGTGATTGCTTTGGTAGGTGGGTTCACTCGCATCATGACCTCCCTCGTATTTATATTGATCAGTTGTAACTAGTAATATTGTTTCGGCCTTAGAAAACCAGTTATGTATTATTTCGACCTTAGAGTCGTGCATTGTAGTATTATGATTTTCATGCTGATTTTGAGTTTTGATCCTCGGGCTTCGGCGTTGTATATTACACTGCTTGCGTGGTTGTGACCGTCGATTGACGAAGAGCTAGCTCCCGCTTGGGAATGCCTTTTATCATTGCATATATATTATTCTTGTTGTACCCCGTTCGGGGCCAGTATTTACAAAGGAAACTCTGCCGAAATTATCAGAAAAGACTTTAGATTTTAAAAATGCATATTCGGCTTACTTATTTTAAAGACCTTGTTTTTAAAACATGTTTTCTTCACTTCTTAAAAATAGTTTTCTTTATTTATTCCTTAAAAATGGTTTTAGATTTCTGGGATTTTGGCTTACTTGAATTAGATTGGGTCCTATAGGTTTCATATGATTCAAGTGCCAGTCACGTGGTATTTTGGGTCATGACATATTCACATGTTGTTTAGGCGAAGTTAAAAGTTCGAACGAATGTCAGAAACCCATTTTTCGAAGTTTAAAGTATTCGGAAGAACATGCAAGTAATTTTGTGGACCCTCTAGAAGAATGAAACCCTAACTCGACTTGATGACCATAGAACCGCTTTTGAACTTTAGGGTTTGCGGCAGTTTAGCGGTGCCATCAGTGAGGCTTGGGTTTGCCCTTCTACGGTTGGTCCATAGATACAGTGGCGAGTACTAGATATTATTAAACTATGCTCAGGTGTTGAGCTTTCGGGGAATTATGGGACTTTGACAAATCCAACGAAAAGTTTAAGGTCATCCGGATATCATGTGATAGGAGACCGGTAATTGGACCAGCTTCAGATAGAGGACCTCACCCATATGCGTTGTGAGTTGATCGAGAATGGAAGAGTATTGAGTATTCCTCCGATGGTATGGACGAGTTCCCGATGACGTGTTCGGCTAGAGATCTTCTACAGAGTGATGAAGATACCGAGTTCGTGATTTCGAGTCCGTGTGAGAGACTACGGATTGACGGTAGCCGAGACAATTGCAGTACGCAGATAGCATGACGTGACGTCGAAGCAGACGATAATAAAGACGAGTGGAACAAGAGGTTCGTGCGAGATGTCAATGAGCTATTGCTACTCCCCGTTGAGATTGGAGATCTGATATGTATACAAAGGCGTGAGATATGACCAGTTCTCGAGGAAAAGCTGTGCTGAGAACGCAGATGTCCAGAAAGTGAGAAGAAGATGATGCAAGTGTACCAGCCTTTATATAGCTCGGCATAGGCAAGATCGAAAGAGACCCTGAGCAGGTTCCTTCCAGGAAACTGCTGCAATAAGATTTGCACCCAGGATCAGATGCGTGATGTATATTCAGAGGACCAGTGGCCGACACCAGTGACGTGCTGCTTTACGAGTGGTCATACTAATTGGCCAAGAGTCGACCTGAGATGTGCCAGAGCGGAATCGTTTCCGTTAACACACCTGACTGAACCGATGAGCCGATGGATTGCGAGATTGGTAATACACAGAGAAATGAGGACCTAAAGACAGAGGACGCCAGACCGTAAGCAGGAGGCAAGCGGATGCTCTTTCTCTGCCAGTTTTGGGCGCACCAATATTTTTTTGACATTGTAGGAAGTATACCTCAATGTCATTTGCTGCGATTTGCGTTGTGATCCGAGTATCATGCTTATATCGCTTGGATTTGAGTTTTGATGATGAGTTTTATGATATCGATTTCGTGCACCACTGCTGCACCTACTGGGTCATTACATTTTCGTGCATAGTTATGGCACTTGATATATGTTTTTATACACCGTTTGTGTTGGTTTATGATTTGTGCATATATATATTGCACTCGATATTGATTTTGTGCCTTGGATGCACATGTTTATGATTTCCTGGATTTCATACAGTTGATTTGATTTTGTGTGTGTGGTGCGCACTCGATTTGATTTTGCACTCGGTATAGCTTATATGTGCTTGCAGTGCATTGATATGTGTTTTGTGCACGTAGTTGCACACGTTTATGACTTTATACACCTTGGCACACTCAGTGTTAATTTTTATGCGTTGGAGTTATTGTTTGTATTTTTGTGCATTTGTTACACTAGACTTATGTTTTTCGTGCATGCTATTGCACTAGATGCTTTTTACGAACCTGACACGTTTAATTTGGATTTTGCGCATATTAGGCGCTTGGTTTTGGGTTTCGTGCATATTGAATGCACTTGATTTGGATTTTCGCGCATGATATGAGATATGATTTTGTGCACACCGGATGCACTCAATCAAGATTTTCATGCATAATAGATGCACCGGATATTTTTTTGTGCACACCCGTTGCACCGGACAGATGCTTTCGTGCACACCCGTTGCACTTAGTTTTTCCTTGTGCAAATTGTGGCACCTGTGTGTGGATTTGATTTACGTGTGCACCGGATGCACATGAATGTTGGATACGCCTTTTGAGGCTGATTTTGCTTTTGAGATCTTGTTTTCATATTGGGCACTATATTGTGTAGTAGCCAAACAGGACTGATCTGAGGACAGTACCTGAGTATTTTGCATGCATTAAAAAGTTTAAAAAGAGGTTTTCAAAAAGGAGCTATAGTCTCACTATTTCCTACGTGTATGTGAGCGACACGAACGTTATAAAGAAAAACCTTTCGGGGTATTTTAAAAACGGCGGAACGTATAATTTGAGCAAAAACATATATAAGTATATTAACTACTTTACAATGGGCGTCCGTCCCTTGTGCCGTGAGTTACACATCACACGGCAATTCAGAAACGATTTTGCATGTGTTTTATTCGGTTTTAAGACTTTTCCAAGGATGCGTGCTATATATATGTATTATAGTATTGGACTTTGCATATTGGATTTCAGTTAGAGATTTCGAGATCTGTATCTCCATTGTAACTCTGATGATATGCATGCAAATCCGATAATTTTGAGACGCTTGACGGAGTTCGATTTTGAGTTTGTATTCGTTTTCAGTCACACGCGATGCGCTGTGGCTTTTTTCTATATCTTCCATGATTTCGGAGCCCCGTCGATTTGAGCTGATTACTGAAATATTTTAGTATTTGGCGGTTTAAATTTAAATTTGGGGAACGAATTTCTTTATGGGGGGAAGATTGTAACATTTAATAAAATATAAAATATTATTTTTGGAATTTAATATTAAAATAATATATTTCGCGAAAACTACCCGATTTGCAAAATTGGGGTTTCCGTAAAAAGGTATAAATATATACCAATAATTGTGAAATAATTGGAAATTAATATGATTTTATTCATTTAAAAATATATTTATCGGATTTGGTATTTTTAAAAGTTTATTATATACAGTTTGGATAAAACCCGATTAGTGCACTGCTAATCGCGATTAAACCAAATCCTTGTTTTATACATTTTTTCATGATTAGTGCACCGTGTCATGTCGCATTTGATTACATGTTATTTCTTATGTTGTTTTAGTTATTATGTGTTTTGGTTTTAAATTTAAAAGATAAGAAAAAGAGAAAAGGGTAAAATGGTAATATTTGAAAGAGAGGGGTGAGAATAAGAGAGGAGAGGGAGGGAGGGGGCAGCCGTATCTTTTCTCTCCATTTCTTTTCTTCTTCTCCTTCTTCATCTTCACCTTCCCTCCACCTTCACACCAAGAAACCATCTCAAATCCTTCTTCCAAAACCTAAACCCCTTTCATTAAAGTTGATCCCCTCTTCATCCTCTACACTTTGGACCAAGAAAAGAAGGATTTTGATGACTTGGGGCAGCTAGTGTTTTTCTAGAGTTGCCCAATTGAGGTAAAATTCCCTTCACTTGATTTAGTTTATGTTTTCCTACCATTCTAGTTAGTTAGAATTAGGTTAAGGTGTGGATTTGTGAACTTGGAAATTCCAAGAGAAGGATTAGGGTTTGATTTGTGTTGGTTGATGCTTAGTGGCTATTTACAAGACCTTAAAGATCGATTCTTGACCTGGACCAGTGACCAAACCCCAAAATACAAACTTTAGATCTGTCGATATAGGGTTTTTGTGGATTTAGTGATGGTATTTAGAGATCTGGGATGACCCAGGGCCTTTTTAAATAAAGTTCCCTAGACCATGAGACTTGCAGGCAACCATGAATCATCCCGCTAAACCTGAGCCCCTACCCTCGTATTCTGGCCGCAGATTTATTCATTGTGGCTGCAAATTGCAGCAACATTTTGATGAAATCTGATGAAATTTGGTTGGTGAGTCCCTTAGGTAATATCTAGAGCAACCTTATATGCGAAATTCCCTAGTTTGACCTAGGGTGAAATCTGGGAGCACATTAGGGTGCTTTTGGTTATGTTTTCCGTGTTTTGTAAACTTGGGTTTTTTTGTTTGGATTTTTTTTGGTTGTGAGGCGTTTGTACGTCAACAATAAGGGCTGTTTGATTGTTTTGCCCGCGTAGGCTATAGGTTCTAACTTATGAGCGCACCGTGTATCGTATTGGTTTTCCGAAATCGATTTTAATGTTGTTGCGATATGTGTGGATATTGTAGGTACCTTCGCGTGGATTCCGTGGCGGCGGAGCGTGGCGTCATCAACATCGGCGATCAAGGATCAAGGTGAGTAGATCTATATCTACGGGGGAAGTCGGGTGGATGGCATATAGCACACCCGCAAATATTAAATGAAAACCGATTTATAGGATACAGTCATAGAAACCAAGATTAAGAAACTAGCGATATAGTCTGAAAGATAGTTAGTGATAATATTATTAATTGAATATATATATATATATATATATATATTGAGTTATGAGGAAGCGAATTACGACTTATAGATAGGTATTACACTAGAATAAACTTTGAGTTTAGCGTAACATGAAACTAGTTTATTAAAGTAGAATATATATATAAAATTTGACTTAAGGTGATGAAAAGAAAATACGATGTGATATGATAACTTGATGATATGTTGGTATACAGATACGAGTTGATATGTGATAATTGATACCTTTGCCGGTCCCATGATCTGAGATTGATACGGATGGGACCTGAGAGATAGATATATTTATATGGATAATGTTGTGAATATTGAAAGTTATGTTGTACGAGACGTTAGGTCCGTACCCTCTTTATCTTATAGGTTATTAGAATCCCAAATTGATTACTGACGCCGTACGACAATTTGTCGTACGCGATGAGTTTAATAGATGATTGACCCGTACCATTGACTAGAGGATGCCGATTGATAGATTCACAGACTCAGTCATGTTAGATACGTATACCATATCGTATTTAGCTGATTATTTACTTTATTCCACATTCATGGCATTACCTTTGCATTTCATATACTTGTGCTAGTACACCTGCACCATTATCGATGATGCGTATGTCACACTTACACAGATTTGCCGGCTCACACACTTCTTCATCGATAATTACCATGTCACCACACAGTAGAATTGTTGCATTATGATATGACTCCTTGCATAATTTACTTGCTATAGTACATATACACCTTTATACGATGTTGTATTTGACCATGGAGGAATTGGGAACCATATGATATATTTTAAAACTGGATTCATTTTAAAGAGCGGTTTTCCCTTGATATATGCATATTTCTGTTCCATTTTGCATGATTTACTGATATGCATACATTCTGTTACATGTCGTATACATCATGCTTTACGATTATACGCCTTGAGATATGTTGTTTTCATGAGATTTTGGATTTGAGAACCGTGGTTATTTTAAAGGAAAGTATGTATTGTTTTAAAAACCCGGTTTCTCTTGATATGATATTGTATAGTCCACCATGAGTTTTCTTGGCTCTTGAGCGATATCTTACACCCGATTCGAGGAGGAGGAGGAACCGTCTGCGGGTGCATGGTGGACCCGGTATGGTACCCTGGGACGAGAAGGTCGCAGGTGATGGCGTTGAGCCCGGTAGAGGGACCACTACCTACCGGTGATAGTATTTGGACATGGCGGTTATCATGAGGATACCGACCGGAGTCATGAGATGGATGTAGGCCAGTCCAGATTGCCGGAGCCTCTTTACGGGTCGATGCTGGACACGGGTTTCATGACATTTCGAGTGTCGGTGTTGGACACTCAGGTTACATGTTTTGGTGTGTCATTGATGGACACACATATTCTTGATATCCTCGTATATTTACATGCATATGCTATTACGATGTTTCGAGTGGACGAGATTCACATGCATACTGGCAATGATTACATTATTGGATGATATCCACTTGCCTACTGGCATTTATTTATATTGTTTGCACACATTTACATACGGTCACCCTAGATATCATAGTATTACCTTTATGATATAGTTGTCCTGGGAAATTGTTATTTTATTCAATTTCTTCCTGTTGATGTTTTCTACTCACGAGTTGGTAACTCACCCCCGTTGTGCCACAGTTATTGCAGGTTGACCGCACGGATCAGTAACGGAATCTTTGGCGCACAGTTGCATTCGTGTGATTTTCTTTGGTAGGTTGTACACATCGGATCGTGCCACTATTGTATTTATTATTTCTCTTGTATCTAGTCAACTACATCAATCAAATTAGTATTTGTATAAGTAATGAGACTTACTAAGACTTTTAGTTGCGAGATTTGAGCGATGGATTTTATATTCACTTTTTGGGTTGATGTCTTGCATTTTTCTTTATCTTTTGTGTTGAACTTCGGCGATTGGGCGTCGTATACTTGTTTTATTACATGCGTGGTTGTGAATCCGCCGTTTGTCGAAGAGCTAGCTCCCGCTTGGGGATGCCTTTTATATTATCAAGTATTTATGGTTTTGGATCAAAATATTCAAAGGAGGTGCTGCCCAAATTTTTAAAAGACGAAGCATGTTTTGCAATTAGTAAAATAAACTTGCATTCTTCATATTTCCTTTTCTATGCATTTAAGAAAGCATTTGGTTTCATCATACCTTTATTTCAAAACTTCACCTCTTTTATTTTCTTAAAGGGTTTAGATTTCTGGGTTTCAGCTTACTTGAATTATGTTACGCCTTTTGACGTTGCGTAATTTAACTGCTGGACACGAGCTAATATTTCGGGTCGTGACAGTAATAGTGCTGGTGTCCTGACAGCATTATTTTAATAATAACTACTATAAACACGATAAGAATGCAATGCGATGCGAAGAGCCAGAATATGCGGAACATGAATAATAAAGGAAGCAATACCGAATATACAACAATGAATAGTAAATGCAACAGTAAGGAATCTACATTAACATATATGGGTCATACAGTTTTGCCGTTTGAAATAACACGAATCGTGGTGTTTAGAAAATAGGGCTACTGTGTTTTATAAAAAAAGGTACGTCCTTTGAATTATCCGTAGAATACCGCGGCCTGTCTTTAAAATACTCACGATTCGTTAGTTTTGAAATATGTATGACCCGAGTCTAGTCTAACATCTACAAGTAACTACTGGACTAAACTAACAGATTGATCGAAAGGATAAGGAAAACCACCTAAGTCTGAGTCGATATATATATATATATATATATAATAATCGGTGACCCCGCCTCAATAGTATCACATAAGATACAATATTGATAATATGACATCCTCGAGTCTAGAGTGCGGATCTATCATCAATATTGCTCGTACGGTAAATCCATCGTACAACATCCCAAATCTGGGTACGGGTCGAATATCACATTTATCTCATTATTTATCTGGTATTCTTATCATCATATATCGTGAACTGGGGGTACTGATCTAAGTCTTGTAAATACTGTTACCATCAACATATATATATGTGCGTGTGTATGAAAACACATCGCCTAAAGACCCGCTATAATATCATGTCGTATCTAATAATACGAACCAAATCATATCACCGATCTCGTGGTATCATGCCCAATCTCATCGACTCATCTCCAAATATTGTATACTATCCTCATCATCCATATATATGTATACGTACACACACACACACAGTCCCATACCTATGTGTATATATACATATACATATTCCCATATACACACAAGTAATAAAATGTATGCAAGTTTGTGTGTGTGCGCGTGTATGAAATTCTTAACTCTAGGGTTTTGCAACTAAAACTAGCTAACGACGCTATCATCTAATTACACTAAAACTGATCCAAGTTCTTCTAATAAACTTCTTACAGATAAGTAATGCTCCACAAAACATGAATTTGTATATATATATATATATATATATATATATATAATATATCATATACTACACTACGAACTGCGGGGGTGCTATACGCCATCCACCCGACTTCCCCCGTAGATATATATCTACTAACCTTATCTTCGCTTGCCGATGTCGATGTCGCCGCGCGCTTGCTTGTCGTCTCGAAGTCCTCGTGAGGATACCTACATATAATAACACATTGTATCGCATTAAAATCCGACTCATGACTAAAACGACACGAATCTTACATTGTTCAAAACCTATGGTCTACTCCCACAAATCAACCAAATAACATTCGATATAGACGTACAAACGTCAAGTAACCGATACAAAACACAAATACCAAAACTCGAATTCATAATCATCAAGGAATTCAAAGAAGCAACATAATAAAATGGTCCCAGATTTTAGTTCAGGTGAAAACAAGGTGCACAAACAGTACCGGGGTGATGTATATGAAGCATATGAATTACAGAAGCAACCTGGACCCCAAAATCCTCCATGTGGCTGGCTACCGATGCACAAAATCCGGCCACCTCGGTTCTGGTTGCATGGAATTGTTTCGTACTGGCAGGGTAGCTTCCTATGGCTCTAACTAGGTATCTGGTATTGTTTGCTTTTCTCTGAAACTCCCCAGGTCATCTAAGATTCCCTGCACCCACAATATAACACAAAACCGACATTCCGATATCTAAAGTTCAAGTTTGGGTTTGTCACTGGTTTGGTCCACGTTTTAGACACTAAGGAGGGTTTAAGGTTTCGACTAAACCTTAATTACACATTCACAATACAAGAAACCCTCAAGACCTCGTCTTGGAATTTTCCAACCTCGCTAAACCTCACATAAACCCTTCTAAACTTAAATAGATGCTAAAGCAAATGTATAACTACACTAATGGTTAAGAAATTACCTCATTTGGCACTCAAGAATCCCCTACAACATCAAAATCCTATTTTTCTTCGTTACCTATGCTTGTAGTGAGCTTGTCCATGTTTTTGCTGAAGGGAATGATGTGTTTTGAGTTGTTTTTGGTGGTATTGTGGGGGTTTGAGGTGGTGGAGGGAAGAGGGCAGCTAAGTGAGAGGAGGAAGAAGAAAAAATGAAGATGACAAAATGAAACAAGAAGCCATGGTTCAAGGAGACCCCCTCACCTCTCTCTCTCATGCCCATGCCTGTTTGTTTAATTATTTTCCTTTTTCATTTCTTTTCTTTTGTTTTCACTTTTCTTTATCCTTTCTAAAACAAAACCATGCATAGAAAAAGAAAAAGACATGGTAGAAATATGTGAAATGTGTAATATGACATGGTGCATGTCATGTGCACAAATCAAGCTTAAAGCGCGATTAGTGATATTTAATGGCGATTAGCATAAAAATGAAATATAATTAATCGTAAAGAATTTATAATTTGCTTACATCACATAAATCCCTCCAAAAATCATCATTCAAATAATTTTCCAATTTTTCCCCAAATTATCGGTATTTAATTATACCGCATTATTAAAATATTCATAATATTTATTATTTTATTATATAAATTCCCAAAAATAATATTTTATTTTTCTGAAATGTTACAATCTTCCCCTCTTAAAGAAATTCGGTCCCTGAATTTAAATTTAAACCCCTTAAATACTAAAACATTTCAGTAAAAAGATCAAGTCGTCGGGGCTCCGAAATCATAAATACATAAAACGTATCATAGTGCAATGCGTGCTCATGAAAAATGAATATATAAACCAGATCAAAACTCCGTCAAGCATCCCGCAATCATCGGAGTTATGGTGAAGACACCAATGTCAAAGCCCGATACGAAAATCAACAAGATATACATCAAACTATACACGTAAACATCGTTGTAAATTCATCAAAACCTCTGAATAAATGCATGCCAAACCTTTTTCAAATTGCTACGCGATGCGCGTATCACAGCATAAGTGGCGGACGTTTATTTTAAGAAATACTTCTATATACATGTATATATATATATATATCTTTGTTTAACATACATCCCGCCTGTTGAAAAATAATTTAGAAGGTTTTCCCTTGTAAAAATGTTTCGTGTCACCTCGTACACGTAGGTAAATACTAAAACTATAGCTCTATTTTTAAAAATCCATTTTTGATAACTATCGATGCATGCAAAAACATAATCACGTATTGACCTCGGACTAGTCCTGCTCAGCTACTATAGCAAATGGTAAATATCATAAAAACCTCAGCTCAAGGGAAAATCAATACCAAAATGTATATAAGGATGCCGCGTGCATCTGGTGCGCACGGAAATCGAAATCAATGAATGTGATACATGTGCACAGAAACAAAATCTAAGTGCAACGGGTGTGCCCGAAACACCTGTCAAGGGCACGGGTGTGCCTGGCAACAATACCAGGTGAATCTGATAAGCATGAAGAATCTCTATTTAGTGCATCTGGTGTGCACCAAAATCGCATCAAGCGCATCAACTATGCGCAAAATCCAACTCAAGTTCACAAGGTGCATGAAAATAAATATCGAATATCATAATCGAAATCGACGGTAAATCACACATATAAATCCAAATCAGGTATACCGTGGTATATAATCTCCAAACCATATGCATCAGTGTGCACAAATCGAATCAAAATACTAAAAGTGCATGAAAACTATGCCGAAAACACGAGTCAATTCACATGTATACTATAGGTATGATATCAAATCAGCATCTCGAATAACATCAAATCGAAGTCAAGTACAACTGTGGTGCACAAAATCTCAATCATGCAAAAAAATCACCCAAAATACCAAAATCAATATGGCGGAAACAGTCTCGCTCTGGAACATACTCAAAAGATCTCTGGCCAACTATCATGGTCACTCATAACATGTCCCGTCGACGATGCTAAACTCTGGCCTGCTAGGTGTGCACAATATGACCGATCCTAGGTCCAAATCTTCTCGTATAGTATTCCAGAAAGATTCTGTCGAAGTCTCCCCCAAATCTCGTTTCTGCCGAACTGCCCGGAAGTTATCATCTTTTACTAACTCTATTTCCTGTTCCGGAACGGCTGCATACTCATCGTGACTCCTTCTGGAAGGTATATCCATATACAACACCTCTGCATACGTATCACATCTCTGATGCCAGCGGAGTGGAACATCATCTCATCAAGATATCGTACGAACCTCTTACTCCACTTTTATCTAATGTCGACTGACTCGGACTCGTCTCATTATGGCTGTATGGAATACTAAGTACAACTCGTGTGGCGTTAGCTTCAAACATCTAAGCGACATCTCGTCAGTTGCAGCAACAACTGGCTCATTTGTCCGCACGCCGAACAGTGCCTCAATCATCAAAATAATCAGTGCATTGACGGTCATCACAATCTGGCAGGCCTCTAGCGGTAGCCCAATTCTCTGGTGCTGATCTGCATGCCTAAGAAATCTCGTAAAAGCGATACATCAAACGCTCATGGCGCGAAAACACAAAAAAATTACACATCAATACAATCGTGTGTCCCAGGAATCACGCCCTGGTCAGTCCTCGTCCATGACGAGCTCGTACTGACCGCAACTCTAGCCGTAGCTCTCTCTGCCCGTGTAATCGTGGTAGCAAAAGCCATAAACCAATATCGATGAGGATAGATCATAGGAATGAAAATAATAATGTGCGAGGAAATATACATCCTAAGGCTTCTTAAGCGGAGTAGCGTATCGTATGTATGCCGCGGAATATATACACGGTATGTCACTCTCCTTAAGTCATCTACTACATCAACCATGGTCAACCTACGGGATGAAAATTCGGGTCTAATACCCCCACGACTAAGTCTACGTTCCTTAAGGTCAAGCCTAGATTCTGTATATATACAAACGCGATAGGCTCCGCATAGTCAAACATAGACTAGAACTAAGGTTAACCTACCGCTCTGATACCAACTTTGTCACGACCCAAAATTTCACGTGACTGGCACTTGAATCATATAGAGTATATAGGACCCCATCTAATTCAAGTAAACCAAAATCCTAGAAATCTAAACCATTTAAATGAAGAAGTTGAAGGAAAACTTGTTTTAAAGTTGCATATAATCACATTGAAAAGTCATAGTAAACATTTTTGAAATATCATATCTTTTCCGAAAATTTCGGCAAAGTCTCTGTTGTAAATACTGGCCCCAGAAGTGGTACAACAAGAATAATATGAATAAAGGCATCCCCAAGCGGGAGCTAGTTGTTCGTCAATTGACGGTCACAACCACGCAAGCAATATAATATACAACGCCAAGGGCGAGGATCAGAACTCAAAAGGAAACTCAAAATCATCAAGAAAACCATAATAATACAACGCCCGACTTTAAAGTCGAAAGAATAAACAACTGGTTTTCTAAGTCTGAAATAAATATACAAGTCTGGTTGATGGAGTTTACTAGATACAACTGAATATAAATGTACAATGGTAGTCACGATACAAGTGAGTCACCTACCAAAGCAATCACCCGAAAAGGAGCAGTGTGCCAATGAAGCTGCAATGAACCTTTACGTCAAAACCTGTAAGAAACTGTGGCACAACGGAGGTTAGTTTCCAACTCGTGAGTACAAAACATCACAGAGCAGAAATTATATGTATGACTCAATCCTAGGTTAATACGATCAAATATAAATATCCTCAAAATGATAAGGCCTGAAGCATGATAAGGTGGCAAGGGTAAACATCTATACATAAGTGTAATACCAAGTGCTCGTGTCAGTGCCTCAGGTAGCAACATATCATAAATATGTGGTATGAATGCAATATAATGAAAACAAAATACATCATAAATGTGACAACTGTTTTCTTTATTTATTGAGATTTCTGTACATTTATAAATCGAGGTATCATGAATGAAATCAACATGAAATCAGTGTCAAGCATCGACAGAAAACATAAATCCCAATATCTCAATATCTCAAGCTCCGGCAATCCGGACTGGCCTGCAACCTCAAATCTCAATATCTAGGGCTCCGGCTATCCGGACTGGCCCATATCATCAAATCTCAAAACCTCATGCTCCGGCTATCCGGACTGGCCTGTACTCCGATCGGTATCCTCTGGATATCCGTCGAGTCACAATAAAATCACCGGTCAGTAGTGCTCCCTTGTCACAGGCTAACGCCATCATTTGCAACCTTCTCGCCCTAGGATACCGCACCGGGTCCACCATGCACCCACAGATGGTTCCTCCTCCTCCTCGAATCGGGTGTATGATATCGCTCAAGAGCCGAGAAAACTCATGGTGGACATATCTCAAATCATATCATGAGAAAACCGCATTTTCTATCTTTTAAAAAGATGATGCATGAAAACTATGCCGAAAACACGAGTCAAATCACATCCATACCATAGGTATGAAATCAAATCAGCATCTCGAATGACATCAAATCAAAGTCAAGTGCAACTGTGGTGCACAAAATATCAATCATGCAAATAAATCGCCCAAAATACCGAAATCAATATGGCGGAAATAGTCCCGCTCTGGCACATCCTCAAAAGATCTTTGGCCAACTGTCATGGTCACTCAAAACATTTCTCGTCGACGATGCCGAACTCTGGCCTGCTGGGTGTGCACAATATGACTGATCCTGGGTCCAAATCTTCTCGTATAGTATTCCAGAAAGATTCTGTCGAAGTCTCCCCCAAATCTCGTTTCTGCCGAACTGTCCGGAAGTTATCTTCTTTTACTAACTTTATTTCTTTTTCCGGAACGGCTGCATACTTATCACGACTCCTTCTGGAAGGTATATCAATATACAACGCCTCTGCATTCGTATCACATCTCTGATGTCAATGGAGTGGAACGTCATCTCATCAAGATCTCGTACGAACCTCTTACTCCACTTTTCTCTAATGTCGACTTACTCGAACTCGTCTCTTCGTGGTTGTATGGACCGCGCTCCAACGGCTATACTCGTATTTGGAGTCTCCCAAACAATGTATCCTATCACATGATATCCGAATGACGTCGCACCTTTCGATCGATTCGTCAAAGTTCCATAATCCTCCAAGAGCTCAACATCTTGGGTACAGTTTAATAGTATTCCAGTACATGCCACAGTACTTATGGACCTGCCGTAGAAGGGCAAACCCAAGTCTCATTAATGGCACCGCGGAACTGTTGCAAACCCTAAGGTTTCAAAGTGTTGTCATGGTCATTACATTGAGTTAGGGTTTCATTCTTCTAGAGGGTCCATGGAATTACTTGCATGTTTCTCCGAATACTTTAAACATGGAAAAATGGGTTTCTGACATTCGATCGTCTTCTATCGACTCCCAACGTACCTGCGTGAAGTCGTCTCTAGCTGAAATCAATCAATCTGATGACCTCGCATCGGGGTAGGCAACGAATCACATGTCCTAGTCATTCCTCCATGGGTGACTAGCGATCTTCTATCATATCTCTAAGTACAACTCGTGCGGCGTTAGCTTCAAACATCTAGGCAACATCTCGTCAGTCGCAGCAACAACTAGCTCATTTGTCCGTATGTTGAACAGTGCCTCAATCATCAAAATAATCTGTATATTGACGGTCATCATAATCTGGCTGGCCTCTCGGTAGCCCAATACTCTGGTGCTGATCTGCACGCCTAAGAAATCTCGTAAAAGCAATCCATCAAACGCTCATGGCGCGGAAACACAAAAAATTACACATCAATACAATCGTGTGTCCCTGGAATCACGTCCTGGTCAGTCATCGTCCGTGACGAGCTCGTGCTGACCGCAACTCTAGCCGTAGCTCTCTCTGCCCGTGTAATCGTGGCAGCAAAAACCATAAACCAATATCGATGAGGATAGATCATAGGAATGAAAATAATAATGTGCAAGGAAATGTACATCCTAAGGCTTCTTAAGCAGACTAGCGTATCGTCAGTATTCCGCGGAACATACACACGGTACGTCACTCTCCTTAAGTCACCTACACCATCAACCAAGGTCATCAACACACGCGATGAAAGTTCGGGTCTAATACCCCCTCGACTAAGTCTACGTTCCGTAAGGTCAAGTCTAGATTCCGTATATATACAAACGCCCTAGACTCCTCATAGTCAAACATAGACTCGAACCAATGTTAAACTAGCATTCTGATACCAACTTTGTCACGACCCAGAATAGCACGCGACTGGCACTTGAATCATATGGAGTCTATAGGACCCCATCTAATTCAAGTAAGCCAAAATCCTAAAAATCTAAACCATTTAAAAGAAAAAGGTGAAGGAAAACATGTTTTAAAGTTGCATATAATCACTTTGAAAAGTTGTAGTAAACATTTTTAGAACATCATATCATTTCCAAAAATTTCGGCAGAGTCTCTTATGTAAATACTGGCCCCAAAAGGGATACAACAAGTATAATATGAATAAAGGCATCCCCAAGCGGGAGCTAGCTCTTCGTCAATTGACGGTCATAGCCACGCAAGCAATATAATATACAACGCCAAGGGCTAGGATCAAAACTCAAAAGGAAACTCAAAATCATCAAGAGAACAATAATAATACAACGCCCGACTCTATGGTCAAAAAAATAAACAACTGGTTTTCTAAGTCTGAAATAAATATATAAGTCTGATTGATGGAGTATACTAGATACAACTGAATATAAATGTACAATAGTTGTCACGATACAAGTGAGTCTACCTACCAAAGTAATCACCCAAAAAGGAGCAGTGTGCCAGCGAAGCCGCAACGAACCTGTACGGCAAAACCTGCAAGAAACTGTGGCACAACGGGGTGAGTTGCCTACTCGTGAGTAGAAAACATCACAGAGCAGAAATCGTATGTATGACTCAATCCTAGGTCAATACGATCAAATATAAATATCCTCAAAATGATAAGACCTGAAGCACGATAAGGTGGCAAAGGTAAACATCTATACATAAGTGTAATACCAAGTGCTCGTGTCAGTGCCTCAGGTAGCAACATATCATAAATGTGTGGTATGAATGCAATATAATGAAAACAGAATACATCATAAATATGACAACTGTTTTGTTTATTTAGTTAGATTTCTATATATTTATAAATCGAGGTATCATCAATGAAATCAAGATGAAATCTGTGTCAAGCATCGACACAAAACATAAATCCCAATATCTCAATATCTCAGGCTCCGGCAATCCGGACTGGCATGCAACCTCAAATCTGAATATCCAGGGCTCCGGCTATCCGAACTGGCCCATATCATCAAATCTCAAAACCTCAGGCTCCGGCTATCCGGACAGGGCTGTACTCCGATCGGTATCCTCCGGATATCCGTCGAGTCACAATAAAATCATCGGTCAGTAGTGCTCCCCTGTCACAGGCTCAACGCCATCATCTGCTACTTTCTCGCCCCGCGGTGCCGCACCGGGTCCACCATGCATCCACAGACGGTTCATCCACCTCCTTGAATCGGGTGTATCATATCGCTCAAGAGCCGAGAAAACTCATAGTGGATATATCTCAAATCATATCATGAGAAAACCGTATTTTCTATCTTTTAAAAAGATGAAAAGTTTATAAATCTTTGCGGTTTCTCTAAATCCAGAAATCTTATGGAAATCCGAAATCATAAATCACGATCTAAATAAATAATGAATACTGGGATCCGACAATCCGTACTGGCCTAAACTATCGCATGGCAAATAAATATATGAATATACATGCATGAGATAACACAGTAAATAAATGCAATATCTAATCTAGCACACTAATAATATATCGGAACTATCAGCTAACAAGCAATATCTATGAATCAACATTCACTAAAGTGTGCGTGACATGGTAATTACCGATGATGATGTGTGTGAGCCGGCAAGCAGGTGTATGTGGAGCATACATATCATCGGTAATGGTGCTGGTGTTCTGACAGCATTATTTTAATAATAACTAATGTATACACGATAAGAATGCAATGCGATGCGAACAGCCAGAATATGCGGAACATGAATAATAAAAGCAGCAATACCGAATATAAAGCAATGAATAGAAAATGTAACAATAAGGAATCTACATTAACATATATAGGTCATACAGTTTTGCAGGTTGAAATAACACGAATCGTGGTGTTTAGAAAATAGGGCTACGATGTTTTTTAAGAAAAGGTACGTCCTTTGAAATATCCGTAGAATCCTTTGCCCTGCCTTTAAAATACACACAATTCGTTAGTTTTAAAATAGGTATGACCCGAGTCTAGTCTAACATCTACAAGTAACTACTGGACTAAACTAACAGACTGATCGAAAGTCTGAGTCGATATATATATATATATATATATATATATATATATATAGTTGGTGATCCCGCCTCAACAGTATCACATACGATACAATATAATATGACATCCTCGAGTCAAGAGTGCGGATCTATCATCAATATAGCTCGTACGGTAAATCCATTGTACGGTATCGCAAATCTGGGTACGGGTCAAATATCACATTTATCTCATTATTTATCTCGTATCCTTATCATCACATATCGTGAACTAGGGGTACTGATCTAAGTTTAGTACATACTGATACCATAAACATATATATATATATATATATATATATATGTGTGCGTGTGTATGAAAATACATCGCCTGAAGGCCCGCTATGATATCATGTCGTATCTCATAATACGAACCAAATCATATCACTTATCTCGTGGCATCATGCCCAATCTCATCGACTCATCTCCAAATATCGTATACTATCCTCATCATCCATGTATATATATACGTGTGTATATACACATACACACACACACATAGTCCCATACCTATGTGTATATATATATATATACATATCCCCATATACGCACAAGTAATAAAATGTTTACAAGTGTGTGTGTGTGCACGTGTGCGTGTATGAAATTCTTAACTCTAGGGTTTTGATTGAAAGAATTAAAGTTAACCGCAATCAAGACGGTGTCGCTATGCAGCTAGCCGGTTGAGCACGGGTCGATCCACAGGGAGATGGTTGTATGTCCTTTCTTGTCTTAGACGAGTCAATAAAGAATGAGTATATGTTTGTTCAATCTAACCTATGTGTACTATTTGCAAGTATAAAGTTGTTAAGAAAAAGATACGAGATTGCAAGCTAATGAAATTCGTACTCAAAACCTTTGAGCCGAGTCTTGACCAATTGAAGCTAAAGCAATCGGCAACAACGTGGATTTGGGGATTTAAGCGCGGTATTCGTGGAATACGGCTTATTTACCCTTGTCCTTCCGTTCTTGTCTCTTGCTTTCGCCTCCGGCCAAACCGAACACAACCGGTCGCGGTTAGGAATCACCGTTACCTTGTTAGGGTAGGGTGCCTAACGGAGCGCTTGCGTATGGTTTGGGCGGAGTTCATTGGAAAATAACGGGAAAAGGAAATGAGAAAGAAGATATTAACTTACAATACCGTATTTCATCTTAACAACAATAATTACAACCATTCACAAAATGAATAAAAGAGAGCAAAAGAAAAGAACAAAGAAAAGAAAAGATTACAAATAATTAAGTGCATGAATTAAATTGCAAGAAAGTAAAGCAAGATAATAATAAGCAAGTAATAAAAAGCGATACAAAGAACAAGAAACTAGAACTCAAGACAAGCATGTGATCAATAGCCAACCCTTAAACTTGCAAGCTCAATCAAGAGGTTGCAAGATCAAGAGAAGGGTAGAGAACGCATGTGAAATGAAGCGCTAATTCCATAAGAAAATACGACCCTTGAGATCAATAACTAACCCTTAACCATTCAAGCTCAATTAAGAGGTTGAATGATCAAGAGAAAGCAAGAATCTCAAGGGGAAGAAGAAACAAAAGAGAATGATACAAAAAGCCTTCATCTTCATTGATCTCCCACTCAAAAAGCTCTCACTACAATTTTCATGGAAAAAGAATGAAGAAGAAGAAGAAAAAGACTAAATCCTAAAAAGAAAGAAGAACAAAGAATGACCCTTGGCTTAGCTCAATTCTGGAGTATTTATAGGCAGAGGGTTGAAGACCTAGGGCAAGAATCTGCCACAATATGAAGTCCCCAAACTACCCCCAAAAAACGACACGACAAGGAGTCAGTAAGGCCGCGGATCCGCCGCCAATACCCCATATTGGCCGCGGATCCGCCGCACTATAGAGGGTTCAGGGCATGGGCTTTTCTGTAGGTCCCTGGTCTGCTGTCCCCTGTTGTCTGGTACATATATTTTCTGATAATCTTTCCAGAATATCTTCAGAATTCTTAGTCCAAGATTGCTATCTTTTCTTTACTTTTGACTTTATCTCCCTCGAGCTCCGCGCACCCCTTGATTCTTGTGCAGCCCCCTTCGTGCTCTGTGCTTGTCCTAGACACGAATGACCACTGTCATATGTCTTGTCTCAGGAACTGGTACTCGGCACTGGACGGATATGGATGATCGGAACCCGGCTTTTATCTGCTGTCAACAGATGTTCTGTATTTGGTGTAACTGTGGAGATTTTGTCTTGATTTACAATATTTGGACTGGAAACCTGTACTCTGTAAATATGTAACAAATACGGATTAAAAGAACCTACCTATAAACACACGAGCATAAGAATGGGCGGTATAAAATGCAGTATTCTGTTATGAACAAATACCCCCAAACTTAACTTTTGCTCGTCCCAAGCAAAACCAATTATTCACAAAAATAAAATGATAACCGCACTTTCGCAGGGAACGCGATTGCACTGAGTGCGTGCAACAAGCCGTTAAACCTCTAGGTGTCCCTAGTAGGAGGAGTGTTATCTCCTGAGGGTTTTCAGCGGATACTACCCACAAAATCCCGTCAAGCTAGTTTCGTAAGTTAACATTGATTCTACTCCTACAGTTTAGTATTTACGTTAGAAATTCTATCATCCTAAGTTAGAAATATCCAACCCTTATGTTTCACACCTCCTATCTGTTTTAACTTTAGATCCTATACGTTCCAAAAAAGTTTAGAAAGATGTTGGTTCTCCTGAGTTTTCCTTCTAAAGTGCGGCCTTAAATCAGAGATTTTTATCAACTTTACAGAAAACACAAGTCTTATTCTTTATTTCTATCTTTTATTCAAACATCGATTGTATACCCCTACGTGTGTGTATATTTGCACCCCTACACTCAAGAATTCAATTCAAGCTATAATACCCTTGCCCTAATACCTAATACTACTTCTTTTCATTAAGGATGGACGGATTTGCTCACACAACTTTCATGCGACTATTAATGCTTCTTGAGGCACTAACGACCGATTACTGAATGTGTGAACTTTAAAGCGTAAATAGCAGTTTCCAGGTCTTGACTTTATTCTATTTTTCTTTTTTTCTTTTTCTTTTTCTTTTTCAAGACCGGATATATTTTTCAACATGCTCTTTTTGGTGTTTAGCTTTAAATACCGTTTTTTCTTTCATACTAGGTTTTCAGGCAAGAGTATTTCAAGGTATCCTCTACTATCCCAAGTTTCAAGATGCGTGTAAGTGCAGTTTGTAGGGTATATACTTTCTAAATTTGAACTCGAGAAAAGAAACTATTTTTCAGACTTATCCTTCAGTAAAGCATCAATACTTTCCCTTCATCTTGACTTAACTCAAGAACTGAACTCAAGATTACCTATTTCTCAAAAAACTGTAAGGACGTATACTTACCAAAGTTAGACAGAATGAGAGTTATTTTTAGGGTTTTCAATCCCTAAGCCTAGAATTTAGTTATTTCTATCATATCAACTAAACTTTCGGAATAAAGATCTAAGTTATCCTATTAACTAACTTGACGACAAAGTTTTTATATTTTTTGGAAAATTTTTTATTTTTGTGGGTTTTTAATAGGGTATGCAAATGCAAAATATACAGATGAATGCGAAGGAAGAAAGCTTACCGAGCACACCCCCAAACTTAAACTTGACAGTGCCCTCACTGTCAGGCTATACTAAGAGGGTCAAAATTGCCGATGCTCCCTAAAAACAAATTATATACAAAACAAAAAAGGAAAACAAAAAATATATACAAAAAAGGTGTCCCCCCCCAAACTTAAGTAAAACAGTGCTTCCACTGTTAAGCGTTGAAATTCAGGATTAGGGGGGAAAGAGAACAGTATCAAGCTATACAAGGTCTTACACAGGCCAAAAGTTAGTACCAACCATTCAAAGATTTTATCTCTATAATGTGCTGGTTGGTGAAAGAAGGCGTAGAGAAAAGAGATGGAGAATACGCGAGACCGTATGCGAAGAGAAGCGGGATACGGTCTTGGTATATGAGAGAAAGAAGAATGGCGGAAGGGAAAAAGAAGTGGAATACGAACTTGAGGGTGCAAATGGAGTAAATAGATTAGCACAATTTGTGATGAGCGATGTGTAAAAAGCGATTGTGCTAATATATTTACCCGTCGAGAAATGGGGTCAAATCCCTCAAGATTCGTGAGAAACCATGGGTATGCCGAACTTGGTAAACAAGACACAGTAAATGAAAGTGAGACGGGTTCTTGCAAGGTCGGAACGATGGAAAGGATGGAGGGAAGTGGTTGAGGAAGGGTATCGGTTAAAGGTTCAGGAGGGTGTACACAGTCAGTGGAAGGAACATGATGAATTGGAAAATCCGACTCATCAAGCAAAACTGGTTCATCCTCAAAACTATCCTCAATATTCTCCTCAAAATTTAGCACATCCATGCTCTTCTCTTCAAAGTCCAGACGCATATGGGGTTCGGGAAAAATATTTAATGACTCGGGATGATGATTTGAAGAGACAAACTCAGCCGAATCTACGGGTTCATCATCCAAAATATCCCCAGCGTCAATATCCTCAATCAAGTGAAAATCAAAATTCTCTGACACCTCATCAAAAGCATGGATATTAATCGATTCTGGTTCTAAGATATAGGTGTAGAGGTCAAAAGGATTAGGTATGGTTTCACTTGGAAGGGACCCTTCACAATTGGGCAAATCAAACACTACGAAGTCGCACAACTCATTCATCATTCTATCTTCAATTGATAAATCATGTGGGATACTCGATAGACTTTCAAAACAGGAGTTGTGGGATTCAATTTGGGACGGGTAGGTTTGATTTGGAAGGGGGTACATCTCACTCTCTCCACTCAAATTCACAGCCTGTCCTGCCGCCTCATCATACATTGAAAAAGTTGGAGCTAGTTGAAAACTAGCTACCGGGTCACTAGGTTGCATGAGGGCGGCCATGGACGCATTCAAATCCATCATCTGTTGGCTTGACGCTACCCTAAAGTCTTCCAACGACTGTTCTAGACTAGACATTGGTTGTGAAGGGGTTTCAGTAAAAGATTCAAAGTTGTTTGGATACTGAAAACTCCCAAATGGCTGTTCTGATGCAATGTCTAGGGAAGGTGCAAAAGTAGGGTATGATTGGTAGGAGTTGAATGACTGGACAGGAGCAGGATCAACATCTGGATAGGAAGGTGAATGGAATTGCTGATCCCAAGAATTTGAAGTGGTGAAAGGAGTGAAAGATCGGCTATGGGATTGTTCAATACGTTCTGCAATAGACATAGGTCTTGGAGTTGCAACATGACTCGAAGAAGGGGTATCAACGTAAGAAGGGGTGAATGTTTGAAATGGTTGATACGAAGTGGATTGCGGGGTCCAGTTGTTCGTCCTAGACGCGTCTATCCGATCTTTCAAAGAAATTTTGGGCATGGAGGGGTCGTTCGAAGTTCGACCAAAACAAGAACCGTAGGATGTAATGTGTGGTTGTGGGTACCAAAGTTCGGCAAGAGTTTTGCGAGGTGGAGTACCCATGATATGAAGAGAGAAAGAGAGAAAGGCAGAGAAAAGGAAGGGAAAAAGAAGGTGATATTTTTTTTTTATAGTTTAAATATTAACAAAAGAATGAAATATACACACAAAAAGAATATGGACAAAAACAATCACGACACAAAAATACCACACACCTAATCGTTCTAGAGTTCACCTAGGTCAACTAGACCTGCTCCAGAACTTGATTGTCGAAGTAAAACTGTGTCGAGAAACGGGCTCAAGATACACTGATCACGAGGCCAGGTAAGTGCAGAGATAAGGGGAGGTTTTCCAACGCTTTCGCGAAGTTCCTTAATTAAATAACCCTTTCTCTTTTGGCGGTTGCGCCGTTAACACTTTCCTAGACACCCCGTAAACAATATACCGTTAAGCGAGGTTCTAAACACAGTTAACTTCTCCTAGTGAGCGCGAAGTCCTTAAGGCTTAAAGTCTAATTTCTTTTAAAATTTGTGCGGGTAAACGTTATGCTCAAGTTCGTGATTTGTGGGCCACGGAAAAGGTGATGAAATCCTTTACCGTATATTGTGGGGTTCGCTTGCCCTTAAGTCCGTATTAATGTATGCAATGCGCAATTCAAAAAATTCTATAAAGTATCAAACAATCGTCTTTTAGTTTTAAGCACGGCACTGCAACAAATACGGGTTAGTCAATTTTTTAGCGTTTGCTAGCGAACTTGCAAAGAATCCTGCAAAGAATAGTATATTGGAAGCGTCAGATTTGAGAAGAAGGTGTTAGTAAAATACGTACCGTTAAGTTTTGGGTTAGGAAACCCCCGTTGAATCAAATCCGGTAAGCTTGGAAAGTTCGCTTGCGCGGGTCAAACTACCCGGATCTTTGGCAATGTACTTCGTAATCACCCTAACTTTGAACGTACACTTTGCTCCCACAATCGCAGTTTGCAAATCCGCAAAAATCTGCACTCTTGCCCACAAAGATGATAAAAAAAAAACAAAAAGATTTTTTTTATTTTTGTTTTTTTTATATATATATACAAAAAGAATATTAACCCGAATAACAAGAAAAGAAATACGTTACCGTCTCCCCGGCAACGACGCCATTTGATTGAAAGAATTAAAGTTAACCGCAATCAAGACGGTGTCGCTATGCAGCTAGCCGGTTGAGCACGGGTCGATCCACAGGGAGATGGTTGTATGTCCTTTCTTGTCTTAGACGAGTCAATAAAGAATGAGTATATGTTTGTTCAATGTAACCTATGTGTACTATTTGCAAGTATAAAGTTGTTAAGAAAAAGATACGAGATTGTAAGCTAAAGAAATTCGTACTCAAAACCTTTGAGCCGAGTCTTGACCAATTGAAGCTAAAGCAATCGGCAACAACGTGGATTAGGGGATTTAAGCGCGGTATTCGTGGAATACGGCTTATTTACCCTTGTCCTTCCGTTCTTGTCTCTTGCTTTCGCCTCCGGCCAAACCGAACGCAACCGGTCGCGGTTAGGAATCACCATTACCTTGTTAGGGTAGGGTGCCTAACGGAGCGCTTGCGTATGGTTTGGGCGGAGTTCAATGGAAAATAACGGGAAAAGGAAATGAGAAAGAAGATAATAACTTACAATACCGTATTTCATCTTAACAACAATAATTACAACCATTCACAAAATGAATAAAAGAGAGCAAAAGAAAAGAACAAAGAAAAGAAAAGATTACAAGTAATTAAGTGCATGATTTAAATTGCAAGAAAGTAAAGCAAGATAATAATAAGCAAGTAATAAAAAGCGATACAAAGAACAAGAAACTAGAACTCAAGACAAGCATGTGATCAATAGCCAACCCTTAAACTTGCAAGCTCAATCAAGAGGTTGCAAGATCAAGAGAAGGGTAGAGAATGCATGTGAAATGAAGCGCTAATTCCATAAGAAAATACGACCCTTGAGATCAATAACTAACCCTTAACCATTCAAGCTCAATGAAGAGGTTGAATGATCAAGAGAAAGCAAGAATCTCAAGGGGAAGAAGAAACAAAAGAGAATGATACAAAAAGCCCTCATCTTCATTGATCTCCCACTCAAAAAGCTCTCACTACAATTTTCATGGAAAAAGAATGAAGAAGAAGAAGAAAAAGACTAAATCCTAAAAAGAAAGAAGAACAAAGAATGACCCTTGGCTTAGCTCAATTCTGGAGTATTTATAGGCAGAGGGTTGAAGACCTAGGGCAAGAATCTGCCACAATATGAAGTCCCCAAACTACCCCCAAAAAACGGCACGACAAGGAGTCAGTAAGGCCGCGGATCCGCCGCCAATACCCCCTATTGGCCGCGGATCCGCCACACTATAGAGGGTTCAGGGCATGGGCTTTTCTGTAGGTCCCTGGTCTGCTGTCCCCTGTTGTCTGGTACATATATTTTCTGATAATCATTCCAGAATATCTTCAGAATTCTTAGTCCAAGATTGCTATCTTTTCTTTACTTTTGACTTTATCTCCCTCGAGCTCCGCGCACCCATTGATTCTTGTGCAGCCCCCCTCGTGCTCTGTGCTTGTCCCAGACACGAATGACCACTGTCATATGTCTTGTCTCAGGAACTGGTACTCGGCACTGGACGGATATGGATGATCGGAACCCGGCTTTTATCTGCTGTCAACAGATGTTCTGTATTTGGTGTAACTGTGGAGATTTTGTCTTGATTTGCAATATTTGGACTGGAAACCTGTACTCTGTAAATATGTAACAAACACGGATTAAAAGCACCTACCTATAAACACACGAGCATAAGAATGGGCGGTATAAAATGCAGTATTCTGTTATGAACAGGTTTCGCAACTAAAACTAGCTAACGACACTATCATCATTATTCTAAAACTGATCCAAGTTCTTCTAATAACCTTCTTGCAGAAAAGTAATGCTCCATAAAACACGAATTTGTATATATATATATATATATATATCATACGCTACACTACGAACTATGGGGGTGCTATACGCTATACACCCAACTTCCACCGTAGATATGTATCTACTCACTGATCTTCGCTTGCCGATGCCGATGTCGCCACGCGCTTGCTTGTCGTCTCGAAGTCCTCGTGAGGTACCTACATATCATAACATATCGTATTGCATTAAAATCCGACTTATGACCAAAATGACACACTAATCTCACATAGGTCAAAACCTATGCTCTACTCCCGCAAATCAACCAAATAACATTCGATATAGACATACAAACGTCAAGTGACCGATACAAAACACAAATACCAAAACTTGAATTCATAATCATCTGTAACACCTTAGGATATGTTTAGTGAATAATTATATTTAAATATTGGGTTTTTAGCAAAAAGTTTACCAAATTGTGTTTTAAACATTTTTCCTAATTTAATAAATATTTTTCCAAAATTTTCCTAGGCTTGCACACACATGTGCATGTAAACTAGGGTTTTTAAAATGATTTATTACCATGATTATTAACCATGGAGGGTTAATCATGGGATTAGGTCTTTTGGGTTTAAATTAAGTTAATTAGTTGATTAGTAGTTGTTTTAATTTGAATTTGTGTTAGGTGTTGACTTGTAAGAGAGAGAGAGAGTGCATCATGGCTTTAAGCCATGCTTGCAATCATGAGGAGAGAGAGAGAGAGGAGGGTTGACATTTGAGTGATGGTTGTTTTCCTCTCATTTCCTTGTTTCTCTCAAGTCTCACACACACTCACACACACACACTTACCTCTTCCAAACCCGCCAGCAACAGCAGCAGGAGCTAGAGGCAACAGCAGCAGCAGAGAGAATTAGCAGCAGCAGCAACAAGCTTCACAGCAGTAGCAGCAGCAAACACAACAGCAACAGCACCAAGTGCAGCCCTTCCCTGCACCTCCTTCTTCTTCCTCCAGCTACCTAGGGTTAAGTATGAGGTATATTTCCTAAACTTATTCCCTAGTTGCTTGGTTAGAGTAGTTTTGCATCGGTTAGTGGTTTTTAGTGCGTTTTAGTGCGATATGAGGTGTTTAGTGGGAACCTTGTGCTAGTGTGGTGTAAATTGGTTTCAGTAGGTTGTTAGTGGGTTGTTGAGACCATATTAACCTAGTTTAACCCCAATTGCACTAAAATACCACCAGTTTCCCTAATTGATGCAATTTATCGTATTTGTGCAAAATTGAGCTTTTCTGGAACTGCTTTTGACCCGATGAGTTCTGAATGAAATTGAGGATATGGCAGTGTAGTGGAGATGTGCTGGTACCCTAGCTAGAACCCGACCCCCTAATTCACCCCTTTGGCCGCCAATTTCTTCATTCTGGCCGCCAATTGCGGCCAGATGGGTAGGGTTTTGGTTAGGGTTTGGTCCTGTAGGTGTCTGCTAGTGTGTAGGGTGCTGTGATATATATATTTTTGTAAGTTTAGTTCTGTATAGAAATCTGGGACCAAATACCTATTTTGCCGTTTTTCTAAACCTTCGCGACACGCGTGATACGTGAGTAGGTTTGGGGTTTCTGCATATCGCGACGCGTCAGGGTAGTTTCAGGCGCGTGATCACACGTTTTAGTGTATCGCGCACACGCGCGATTGGTTTGCGACACGGGTTTCTAGTTGGACCGTAATGTCGCGTTTCTGTGAAATTGAGCTTATGTGTGATATATGTTGTGTGATTCTATGTTCGCAGGCCAGTGAGACGGACGCTGCGAAGAAGGGCAAGCAAGTCGTCGGCTACACTTAGCGCGAGACTTCGGTGAGTAAATTTCACATCTACGGGGATATCGCCCGCATGGCGTTATGCGTCAGGGCTGATAGGACTTTGTTATTATATATTGCATTTACCCCATAGACTGTCATCGCATATTGCATTCCCCGCTGTGTTTATATATATATGCTTAGAACTGATAGAACACCGCACTATTACTAACGGTTTATGTTGCACGGGCACTATTTGCATGCTACACACACACCGTTAGTAATTGCCATGCCACACTCACTGTAGAGCTGCCATGATTATATTGCTGTAGTTTATCTTACATATGATTGGTGGTGATTTCCTGGAAATTGGGAGCCGCATGACATCTTTAAAAACGGAAACTATTTTTAAAAGCGGTTTTCCCCTTATGCTCATACCATGGATTGATTTACATTGCACCTCGCATTGGATTTACTTATTGGTGTTGGATTTCATGCGATTTCTGGTTTTGAGGACCGTGGAAGTATTTAAGAAAAGATGCACTATTTTGAAAAACCCGGTACCTCGTGATATGATATTTTGGTGTGTCCACCACGCGTTTTCTCGATGCTGAGACGTGTGCTTGAAACACGATTCGAGGAGTGGATGATCCATTTGAGGGTTCATGGTGGGCCCGGTATGGTTCCCCTCGGCGAGATGATCGATGGGTTTTGCCGATTAAGCCTGGAGGCGGGCGAGTACCTACCGGTGATTGGTTGGACCTGGCAGTTGTCCGGAGGATACTGACCAGAGTAGAGAGATGGATGCGGGATGATCCGTACTGCCGGGGCCAAGGGCCGATACCGCAGACGGACCCCGTGGGCCGATCCGGACTGACGGAGCCCGATATACGAGGATTTGCGTGTCGATGCTCGACACGAGTATTTTATGATATTTTGGGTGCCGATGTTGGGCACTCGTGATTTCTCATAGATGTACAGGATTTGAGGGCTGATGGGTGTGCCGGCGCCTGAGTGTATTTGGGATTTGGGTGCAGTCTGAGGCACCGATTATTGATTTCCATGTTGACATATCCATGTAGATGTTATTTATCCCATGCTCAGTATTGATTACTATATACCTCATCCTGTAGCATTTACCTGATAGAGCACTTGCATTACTATTGCATCCACTGTTTGGCATGCATTGACATTATCTGCTGGCATTAGTAGAGCCGCGCCATATGTGCATGCTCGCGATCACCTTTATATGTTATCTCTATTCACGAGTTGGCAACTCACCCCCGTTGTGCCACAGTATTTGCAGGTTCCCTTCGGAGTAGTCACGGCTGGCTGTTTACCGCATCTTTTGGCACAGATACCGTTGCTGAGGCGAGTTAGCCTTTTTGCTGTTAGGTGGGTTTTTGTATGGTATCTGTTATCCTTCAGTTGTATATTGATGTATCTAGTATTCTCCATCTACCTTTCTGTATTGACTTAGAGACAGTTGTGAGGACGATGTGTATGATTTTATACTCTGGTGTCGAGCTCGCATGTGAGCCGACTTTATTTTATGCAGTCTTATCTTTGTGATATTTGTCCTTGCTTTATCATGTATTCTTCGATACGGCGTCGTATATCATATTATGATGCTTTATTCATTTCACTTGTTATTTCTGCTACACCTTGCTTTTACCCGACTTGCGGGACAAATGTTTAAAAAAATGAAATGTTGCCAAAATTATAAAAATTATAACTCTTGAACTAAAAAGGATTTCTACTAAATAAATGGAAGTTTCTCAGATATGTATGTCTATTTTTTTCAAAAATGTTATAATCACTCTTTATTTATTGGTTTTGATTTCTGGGTTCGGCTTACTTAGCCGCGTTACGCCTGTAGACGTTGCGTGGTTAAGTGCCGGTCACGAGTCGAAATTCTCGGGTCGTGACAAAGTTGGTATCAGAGCGTAGGTTTTACCTTCGGAGTGTAGGATGACCCTGGTATGATGGAGTAGGTAGCTGCAGCAGGGTAGCGTAGCGTGTGTATATTCCGCCGCATACTCACGACACGGTACTCCGCCTACGCGACCTAAGGACTTGTTGATTTAAATTCCTCCTTGATTACATTTGTTCTTGCGATTCGATTTCCATGATTCTTATCGAATCCTAATTTTCTTTCAGCCATTATGCCGCCTAAGACTACGAGGGCACAAAGAGCGGCCGCGAGGGCCGAGATTCGTGTTGACTCGTCCGAGATGAGGACTGATCCGGGCAGTGCACCTGTTGTACCCGAGCAGGCTGTTCCTGCCGTGACAGATCAGATCACCACGCTAGGGGCTGGTATGCCGGAGATGCGCCAGACGGTGGGATCTAGCATGCAGGAGATGCGCCAGATGATAGGATCGCTAGTTGAGACGCTTCGAACCCAGCGACCAGAGGTAGCTCCACCTGTTCCAGAGACCGCGATGGTACCTACCGCACAGCCAGTTGCCCCTGCAGTCACGGAGGTGATTATAGTATCGCTATCAGAGTTCATGAAGCTGAAGCCTCCGGTCTTCACAGTCACCGATACAGCCGAGGACCTACAGTCTTTCATCGACAGGATGGCTAGGATATGCCGTTCCGTCAGATGTGCAGATACGAGATGGGTTGAGTTCGCGAGCTTTCGCCTGGAAGGTCTTGCGCAGAAGTGGTGTGATTCAGTTGAGAAGGGCAGAGCTGCAGGTCTTCCTCCTATGACCCGGACGGAGTTCGTGACCATATTTCTAGCCCGTTTCCTTCCCCAGAGTGTTAGGGATGCCCGAGCATGCAGATTTGAGTCCTTACGCCAGACGCCAGGGATGACAGTGGCAGAGTATGACGTGCTGTTTACAGAGCTAGCAGTCTATGCCCCATATTTAGTGGCTACCGAGGAGTTGCGAGTCAGGAGATTTGTTCGAGGCTTGCTTACACCACTGTTCCTCGCGATCAGCGCGCAGCACTACGAGACTTATGCAGCAGCTGTAGACGCAGCCCTAGTAGTCGAGGAGCACCTTGCTGAGACTTCGGTAGTTCCAGAGCCGAAGAGAGTTCGTACTAGTATTTCCGCACGGAGGCAGTCATTCAGACGCCGCGACAGGTATCGTTCTGGTACGAGGAGTAGCAGAGATTCGGGACGGAGCCAGATGTTTAGTTCCTATCCACGAGAGGGTCAGCAGTCGCCGCGGGGTTGCTTTAGATGCGGCAGCCTACTTCACCTCGTTAGAGATTGTCCCGAGACACACCGGAGGGAGGCGGCAGCACCACATGTTACCTTACCACCTTCACCACCCCAGAGGGCGTTGCCCGTTGTACCTACCGTTGCTCCGCGCCAGACTCATGCACAGAGAGGTCGTGGGCGTGGAGGAGTTGCTCAGAGAGGGCGAGATGACCGAGGCAGAGGGCAGTCAGTTACAGGTGGTGGACCGGCGCGTGTTTTTCTTTGACGCATCAGGACGCGCAGGCGTCCAATGCGGTGGTTTCAGGTATCTTTCCTGTATGTTCAGTTGAAGCACACGTGCTGTTCGATCCCGGATCCACACACTCGTACGTATCCACACACTTTGTGCCGAGTTTGGGTAGAGAGTCCGGTTTGCTTGATCAGCCGCTTGTGGTGACCACTCCTGTAGGAGAGTCGTTTGTTGCTAGGCACGTGTTCCGATCCTGTACCTTCTGTATTGGCGAGAGAGAGTTGCCGGTCGACTTGATCCTTCTGGAGATGTTGGACTTCGACGTTCTCTTGGGTATGGATTGATTAGCCACGTGCTATGCTTCTGTGGACTGCCGTGAGAAGACAGTTAGATTTTGTTTTCCCTGCGAGTCGGTTTTTTTTGTGTTGGGGGACCGTGGTGCCGCCCCTCACAGTGTGATTTCTTCTTTTCGCGCTGGACAGCTTTTGAGGAAGGGATGTCAGGGATTTCTCGCCTATGTTTGCGATGCTCGCGCTACAGAGGTTCCATTGGATCAGGTTCTGGTTGTCAGCGAGTATCCTGATGTGTTCCCTGCCGAGCTTCCAGGGTTGCCGCCCGAGCGCGACATTTCTTTCTGTGTTGATTTGGTTCCTGGCACGGGGCCTGTTTCCATACCGCCTTATCGGATGGCCCCGGCAGAACTTAGAGAATTGAAGGGTCAGTTGCAAGATTTGCTGGACAAGGGACTTATTCGACCCAGTGTTTCTCCTTGGGGTGCTCCAGTCCTGTTTGTCAAGAAGAAGGACGGCAGTTTGCGTCTGTGTATCGACTACCGCCAGCTGAACAGGGTGACAGTGCGGAACAGGTATCCTTTGCCGCGCATCGACGATTTGTTCGACCAGCTTCAGGGGGCAGGGTACTTTTTGAGGATCGATTCGATCGGGCTATCATCAGCTGCGGGTTCGACAGGAGGACATTCCCAGGACAGCTTTTCGTACGCGCTACGGCCATTATGAGTTTTTGGTGATGTCGTTCGGACTCACCAATGCGCCAGCAGCCTTCATGGACTTGATGAACCGTATTTTCCGGCCATATTTGGATCTGTTCATCATAGTCTTCATTGACGATATCTTGGTGTATTCCCGGAGTAGTGAGGAGCACGAGCAGCACCTGTGGATTGCATTGCAGACTTTGAGGGAGCACCAGCTTTATGCGAAATTCTCCAAGTGTGCTTTTTGGCTGGACAGCGTAGACTTCTTAGGACACGTGATTTCATGAGACGGTATATGTGTAGACCCGAGGAAGATCGAGGCCGTTCAGCGTTGGCCCAGACCAACATCGGTGACGGAGATTCGCAGCTTTTTGGGGTTGGCCGGTTACTACAGGCGTTTTGTGCAGGACTTCTCACGTATTGCTACACCGCTGACCGGGTTGACCCGGAAGGGAGTTCCTTTCGATTGGATGGAGGAGTGTGAGCACAGTTTTCAGCAGTTGCGGACTCGGCTGACGACGGCACCGGTGTTATCATTACCTTCCGGATCAGGCGGGTTTGTGGTCTTTTATGATGCTTCTCGAGTGGGGCTGGGGTGCGTACTGATGCAGCATGACAGGGTGATCGCGTATGCCTCGCAACAATTGAAGAAACATGAGCAGAACTACCCCACTCACGATTTGGAGATGGCTGCAGTGATCTTCGCACTTAAGATCTGGCGACATTACCTATACGGCGAGTCGTGCCAGATATTCACAGATCACAAAAGTCTGAAATGCATATTCCAGCAGCGGGATCTGAACCTTCGACAGCGTCGATGGATGGAGTTAGTGAAGGATTACGATTGCGAGATCTTATATCACCCGGGCAAGGCAAATGTGGTGGCGGATGCTTTGAGTAGGAGGCCCGGGAGTAGTCTATCTTGTTTGAGCGCAGTACAGGAGCAGTCATCAGCTGATTGGCAAATATTATGCGACAGCCGGATACAGTTCGAGTTCACGCCGATTGGAGGACAGATCGCGCATGTCCGTGCACGCCCACAGTTGATCGATCGTATACGTGTGGCACAGCTCAGTGATGACCGATGTTCAGAGATCATGGCACAGATTGGACAAGGCAGATTTTCCGAGTTCGTGATCGATGATCAGGGGATACTATGATTTGGAGTCAGACTGTGTGTACCTGATGCTGAGGGACTGAGGCGTGAGATTCTTGAGGAGGCACATCGATTGGTGTACAGCGTCCATCCCGGTTCCACCAAGATGTATCATGATATGAGAGGTGTTTACTGGTGGGACAGAATGAAGAGGGACATCGCAGATTTTGTGTCGAGATGCCTGGCTTGTCAGCAAGTCAAGGCTGAACACCAGAGGCCCGCGGGAGAGCTACAGCCGTTACCCATTCCGGAGTGGAAATGGGAACAGATTTCGATGGACTTCATTATGGGACTACCCAGTACTGGTCGGGGGTATGACTCCATCTGGGTAATCGTGGATCGTTTAACGAAAGCGGCTCACTTCCTACCGGTGAAGACGACTTTCGGATTTACTCAGTATGCCCAGATCTACATTGAAGAGATAGTACGACTACACGGAGTCCCGACATGTATTGTGTCCGACAGAGGCACCCAATTTACCAGTAGACTATGGCAGATGCTTTAGGAGGCTTTGGGCACTCACTTGAGTTTCAGCACAGCATTTCATCCGCAGACCGATGGACAGTCAGAGCGGACCATTCAGACTCTCGAGGACATGCTCGGAGCTTGTGTATTGGATTTCGGAGGTAGCTGGGATCACCATTTGCCCTTAGTAGAGTTCTCCTACAATAACAGCTACCAGGAGACCATTCAGATGGCACCATTTGAGGCTCTTTATGGGAGGAGATGCAGGTCGCCCACTTGTTGGACAGAGCTTAGTGAGAGCAGTATCTTAGGGCCACAGATCGTTGAGGAGACGACAGCGAAGATCCAGTTGATTCGCGATAGGATGAGAGCAGCCCCGAGTAGGCAGAGATCTTATGCGGACCGTCGGCGACGCAGACTTGAGTTTTCTGTTGGTGATCATGTTTTCTTGAGGGTCTCCCCAATGAAAGGTGTGTTGAGATTTGGAAAGAAGGGGAAGCTCAGTCCCAGGTATGTGGGCCCCTTCGAGATCCTCGAGCGTGTTGGTGCAGTAGCATACCGGTTAGCCCTTCCGCCCAGATTTCCAGATGTACATCCCGTATTTCATGTCTCGATGCTCCGTAGATATCTTGATGATCCTTCGCACGCGATTCAGCATCCGACGATCCAGCTGGAGCGCGACCTTTCCTATGCAGAGCAGCCAGTGATGATCTTAGATCGACAAGTGATGAAATTGAGATCGAAGGACATCCCATCTGTTAAGGTACTTTGGCGTGGCCAGAACCGTGAGGAGGTCACTTGGGAGACCGAAAGCGAGATGATGAAGACGTATCCCCATCTTTTTGATGGTACGTGTAGTTAGATTTTTGAAATTCGGGGACGAATTTCTTTAAGGGGGAGAGATTGTAACACCTTAGGATATGTTTAGTGAATAATTATATTTAAATATTGGGTTTTTAGCAAAAAGTTTACCAAATTGTGTTTTAAACATTTTTCCTAATTTAATAAATATTTTTCCTAAATTTTCCTAGGCTTGCACACACATGTGCATGTAAACTAGGGTTTTTAAAATGATTTATTACCATGATTATTAACCATGGTGGGTTAATCATGGGATTAGGTCTTTTGGGTTTAAATTAAGTTAATTAGTTGATTAGTAGTTGTTTTAATTTGAATTTGTGTTAGGTGTTGACTTGTGAGAGAGAGAGAGAGTGCATCATGGCTTTAAGCCATGCTTGCAATCATGAGGAGAGAGAGAGAGAGGAGGGTTGACATTTGAGTGATGGTTGTTTTCCTCTCATTTCCTTGTTTCTCTCAAGTCTTACACACACTCATACACACACACTTACATCTTCCAAACCCCCCAGCAGCAGCGACAGGAGCTAGAGGCAACAGCAGCAGTAGAGAGAATTAGCAGCAGCAGCAACAAGCTTCACAGCAGTAGCAGCAGCAAACATAACAGCAACAGCACCAAGTGCAGCCCTTCCCTGCACCTCCTTCTTCTTCCTCCAGCTACCTAGGGTTAAGTATGAGGTATATTTCCTAAACTTATTCCCTAGTTGCTTGGTTAGAGTAGTTTTGCATCGGTTAGTGGTTTTTAGTGCGTTTTAGTGCGATATGAGGTGTTTAGTGGGAACCTTGTGCTAGTGTGGTGTAAATTGGTTTCAGTAGGTTGTTAGTGGGTTGTTGAGACCATATTAACCTAGTTTAACCCCAATTGCACTAAAATACCACCAGTTTCCCTAATTGATGCAATTTATCGTATTTGTGCAAAATTGAGGTTTTCTGGAACTGCTTTTGACCCGATGAGTTCTGAATGAAATTGAGGATACTGCAGTGTAGTGGAGATGTGCTGGTACCCTAGCTAGAACCTGACCCCTTAATTCACCCCTTTGGCCGCCAATTTCTTCATTCTGGCCGCTAATTGCGGCCAGATGGATAGGGTTTGGGTTAGGGTTTGGTCCTGTGGGTGTCTGCTAGTGTGTAGGGTGCTGTGATATATATATTTTTGTAAGTTTAGTTCTGTATAGAAATCTGGGACCAAATACCTATTTTGCCGTTTTTCTAAACCTTCGCGACATGCGTGATACGTGAGTAGGTTTGGGGTTTCTGCGTATCGCGACGCGTCAGGGTAGTTTCAGGCGCGTGATCACACGTTTTAGCGTATCGCGCACACGCGCGATTGGTTTGCGACACGGGTTTCTAGTTGGACCGTAATGTCGCGTTTCTGTGAAATTGAGATTATGTGTGATATATGTTGTGTGATTCTAGGTTCGCAGGCCAGTGAGACGGACGCTGCGAAGAAGGGCAAGCAAGTCGTCGGCTACACTTAGCGCGAGACTTCGGTGAGTAGATTTCACATCTACGGGAATATCGCCCGCATGGCGTTATGCGTCAGGGCTGATAGGACTTTGTTATTATATATTGCATTTACCCCATGGACTGTCATTGCATATTGCATTCCCTGCTGTGTTTATATATATATGCTTAGAACTGATAGAACACCGCACAATTACTAACGGTTTATGTTGCACGGGCACTATTTGCATGCTACACACACACCGTTAGTAATTGCCATGCCACACTCACTGTAGAGCTGCCATGATTATATTGCTGTAGTTTATCTTACATATGATTGGTGGTGATTTCCTGGAAATTGGGAGCCGCACGATATCTTTAAAAATGGAAACTATTTTTAAAAGCGGTTTTCCCCTTCTGCTCATACCATGGATTGATTTACATTGTACCTCGCATTGGATTTACTTATTGGTGTTGGATTTAATGCGATTTCTGGTTTTGAGGACCGTGGAAGTATTTAAGAAAAGATGCACTATTTTGAAAAACCCGGTACCTCGTGATATGATATTTTGGTGTGTCCACCATGCGTTTTCTCGGTGCTGAGACGTGTGCTTGAAACCCGATTCGAGGAGTGGATGATCCGTCTGCGGGTTCGTGGTGGGCCCGGTATGGTTCCCCTCGGTGAGATGATCGATGGGTTTTGCCGATTGAGCCTGGAGGCGGGCGAGTACCTACCGGTGATTGGTTGGACCTGGCAGTTGTCCGGAGGATTCTGACCAGAGTCGAGAGATGGATGCGGGATGATCCGTACTGCCGGGGCCAAAGGACGATACCGCAGACGGACCCCGTGGGCCGATCCGGACTGACCGAGCCCGATATACGAGGATTTGCGTGTCGATGCTGGACACGAGTATTTTATGATATTTTGGGTGCCGATGTTGGGCACTCGTGATTTCTCAGAGATGTACAGGATTTGAGGGCCGATGGGTGTGCCGGCGCCTGAGTGTATTTGGGATTTGGGTGCAGTCTGAGGCACCGATTATTGCTCTCCATGTTGACATATCCATGTAGATGTTATTTATCCCATGCTCAGTATTGATTACTATATACCTCATCCTGTAGCATTTACCTGATAGAGCACTTGCATTACTATTGCATCCACTGTTTGGCATGCATTGACATTATCTGCTGGCATTAGTAGAGCCGCGCTATATGTGCATGCTCGCGATCACCTTTATATGTTATCTTTATTCACGAGTTGGCAACTCACCCCCGTTGTGCCACAATATTTGCAGGTTGCCCTTGGGAATAGTCACGGCTGGCTGTTTACCGCATCTTTTGCCACAGATACCGTTGCTGAGGCGAGTTAGCCTTTTTGCTGTTAGGTGGTTTTTTTTATGGTATCTGTTATCCTTCAGTTGTATATTGATGTATCTAGTATTCTCCATCTACCTTTCTGTAATGACTTAGAGACAGTTGTGAGGACGATGTGTATGATTTTATACTCTGGTGTCGAGCTCGCATGTGAGCCGACTTTATTTTATGCAGTCTTATCTTTGTGATATTTGTCCTTGCTTTATCATGTATTCTTCGCTACGGCGTCGTATATCATATTGTGATGCTTTATTCATTTAAGTTGTTATTTCTGCTACACCGTGCTTTTACCCGACTTGCGGGACAAATGTTTAAAAAAATGAAATGTTGCCAAAATTATAAAAATTATAACTCTTGAACTAAAAAGGATTTCTACTAAATAAATGGAAGTTTCTCAGATATGTATGTCTGTTTTTTTCAAAAATGTTATAATCACTCTTTATTTATTGGTTTTGATTTCTGGGTTCGGCTTACTTAGCCGCGTTACGCCTGTAGACGTTGCGTGGTTAAGTGCCGGTCACGAGTCGAAATTCTCGGGTCGTGACATCATCAAGGAATTCAAAGAAGCAACCCAATAAAATGGTCCCAGATTTTAGTTCAGGTGAAAACAAGGTGCATAAACAGTAGTGGGGTGATGTATATGAAGCATATGAATTACAGAAGCAACCTAGACCCCAAACTCCTCCATGTGGCTGGCCATCGACCCATAAAATCCGGCCACCTCGGTTCTAGTTGCATGGAATTGGTTCATACTGGCAGGGTGGCTTCCTATGGCACTAACTAGGTCTCTGGTATTATTTTTTTTTCTCAGAAACTCCCCAGGTCATCCCAGATTCCCTGCACCCACAATACAACACAAAACCGACATTCCGATATCTAAAGATCAAGTTTGGTTTTGTCACTGGTTTGGTCCAGGATTTAGACTCTATGGGAGGTTTAAGGTCACTACTAAACCTTAATTACACAGTCACAACTCATGAAACCCTCAAGACCTCATCTTGGAATTTTCCAACGTCACTAAACCTCACAAAAACCTTTCTAAACTTAAATAGATGCTAAAGCAAATGTATAACTACACTAATGGTTAGAAAATTACCTCATTTGGCACTCAAGAATCCCCTACGGCATCAAAATCCTATTTTTCTTTGTTCCCCATGCTTGCAGTGAGCTTGTTCATGTTTTTGGTGAAGGAAATGATGTGTTTTGAGTTATTTTTGGTGGTGTTGTGCGGGTTTGAGGTGGTGGAGGGAAGAGGGCAGCTAAGTGAGAGGAGGAAGAAGAAAAAATGAAGATGACAAAATGAAACAAGAAGCCATGGCTCAAGGAGACCCCCTCACCTCTCTCTCTCATGCCAATGCCTATTTGTTTAATCATTTTCCTTTTTCATTTCGTTTCTTTTGTTTTCTCTTTTCTTTATTTTTTCTAAAACAAAACCATGCATAGAAAAAGAAAAGGACATGCTAGAAAAATGTAAAATTTGTATTATGACATTGTACATGTCATGTGCACAAATCAAGCTTAAAGTGCGATTAATGATATTTAATCGCGATTAGCATAAAAATGAAATATAATTAATCGTAAAGAATTTATAATTTGCTTCAATCACATAAATCTCTCCAAAAATCATCATTCAAATAATTTTCCAATATTTCCCCAAATTATCGGTATTTAATTATACCGCATTATTAAAATAATCATAATATTTATTATTTTATTATATAAATTCCCAAAAATAATATTTTATTTTTCTGAAATGTTACAAAAAAGAATGAAGCAACTAAGGGAAAAAATATCTCAAGTCTTCACAAATGTCTCACCACCACAACAAATATCAAGCATGCTAGAATATCATATCATGAGTCACACAATGAGTCACCCTATGTGTCACCAACATGAGTCACTAAGTAGCATGCTTGAATTAAAGCTAAGCACACTCATCCCTCCACCTCAATTAACCATTTAACCTAAATGGTTAATAAATATAATGAAGTGTAATCCTTCTAGAAATGATCTTGTAATAAATTACAAGAATGCCCCTCAACGGTATATACATAACCGTATCCGTATTCCGAAAAATACGAATACAATGAGACAAAAACAATCCAACAATATAATACTAGGATCCGGCTTAAACCAAAGCCCACTAGTATTATCTGTCCGAATCATGATACATTGTCACGACCCAAAAATTGCCCGTGACGGCCCTAATACTACGCAACGCCTAAAGACGCAACATAGTAAAAGAAAGCCCAACCAAGAAAATACGGAAAAGATAATACAAGTTTCTGAAACAATTGAAATCACAACTCAAATTCTTTAAAAGTCTTACTTTCTTTCTTTAAAAATTTAGCAACGCCCCCTTTTTATAAAGACTAGTCAAGATGAATACAACAGAAAATAAAGGCAGTGGAGAAAAAGCTGTATATAAAAGACATCAAATCCACAATAATACACATAACGTCCTCACCAAGTCTCTAAGTCAACCATACAATAGTAGATGGAGAGTACAAAATACAACGAATGTACAATATGAAATACAGATAATCATCTAACCCACCTAAGCAAAAAGGTACTGTGAGCTGATGCGGTATCTGTAGCAAAAGATGATAGCTGGATAGCTGAATGGAGGAATAGCCTGCCTCGACTACTCTAGGGAACAACCTGAAACACCTGTGGCACAACGGGGGTGAGTTGCCAACTCGTGAATAGAAGATAACATATGCAGGTAATCGCAGGAATGTACGTACAGCATGAATCTAAGATATGCGATTACAGTAATAACATGTCATGCAAATGCTGAAATAAGGGAAGTACAGTAACAGGTACAATCCATATGTGAAGCAGTAATAACATGACAATAATATGCAATAACCATGCAATAGGGATATGAGAAAGTAGATATGCAACTATCATAAGGGTACACTACAAGTACTACCAATATATGAATCCGTGCATAAGGTTGATAAGGGTGAGGTATAGGGTGGAATATGACATTTCCCACGGAAACCTGACATCGTGGTAGGATCACAATCCATCAAGACACTCAAATCCCAAATCCTCAAATCAGCCCCCAACTGGGCTCTCACATCACACAGATCTCACATCATGTCAAGTACAATATCGAATAGCTCTCCTATATCTCGAATGTACAAATCGACCATATCTTTCATATCCAATATCCAATCTCAATGAATCACCTAATAACCCAAGTCAAATCTCAAATAATCTCTAACATCCTAAACATATATATATACAGAAATAAATATGATGGGGGCAATACACATATATTAGCGTCCCATTCCACTAATATTGGTGTAAAGGTATATATAACAACTGCTAAATCCCCTGTTATATATACAAAGGTATTAAAAGAAATATCATGAAAACAGTGTGCCAAGCATCGATACAGAAATCCCCGTATATCGGGCTCAGTCAGTCCGGATCGGCCCATGGGGTCCGTCTGCGGTGTCGGCCCTCGGCCCCGGCAGTACAGATCATCCCGCATCCATCTCTCGACTCTGGCCAGTATCCTCCGGACAACTGCCAGGTTCAACCAATCACCGGTAGGTACTCGTCCGCCTCAAGGCTCAATCGGCAAACCCATCGATCTTCTTGCCGCGGGGAACCATACCGGGCCCACCATGTACTCTCATACGGCAACCACACCTCGTATGGAGTATATAATCAGCACCGATAAAACTCATGGTGGACGCGCAAATATCACATCAAGGAAACCGGGTTGTTCAATGTATGCATAATTTTATGAACTCCCACGGTTCCCAAATCCAGAAAACATCATCTAAAATCCAAATGATAATGCGCAAATCCAGGAATAAATGTATGCAATATATCTGAATGCGAGCAGGTAAACAAAAGTATATAGCTGAACAAGATGTATGCAAAATCAATAAGGTACAGCCAAGTATAGGTATCTACCTATAAGAACTGATGTCGTATACCCCCTGGGTATAAGTAACATATGTAGGAAACCCCCCCGGTATAACTAAAATATGTGCATGGTATACCTGTAGCTGTATCGCAAAGTGTATATGTACCTATCACTAATGGTAAGATACACTACAGGTATACGATAAGATAGATGTCAAGTATGATAGGCAATAGAATCTATAAGGGGTTGTGTATGACATGGCAATTATTGACGGTGTGTGTGTAGCATACAATCCGTGCTCGTGCAACATGAACCGTCAATAATGTGTGCAGTGTCCTACGGCTGCTAGTCACAGTACAACTATATCACGGAAATAAAATAAAGGCGCAATTCTAACAATGACGTAGAATGCACGACAGGTATTAGAATCCTAGCCCAGACGCATAACGCCATGCGGGCGATTCCCCTGTAGATGTTAAATCTACTCACCTACACTCCACGCTAGGTGAATCCTACCATCTGCTCCCCCTGTAGCCGTGTCCGTAGTCTCTGTCTGCAAACCTGCAAATACGACATGGAAATCACATATAAGCCAAATATTCCGCGAAACGCGATATCGAACCATAACGAGAAACTCGCATCGCGAACTAAACGCGCGTGTGCACGATACGCTGAATCGTGTGTGTACGCGTCTAAAAGCATCGCGACACGCCGCGATACGCTGGATCACAGAACCCACTCACGTATCGCGCGTATCGCGCAAACACAACGGACATGAAAAACGGTATATGGCCCCAGATTTTCCTACAGGTAAGATATCACAAAACTAGACATGCCAAAGACCTAGACAACACAGCAGGGAACTCTACACAAAACCCGAATACCCCAGCCCCCTTCTTGGCCGCAAATTGCGGCCAAATGGAATTAATTGGCGGCCGGCGCTGGGAGTTAGGGGGTCATGCTCTGGTGGTGTGTTCTAGACCTAGGTAGTATGTCCCAGTCTTCTCAATTTTACACTGAAGGCATCGGGTCACAAGCAGATTCCAGAAGTCACAAATATCGCTTTAAAACACCAATTTTGCACAAAAAGGAAAACCTAAGGTATTTTAGTGAAATCCAGGGAAATTCTCAGTTGAAGTGACCCTATTAACACTAAAATAGGCTAGGTTAACTAACTCAATCATCATATGATCAAACTTCCACACAAAACACCATAATTAGCACTAAACTAGCTAATTGACACTAACCGACACCAATTAACACATAAGCTAGCAATAAGAGGAATTGGGTTCAAGAGCTATACCCTAAAGACCCCCAAGAAGCAGGTGAAGAAGTGTGTGGAGGAGATGAGGGCTGCTGCAGTTGCTGGAGCTCTTCTGTTGCTGTTGCAGAAGCTGCTGCTGTTGCTGATTCTGGTGAAGATGATGATGTTGTTGCTGCTGTTGTTGTCACTGCTGTTGCTTCTGTTGTTGGTGTTGCTTCCTCTGGTGCTGCTGCTGCCACTGCTGTAGGGGTGTGTGTGTGTGTTGATGAAGCTGCTGCTGTTGCTAATGGTGTTGCTGTGACTGTCTGCTGCTGGTGCTGCTTCAGTTATTGTTCTTGCTGTCTTTGTTGCTGCTGCTGCTGAGAGTGTGAGGGTGTGTGTGTGTGTGTGAGAGAGAGTGAGAGAATGAGAGAAAAGAGAATGAGAGATGAGAGAACACAACAAAGACCCCCTTCTCACTCTCTCTCTCCTCATTAAATGATGCATGGCAAAGGCCATGATGCCCCATGCTCTCTCTCTCTCCCCCTCAAAGTCAACCATGAACCAAAACAAAATTCAAAATAAAAACCCTTTTTAAATTCATTTTTCACTTTAAAAAAAACTATCATGACTAATTACAACCATGACACTTAAACAAATATTAAAACTAGATTAGGGAGAAATGGTTAGTTAACCATGGTTGCTAATCATGTTTAACCCCAAAAACAACCCTAGTTATCATGCACAAGTGTGTGTGTGCCTAAAAAAATTCTAATAAAATACACATTAAATAGGATAAAATATTTAAAACTAAATTTGGTACACTTTTTGCTAAAAACTATATATTAAAATATAAATAGCTACAAAACACATTCTAAGGTGTTACAATCTCCCCCTCCTAAAAAGAAATTCGTCCTCGAATTTAAAAATATACTGATACGCGCACCTTCAAAGGGAAGATTACAACTCCCAAATCTCGCTCGCAGCCTCCAAGTGATTATCTCACTATACGGCTACGTCTAAGAAAACCCTCCACAGGTAGCAAGACCATTGATCGATGTTTCTCCACCTGCTGAGCCATTAACACAATTGGCTGCGGGTGAACGAAAGATCGCGTCTAAGCTAAATGGTCTGGTGCTAAATCATGTGAGAAAGTCATGAAGGTAATTGTAGAGTATCATCATAAGGAATACGGGGTGAAAATCCAATAATCTGGGCGGAAGAGCCAAATTAAAGGCAACGAAACTAACTCGCTTATAGGATCTTAAAAGGACCTAAATCCTGGGACAAACTTCCCAAAATCCAACACCGTCATTCTTCGGAAAGTCCATAGGAATACATGATCTGTCTCTGCGAACTCGAGTCTATGACCAACACAGTCATCATAAGACCTCAGTTCGAAATGGACAATCCCCATCCTGACCTAACACAACTGGACCGTCTCCGAAGTCTCTAGACTAGCCGGGGTCCAAAGTCCTACTTATGCGGAGTCAGAAGAACAACAGACGGGTGATTGACACGACCTAACCCCTAAGCCTAAGGGTGGCCAATTGGAGTGTCTCCTGATAACAGCTATCGAAGGAGAACCCTAACGATGGCGAGTGACGATCCCCAACCGCTGTCAACAAAAGCACAAACACACAACTTTAATAAAACAACTGAGCAAACTGAGTATAACCGGACGGCAAGAATCCGAATGGAGTCACACCCTGACTAAACTTGCGTAGAAACCATAACGAAATTCGTGGAGATCTGCTCCCATTCCTACTTCGGAACGGTAAAAGGTTGCAACTCTCCAGCCGGCCTCAGATGCTCGACCCAAGCACACAACAAGACAGACACCTTGAAATGAATCCTGACTTCTCTTAACATCCCTGTCCACCCGTAACTATCTCACAAGTCACGTTAAGCGTTGGTGGAACTTGAATGCATATAGAGAGTTGACAGATGTGCATGCTCTAGGATTATACGTCTCTACCCGATGAAACCAGGTACGCAAACGCGTCCCTAACTTAGCACATCATTGTCACAAATCAAGGTCTCCGAATCATTACCCAGCCGAGTATGCTCAAGTATCACTGACGAACGAGCATCGGCGGGCAGTGTCTCGTGAAAACGACTTAAGGAAAGTGGTCGGGCACGGACATGAGCAAGCTGTTCACTCCGTAGAGACGAACTAAAGCTGTACTCAACGATCACACAAGAACTGTAAATCTGCAGGAGACTATCACAACAATCAAAATCCGCTGCAGGAAGATATACATTAAGCTCTAGTGGTCCATGGAAAATCTGACACGACTCTCAAGCAAGTAGTGTCCCTAAATTTCCAACGCAAAACCACCGCGGCCATCTCCAGATCAAGAGTGGAATATCCTTCTCGTACTTCCTCTAAATGTAGGGAAGCAAAAGCGATAACTCTATGGTGTCCTCTCAGTACACACTCGAGCCCACTCAAGAAACATTACAGTTAAACAACAAAGTCGCCCGGACCAAAAGCAAAGAAAGAACTGATGCAGTTGTTAACAGAATCTCCAACTGCCGAAAACTCCATATACATGCCTCAGTCCACAGAAAAGAAACCTCCATCTTGGTCAATTCAGTCGACGGTGCAGCACTACTCTAGCAATCCTGCGTGAAACGGCGGTAAAAACCTGCTAAGCCCAAAATCTGCGGATCTCCGTCCTGCACACATGTCTGGACCTAAGCTGTACGGCCACGACCTCCCTCGGGACCATACAAAACCGTCTCCCGTGACTACAAGACCTAGGAGTTAACACAAAACAAGCCTGAAGAAACACTCCGAGAATTTAGCAAACTGCTGGTGCATTCCCAATATCTGTATAACAAATTCCCAAGTGTTACTCCTGTTCCTCAAGACACATTAGTTAGACCAGAATGTCGTAAATAACACAACAATAACTGGTCGAGGAACGGCCTGAAGAAATCTAGTTCATCATATTTACAAATGCTGCCAGGGCACTAGTGAATCCTACGACTCACCAAAAACACACAAGACCGTAGCACGCACAAGGCAGTCTTCGGAATACCATCACTCCGAACCTACAATAATGATGACCTGATCCCGAACAAACTTAGAAAATGTCTCGCACTCTGGAGCTGATCGAAGAAATCGTCAATGTGAGGTAAGGGATACCTATTCGCACCGTAAGACAGTTCAATTAACGATCCGTCGATACACAACCTCAAACTGCCGTCTTTCTCCTTGACGAACAGAAATCGGAGCTTCCAAAAGCGAAATACTCAGACACACAAAACTCCCCAAACCACAACTCTGCAGCTGATCCTTAAGCTCCCAAGCTTCGCCGGCTCATCCGGAACAACGTCGGAAAAACTCTCGCGCGAAAAGAACCCGGTCCAACAATCCCACTGCGGCTCCGGTATCACAAATGAACGCCAAGAATTCACGACATCACCTCAGTAGCCGACTAGCGAAAAAGGCTGAATTCAAGCTGTGAAAGGCGGCACAACTATCCACCTGCACAACAAGAACTGACTTGCCGGGGAAACAACCCTGACTGTTTCCTCACGGTAGTCCACAGACGCCTAACACGTTGTTGATCAGTCCGTGCCCCAGGAGAACGTCAAATCCAACATCTCTAGAAGGATCGAAACGACGGACGAATCTCTATCTCCTAACCGATTGGCACATAACTGAAATACGCGTCGCGCAACAAAAGGATCGCCGACAGAAGTTAAAACAAACTACTACTAATCTACCCAACAACGGTACAAGTATGAAGAACAACGAACACATCAAAAGAACATATAAATAAAAGATACCTGAAAACTCCACATTGGACGTCTGCGCGTCCCGATATGTAGAAGCAAACTCCTGTGTCTGCCCTCTACTCGCAACTGGATGAACTCCTCTGGTAGACTGAGCCCTCTGAGCAATTCTTCCACGTCCACGGCCTCTCTGAATACGACTCTGACGAGGTGCTAAGGAACAATCCCTGACGAAGTGCTGAAGGCTTCTGCATCGAAAACATCCACGCGCTGACTGCTGACCATCCTGGGGATAAGAGCTGAACGACTGTCCTCGTCCTAAAGCCTCTGCTACTCCCGCGGTGGCCATGAAATCTGTCTCGATGACCAAACCTCTGTCTCTGGGCTGGTACGCTGGTATGAGTCCTCCACTGTCCTGGAACTCTCTGAGCCTCTGGAATATGCGCCTCGTCAACTGGAGCTGCAACTACTGGTGCTATGTAAGTGACGGACTGCTGCATGCTGATTGTAAGGGACAACTGAGTAACAGAGGTGACAACCTCCTGTCGTAGCTCCCGAACGACATCAACCAAAGAGCACATCGTCTGGCAGAAGTCCTACATCTCTGCCAAAAGTCTATCCATGGTATAGATCGTAGGCTGATCCGTCTGCACCTGTGCAACTAGAGTGCCATCCTGGTCAGTACTCGTCTCACCCGAGCCAACTCTGATCTCGGCCCTCGCTGCATTACTCTGAGTCCCCATAGTCATCGGCGGCAAGGCTATAATAGATATAAGATCCGATGAGAATAAGGAAATCGAATCTTAGGGATAGGAATATCAAGGAAGGAATTTCAAGCAAATTGTATTTAGGTCGCTTAATGCAAAGTACCGCGCTGTGGGTATGCTGCAGACATACACACACTACATTACTCTGCTTAAGCTACCTACTCCATCATACTAAGGTCATCCTACACTCCGAAAGGTAAAACCTAACGCTCTAATACCAACTTTGTCACGACCCAAAAATGGCCCGTGACGGCCCTAATACTACGCAACGCCTAATGACGCAACATAGTAAAAGAAAGCCCAACCAAGAAAATACGGAAAAGATAATACAAGTTTCTGAAACAATTGAAATCACAACCTAAATTCTTTAAAAGTCTTACTTTCTTTCTTTAAAAATTTAGCAACGCCCCCTTTTTATAAAGACTAGTCAAGATGAATACAACAGAAAATAAAGGCAGTGGAGAAAAAGCTGTATATAAAAGACATCAAATCCACAATAATACACATAACGTCCTCACCAAGTCTCTAAGTCAACCATACAATAGTAGATGGAGAGTACAAAATACAACGAATGTACAATATGAAATACAGATAATCATCTAACCCACCTAAGGAAAAAGGTACTGTGAGCTGATGCGGTATCTGTAGCAAAAGATGATAGCTGGATAGCTGAATGGAGGAATAGCCTGCCTCGACTACTCTGGGGAACAACCTGAAACACCTGTGGCACAACGGGGGTGAGTTGCCAACTCGTGAATAGAAGATAACATATGCAGGTAATCGCAGGAATGTACGTACAGCATGAATCTAAGATATGCGATTACAGTAATAACATGTCATGCAAATGCTGAAATAAGGGAAGTACAGTAACATGTACAATCCATATGTGAAGCAGTAATAACATGACAATAATATGCAATAACCATGCAATAGGGATATGAGAAAGTAGATATGCAACTATCATAAGGGTACACTACAAGTACTACCAATATATGAATCCGTGCATAAGGTAGATAAGGGTGAGGTATAGGGTGGAATATGACATTTCCCACGGAAACCTGACATCGTGGTAGGATCACAATCCATCAAGACACTCAAATCCCAAATCCTCAAATCAGCCCCCAACTGGGCTCTCACATCACATAGATCTCACATCATCTCAAGTACAATATCGAATAGCTCTCCTATATCTCGAATGTACAAATCGACCATATCTTTCATATCCAATATCCAATCTCAATGAATCACCTAATAACCCAAGTCAAATCTCAAATAATCTCTAACATCCTAAACATATATATATATATACAGAAATAAATATGATGGGGGCAATACACATATATTAGCGTCCCATTCCACTAATATTGGTGTAAAGGTATATATAACAACGGCTAAATCCCCTGATATATATACAAAGGTATTAAAAGAAATATCATGAAAACAGTGTGCCAAGCATCGACACAGAAATCCACGTATATCGGGCTCCGTCAGTCCGGATCGGCCCACGGGGTCCGTCTGCGGTGTCGGCCCTCGGCCCCGGCAGTACAGATCATCCCGCATCCATCTCTCGACTCTGGCCAGTATCCTCCGGACAACTGCCAGGTCCAACCAATCACCGGTAGGTACTCGCCCGCCTCCAGGCTCAATCGGCAAACTTGTCGATCTTCTTGCCGAGGGGAACCATACCGGGCCCACCATGTACTCTCATACGGCAACCACACCTCGTATGGAGTACATAATCAGCACCGATAAAACTCATGGTGGACGCGCAAATATCACATCAAGGAAACCGGGTTGTTCAATGTATGCATAATTTCATGAACTCCCGCGGTTCCCAAATCCAGAAAACATCATCTAAAATCCAAATGATAATGCGCAAATCCAGTAATAAATGTATGCAATATATCTGAATGCGAGCAGGTAAACAAAAGTATATAGCTGAACCAGATGTATGCAAAATCAATAAGATACAGCCAAGTATAGGTATCTACCTATAAGAACTGATGTCGTATACCTCCTGGGTATAACTAACAAATGTAGGAAACCCCCCCGGTATAACTAAAATATGTGCATGGTATACCTGTAGCTGTATCGCAAAGTGTATATGTACCTATCACTAATGGTAAGATACACTACAGGTATACGATAAGATAGATGTCAAGTATGATAGGCAATAGAATCTATAAGGGGTTGTGTGTGACATGGCAATTATTGACGTTGTGTGTAGCATACAATCCGTGCTCGTGCAACATGAACCGTCAATAATGTGTGCAGTGTCCTACGGCTGCTAGTCACAGTACAACTATATCACGGAAATAAAATAAAGGCGCAATTCTAACAATGACGTAGAATGCGCGACAGGTATTAGAATCCTAGCCCAGACGCATAACGCCATGCGGGCGATTCCCTTGTAGATGTTAAATCTACCCACCTACACTCCACGCTAGGTGAATCCTACCATCTGCTCCCCCTGTAGCCGTGTCCGTAGTCTCTGTCTGCAAACCTGCAAATACGACATGGAAATCACATATAAGCCAAATATTCAGCGAAACGCGATATCGAACCATAACGAGAAACTCGTGTCGCGAACTAAACGCGCGTGTGCACGATACGCTGAATCGTGTGTGTACGCGTCTAAAACCATCGCGACACGCCGCGATACGCTGGATCACAGAACCCACTCACGTATCGCGCGTATCGCGCAAACACAACGGACATGAAAAACGGTATATGGCCCCAGATTTTCCTACAGGTAAGATATCACAAAACTAGACATACCAAAGACCTAGACAACACAGCAGGGAACTCTACACAAAACCCCAACACCCCAGCCCCCTTCTTGGCCGCAAATTGCGGCCAAATGGAATTAATTGGCGGCCGGCGCTGGGAGTTAGGGGGTCATGCTCTGGTGGTGTGTTCTAGACCTAGGTAGTATGTCCCAGTCTTCTCAATTTTACACTGAAGGCATCGGGTCACAAGCAGATTCCAGAAGTCACAAATATCGCTTTAAAACACCAATTTTGCACAAAAAGGAAAACCTAAGGTATTTTAGTGAAATCCAGGGAAATTCTCAGTTGAAGTGACCCTATTAACACTAAAATAGGCTAGGTTAACTAACACAATCATCATATGATCACACTTCCACACAAAACACCATAATTAGCACTAAACTAGCTAATTGACATTAACCGACACCAATTAACACATAAGCTAGCAATAAGAGGAATTGGGTTCAAGAGCTATACCCTAAAGACCCCCAAGAAGCAGGTGATGAAGTGTGTGGAGGAGATGAGGGCTGCTGCAGTTGCTGGAGCTCCTTCTGTTGCTGTTGCAGAAGCTGCTGCTGTTGCTGATTCTGGTGAAGATGATGATGTTGTTGCTGCTGTTGTTGTCACTGCTGTTGCTTCTGTTGTTGGTGTTGCTGCCTCTGGTGCTGCTGCTGCCACTGCAGTAGGGGTGTGTGTGTGTGTTGATGAAGCTGCTGCTGTTGCTAATGGTGTTGCTGTGACTGTCTGCTGCTGGTGCTGCTTCAGTTATTGTTGTTGCTGTCTTTGTTGCTGCTGCTGCTGAGAGTGTGAGGGGGTGTGTGTGTGTGTGTGAGAGAGTGAGAGGATGAGAGAAAAGAGAATGAGAGATGAGAGAACACAACAAAGACCCCTTCTCACTCTCTCTCTCTCCTCATTAAATGAGGCATGGCAAAGGCCATGATGCCCCATGCTCTCTCTCTCCCCCCCTCAAAGTCAACCATGAACCAAAACAAAATTCAAAATAAAAACCCTTTTTAAATTCATTTTTCACTTTAAAAAAAACTATCATGACTAATTACAACCATGACACTTAAACAAATATTAAAACTAGATTAGGGAGAAATGGTTAGTTAACCATGGTTGCTAATCATGTTTAACCAGAAAAACATCCCTAGTTATCATGCACAAGTGTGTGTGTGCCTAAAAAAATTCTAATAAAATACACATTAAATAGGATAAAATATTTAAAACTAAATTTGGTAAACTTTTTGCTAAAAACTATATATTAAAATATAAATAGCTACAATACACATTCTAAGGTGTTACATACATGTACAAGTGCATGTATATGATCGAACCCTACCGTAAAACCATACGGCCTCTACATCGTTTCGCTCGAAGGAGGGAAACCCTCTGTGTAGGACTCTAAAGACTCGTCAATAGGCTGGCAGTGGGTTTAACCACAAGCACGTCAGCGGCACTTGCTGCACATAACGGCTACCGAGGTTTTGAGCGAAAGGAAGGTCGATGAGCAAACTCATCCTGACCCCTACTGAGCCTGTCAGTGACAATATCCGTATAGTACGGTCTGTTCGTCTAAGAGTATCGCATATCGAGTTTAGGGGGTGGGTAAAGTCAAACCCCTAAAACGCGACATTTCTTGTCGGTATGAAGCCCATCAAAAATTGAGAAACTACTGATCCAAATCAGTAATTCTCGACTACCTTGATCAAGGGTTTCTGGTGATGGCCACCCATGCACTGCATGACATCAACCCCCAATACCGGGAGAGACGAATCCCCGACGATCCGCTGACTGTCTCCAAGTGGCTCAGGACTGTACCTAACTAAAACCTGTTTGCACGAATCATTTGAGCCGTGGTAGGGTAGTAATCAAAGCACAGTGGGAACTCACACGAGACAAATGACGATCTCAGGTCAACAGACTAATCTGTACACATGTCACCTGGAAACTACTATTTGACAATAGGTATAATACCAACTAGCAGGTTCCCGGCGAGTCCGTCCAGTGTACTCATAACCCAATGAGCACCTGCATACTATTTTAGATGAACAAATTAACACCAATGGCTTGTGAGACCAGCTACCACCCCTCGTCGGGGTCTCGATCAGTATACACTAGTCTACTCTGGAGTATCAATGCCCAGTCTTGATACTCCAATGACTAGGGACATTTAAGTATATGCTTACAGACCACCCTGCTCCAACGTATATGATCGCCATCATAATGATGGTAGTCAAGCAAGAATCCTATGGGCTCTAGCAACATATAATAGTGAACTGTAATGCCACCTAAAGCATGTACATCATGATAAAGATAAACCAGATAGCATACTATCATCTTTAGTAAGACTGTTCCACCCGTATAGGTCCTCCCTCAATCATCTAATCACGGCCTGCGATTACAATAATTGACTTGAGGGCACTATAGCCAACACCTATACTGCACCCGGCCAAACTGTTCCTATCACAAAAGTTCTCCATGAAAGATCTGGGTGATGCCTCCTACATCGTGGGAATAAAGATATATAGTGATAGATCTAAAAGGATGTTGGGATTGTCCCAATCCAGGTACATAGATATCATAATAAAGAGATTTATTATGGAAGATTCTAAGTGTGGTAATTTACCTGCTTATTCAGGAATCGCTCTCTCCAAAGAGATGTCTCCTAAGACTGAGTTGGAGAGGGCTCGCATGAACGTGATACCCTATGTTTCTGCAGTTGGGTCTATCATGTACGCGATATTATGCACCAGGTCGGATGTAGCCTACGCACTTTGTGTGGTAAGTAGGTATCAATCAGACCAAGGGAAGAGTCACTGGATAGCTGTGAAGAACATTTTAAATACTTGAGAAGGACTAAAGAGATGTTCTTGGTGTATGGTAACGGAGAACTCCAAGTGGGGTCCTTTACCGATTCGATCTTCCAGATTGATACGGATGACAACAAGTCTATCTCGGGCTTTATCTTTACCCTCAATGTAGGGGCGGTACGTTGGAAAAGTTCCAAGCAAGATACTATTGCAGACTCGCGATGGAGACTGAATACATCGCTTCCAACGATGCTGCCAAAGAGACTGTCTGGATAAAGAAGTTCATTATTGAACTTGGTGTGGTTACATCCATTGAAGATCCAATACCCTTATATTGTGATAACAATGGAGTTGTGGCTTTGGCCAAGGAACCCCGGTCCCATCAGCGATCCAGACATATTCTGAGGCAATATCACCTGATCCGGGAGATAGTTGATCGCCGGGAGATCGAGGTCAGGAGAGTAGACATGAAGGACAACACGGCGGATCCACTCATAAAGGCCCTCCTCCAGACACAGTTCGAGAGAGTTTTTGGGATGTTAGGTATGCGATACTTCAAGAGCTGGTTTTAGTTCAAGTAGGAGATTCTTAAGAATATGTATGCCCTAGAGGCCATTATTTTATATTATTGTGGATGCTTGGACTTATATATAGGACATTCTTACTCGACATGATAGTATGCTATCTGGTTGCTCTTTATCTTAATATGTGCACTTATTTTAGTTTACTATCACTTTCATACGTGTTGATAAATCCCTTAGGATTGTAAGTCGATGTCGTGCACCACGCGGGTCCGTGGGGAGGCGGAATTTACAAAAAACGATTTTAACAAAGCTCGCAACACTAACTAAACTCCAGGATCAATACAGAACCTTAACTAGCAAACTACTTGGAGGTTTAAATACTCGCTAAGAGTTTTATACCTCCGTGTACAAGTTCTTCGGGCCTTCTTATCCACTTCTTTAGCTCCTCATGTAAGTCAATGTCGCAAACCCCGCGGGTTCACGGGGAGGCAGAATATATAAAAAACGATTTTCACAAAGCTCGCAACACCGACTCGAACTCCAGGATCGATACTAAACCCTAACTAGAAAACTACTGAGGTTAACTACTAGGATAGAATGTTATACCTCATGAATTCATGTCCTTCGGGTCTTCTTGTCGCTATCCACCTCCTCGTCATAGGCTCCAAGGATCATAACGGATTGATGCTTCCTCGTTGGCCTCCTCGAGTCAAAGACGATGATCCACCCGAGAGTCTATAGTCCGGGCACCAACCTCAAATCCGAGGTAGTTAGGGCACCTAATTCGCTACACTAGATGACCGGGGTGATGTAGAGATTGTAGATGGATTGGTATGTCTCTAAAAGCCTTAGGTTTCTCAACACATAAGACATGAAAGGCTAGAGGTGGAAGAATTTGAGCTTGAGGAAAAGATAGTGAAGGGTTAGCATAGAATTGAGAGTGTACTCTCTTGTGAATTATGAAACATGCAATCATGCAATAGAAAAATCTAAATACAAAATCAAGCATGGTTCATAAATCATTTAGTGTGTCATGGCATGAAAACCCTCCATGTGTCACCAAGAGCCATGCTCCATATTATGCAAACCTCCACCTCATTTCCTCCACCTCATAATGTAATTAATCATTTAACCTAAATGGTTAATACAAAATATGAGGTGTCATCTTCTAGAAACATTCTTGAGTAAATTACCAGAATGCCCCTCATCCGTATATACATACCCGTATCCATATTCCGAAAAATACGAATAAAAAAGAGGCGAAAATAATCCATCAGTATAATACTAGGATCCGGCTTAAACCAAAGCCCACTAGTATTATCTGTCCAAATCATCATCCGTGCACAAGTACACATACGTGATCGAACCCTGTCGTAAAACCATACGACCTCTAAATCTTTTGCCCGATGTAGGGAAACCCTTTGTGGGGGACTCTAAATACTCCACATTACGCTGCAAGTGGGTTTAACCATAAGCTGTCAGCGGTACTAGCTGCACATAACGGCTACCTAGGTATCTGTTGATAAGATGGCTGATGAGCAAACTCATCTGAACTCCTACTGAGCCTGTCTGTGACAATTTCCGTACAGTCTGGTCTGTTCGTCTAAGAGTATCACATATCGGGCCTAAGGGGCGGTAATCATCAGATCCCTAATAGTGCAATAAGTCGTGTGGGAGTGTAGCCCAAAATACTCTGAGAAACTACTGGAGTACCTACCAGTAAATCTCGCTTGCCTTGGCCAAGAACTTTGTGTAATGGACTTCCGAACACAGCATGATATCAACCCCTAATACCGGGAGAGACGAATCCTATTTAACCGCAACTGCCTCCAAGTGCTTTGGGACTGCACCTAACTACCACATGTTTGCACGACTCCTTCGATCCGTGGTAGGGTAGTAATCTAAGAACAGTGGGAACACACTCGAAGCGAAATAACAGTGTCAAGTCAACAGACTATGCTGTACTCTTGTCACCTAGGAACCGCTACCCGACGATAAGTATAATACCCACCAGCAGTTCCCTATGAGTCATGTCCAGTGTACTCATACCCAATGAGCTCCTGCATACTATCTCCAGTATGACGTACTAATGGATGTGGGACAGACCATCTCCCCTACTGGGATGAGAAGCGTATACACTAGTCTACTCTGGAGTATCGATGCCCGTTTCGATAATCCTATGACTAGGGACCTGTATAAGGATGTGCTTATAGACTACTCAGCCCCCACTAGTTTGACTGCTATCACAACGCTGGTAGTCAAGCAAAGATCCTAAGGGCTCTACCAATATGTATGAGCGATATGCAAAAACGCATGCACATATTGAGCTAGAAAAAAACCAGGTAGTATACTGCCATTTCGAGAAAGACTGTTAATATATCCGTGTATATCCCAAGCTTCTATTAAATAATATTCAAACCAGTATGATACAATAATGGCCTCTAGGGCATATATCGCTAACAATCTCCCAGTTGCACTAGGGCCATGTATTGGCATATCAGACCTTTCATCTCGAATAGCCACTCTAACTATGTATGAGGGATGGCCTTTGTGAGTGGATTTGCATTGTTGTTCTCCGTATCTAGTCTCCTCACCTCGATCCCCCGGCAATCAACGATCTTCCTGATCAGGTGGTACCGCCTCAAGATATGTCTGGACTTCTGATGGTACCTTGGTTCCTTCGCTAAAGCTATAGCGCCGTTGTTGTCGAAATACGGTGGTATTGGAACAACAATGGTTGGAACCACCTGATGTTCAGTTAAGAACTTTCTCATGCAGACTGCTTCTTTTGCAGCGTCACAAGCAGTGATATACTCTGTTTGCATCGTCGAGCCGGCAACGGTGTACTGTTTGGAGCTCTTCCAACAGACCGCACCTCCATTGAGGGTAAAGACATAAACCGATATGGATTTGGAGTCATCCTTGTCGCTATGGAAGCTAGAGTCAGCAAAGGCCTCGATCTGGAGGTCTTATTTGCCGTACACCAAGAACATCTCCTTAGTACTTTTCAGGTACTTGAGAATGTTCTAAAAACTGCTATCCAGTGTTTCTCCCGTAGGTTTGACTGATACCAGCTTACCACGCTTAGTGCGTAAGCAAAATCAAGTCTGGTACACAACATCGCATACATTATTGAGCCTACTGCAGAAGTATAAGGTTTAATCGACATGCGATCCCTTTCCCAATCAGTCTTGGGAGATATCTCTTTGGAGAGGGTAATTCCGTGCCAAGCCGGTAAACTACCGCGCTTTGAATCTTCCATACTAAATCTTTTTATTATGGTGTCGATGTACCTTGACTGTGAAAGTCCCACCATTCTCTTTGATCTATCACGATAGATCTGAATTCCCCAGAATGTAGGTGGCATCACACAGGTCTTTCATGGAGAACCTCTGTGACTAGAATCCTTTGTCTGATTGTAGCATAGGAATGTCATTTCCTATCAAGAGAATATCATCCACGTATAAGACGAGAAATAACACCGTTTTCCCTACAATCTTACTATAAATGCATGTTCATCTGGATTTTTTGATAAAGTCGAATTTTTTGACTATCTCATCAAAACAGATGTCCCAACTCCGCGATGCCTGGTTTAGTCCATAAATGGATTTAAGCGTCTTGCAAACTATCCCGCTGCTCCCACTCTAATTGAAACCCTCTGGCTGATCCATATAGATGCAATCTTTCAAATATACATTTAGAAAAGCAGTCTATACGTCCATATGCCAAAACTCATAATCATGGAAGGCAGCAATGGCAAGAAGGATCTGAATGGATTTGAGCATAGCCACTGGAGAAAAGGTTTCATCATAGTCCAAACCTGGTCTTTGACGAAAACCATTTACAAAAAGTCTAGTCTTATAGGTTTCAACCGATCCAACTACACCAATCTTCTTTTTGAAGATCCATTTGCACCCTACAGGTTTTACCCCTTCTGGAGCAATGTCCAAAGTCCAACTTTGTTGGTGTACATGGACTCCATCTCGGTCCGCATTGCATCTAGCCAGTTTACTGAGTCTTTGCTCTGAATAGCTTGCTGGAAGCTAGTTGGCTCATCATTGTCAATGATGCAATCCTCTCTATCCCCGTGTATGAGAAAACCGTAGTATCTCTCGGGCGGATGAGACTGCCCACTAGTCCTGCGGAATAGCGCAGGGATGTCCGGTCCTTCTGAAACCTCTGGTTCTACCATACTTTCTGTAATAGTTTGTGGTTCTGGAAATTCTTCCAGTTTTATTGCGCTCCCACTAGTTTCTTTTTCCAAAAATCGATTTTCCAAAAAGTGGGCATGATGAGAAACAAAAACATTTTGTTCCTCTGCGTAATAGAAGAGATACGCCATGGAGTTCTTTGGGTATCCCACAAACTTATACAGTACCGAGTGTGCCTCGAATTTGTCTACATACTGCTTTTTGACAAAAGCTGGACATCCCCATATCTTCAGAAACTGAAGATAGTGGTTTCTTCCCACTCCAAATCTGATATGGTGTGGTAGGCACAGTCTTGGTAGGAACCTTGTTTAAAAGATATGCAGCTGATTCTAGTACATAGCCTCAAAAGGATCGCGGTAACTCAACGTTACTCATCATGGAATGTACCATATCTAATAAGGTTCTGTAACTGCTTGCTGGCTGGGAGCTGTATGAGCGGTAACGTCCACGTCCGATACACCGTTGTGTTGTGGTGTGTATGGAGGAGTAAGCTGAGAGAGAATTTCATTCTTTTTTAGGTAATCCAGGAACTCGACACTTAAGTATTCACCACCTCGATCAGATCTCAGTATCCTGATACTTTTGCCGGTTTGTTTTTCCACTTCATTCTTATATTCTCGGAATTTCTCAAAGGCCGCGGATTTATGTTTCAACAAGAAGACATGTCCATACCTAGAGAAATCATCCGTAAAAGTATTGAAATAGGAATGACCACTTCTTGCATGTGTAGACCTTGGATCACACACGTCGCTGTGTATAAGTCCTAATAGCTCACTCACACTTACTCCGTGTCCAGTGAACTGTGTCTTTGTCATCTTTTTTATAAGACATGATTGACAAGCTGCATAAGACTGATATTCGAACGGATCTAAATAACCCACTGTATGTAACTTCGTCAACCGTGTTTCATTTATGTGACCCAGTCTACAATGCCAAAAGAAAGCCATATTTAATTCTGGAGACTTTCTTTTAAGTTTGTTCTAGAAGTTGAAAACTTGAGCTTGATTTAATATGTATATACCGTTATTTAGTGTACCTGACCCAATCAAACTTTGATTAAGATGGATGTAGACCACATCGTTTACAAATGTAAAATCATATCCTTCTATAGAAAGTAAATATACAGATATGATATTACAAGCTAGACTAGATACACACAAACAATTACGTAAAATCAATATCTGCCCACTTGTCAATCCTAGGTGATATACCCCTACGGATACAGTGTCCACGCTCATTCCGTTAGCAACCCTGAGAGTCATATCACCTGCCCTGATGACTCTACGGTTTCTCAAAGCCTGTAAAGAATTACAGATATAAGATCCTAATCCGGTATCTAGTACCAAGAAGTGGAGTTAATTGACATACAGTTTTTAATCATAAACACACCTGAAGCCGAAACCACAACGTGCTTCGGATCCTGGATTATGGCTTTTCAAGTCCTGCATTCCTTCTGCCAATGCCCTTTCACGTGACAATAGGAACAACCCTCCTTCTCTACTGTTAGCCCCGAAACTTTTGCCCTACCCTTTCCTTCTACCTTACTGACACCGCCTATCGGCTTTGCGGAGGTTTTCTTCTTCTCACCCTTGTCTTTCGCCTTGGATCTAGAAAAGGAAGATTCCCCAATAAGCGGAGCGGGTGTCTCCTTGGTTTTCTTTCACGGTGCCCTCAATTGGAAGTATAACTTTCTTCCCCTGTGCATAAGTAGAAGGTAGGGACTGTAGAATAAAGTCAGCATATGACTCGTTCTCCAACGTGGTCCTCATGTCCGTGAGCTGTTTAATACAGCTGATCATTGTAGGGACGTGATCCCCTACAGATGACACGATAGCCAACCTCGCTTGAAGCAATTCTTTCGAGTTCTCAAATTTTGCGATACGAGATTGATCTTTATATAAATCTTTGTAATGGAGGAAGATGGAAGCAAAGTTCATCTTCTCGTGCTTCCTCTGGTTTTCACTATTCATTAAGACCAACACAAAGCACTTGGCATTCGCACAGTCTTTTTCCCTTGTCCTACGGATATCGACATCCACGATGGTGGAAACTGGACCTGGGACGGTGGGGGATTTAGTAGTACGGAGGTGGCCTAGCATGTCATAGGTAATGGACATTTGGACAAACCATTCCCAATCAATAGAGTCAGGTTTAGTCAATTATTTATTTAGCTGTAACCTAAGTCCGTTCACCTGATTGCTGTAATTTAAGAGAAGAGGAGAAACACTCAGTATGATTCTCTTGCATGTTTTATATTGGTTTTTAGTTTATCTAAACAGGATGGCTCCCACTGTTTCTCGAATCCTTCCTCAAACCATAAAGGAAGATTTAGTCAGGATTAATCACACCCTACAATACTTGCTTAACCTTTAAGGCAGGCTGGTGTTGGTACTTTGAAGGAGGTTTTTCAACGTTTTCGCGATATTCCTTAATTACATAACCTCTTTTCCCTGGAGGCGTAGCCCCGCTAACATCGTTCTAGACACCTACTTGGATTATAGCATTGATTGTGTTAGTGAAAAATCTCCCGAAGAGTAGCGGATACTCAAAGTAGGATCGGGATCCAAATATCATTGTGTGATAATCCTGAAGGAATCCTACCAATATTATCACACTCCAAATGGTATGCAATACTAGCAAGTTTCAGTTTCCTTTGAAACTTTCGATGTTGATTTTTGCCCCATACTCTTATTACCTTGACGAAGGCCGACATATCATAAGTCACATGTCATGTTCTACCCATCATTGTCCGGGTTAATTTGAACCCACACGTACATACCCTTGACGAAGGCTAAAATAGTAGTACGACTATCCCAAACCAACGCATCTATCTATGCTACAGATGAATATTCAGCAGCTACCAATTACTACGCCTTGGCGAAGGTCAAAATACATAGCTTGAATATTACTGAATATTCAACTGAAATGACGGAGGGCTACGGCTGGTTTTGGCGAAACCGTAAATGTAATGAACTTGATTTAATTGAAGGAACCTGATAGCTTTTAAAGGAGTGGTTTAAGCTCCGCATTTTAAAAGTTTCTGTTTTGAAAAACCGAGTGGTTTTAAAAGCGTTCCAACGATTCAGCTTTGGTTTGTTAGCTTTGCATTAATAATGCAGTCCCATCATTTACACCTATCATCATAGAGAGAAATGAAAATATGACGTACGCTTATTCCATCCGCATTTGCCACTGGGCCCCGTCTAACACCGTTAGGTTACATAACTAACGCCTGTGCGGGGGCAGGACTAGCGTGGATGCAAAACATAAGCAACGTTTATTATATAACATATATAATATACATTCGTCTAACGCAATAATAGGCATTCCAGATCATAGATGAACATATTAGATATACTAGGAATTCTGCGTTTCATTTAAGCCTGTAACGAAAGACGAATTCCACGGTCATGATGAATAGCCAAACCACACCCTAGACCCCTACGGGTGTGGCAAACTACCCGCCTAATTTCCGAAGTGAAGCAACCTCCCTCAGTAAAATGAGTAGGCCTCTCGGAACTTCAAAGAACCCAGTAGTTTGTGCACCCCACCTTAGGTCTATCGTATGAGCAAAAAACAGTAAAAGAAATAATACAACGGTGGCTACAACCTCAACCCGGATGTGCCCCGCAACATAATATTACATCAAATTAAAATTTACATCGAATGAAAGAAAGAAAACACTCTTCTCACATTCCCGACTATTCATCATTGACTATCCAATAAAGTTCATATACACAAACCAACAGATATGTGCAACCCCAAGCTAACCGACGTATAGCAATTAGCTGATATTTAAAAACACATAAAAAACACAGAAGATCCGATTAGCCAAGAACTTTAGATTTTCGATCGAAACATATTTTCCGTGTCTACCCCAAGTGCAAACTTGCACATAAAAACATACTGGGTAGAAACCAAATATTCCAGAAAACAAAAGACCAAAAATAAGAAACAAGAGAGGAAAAATGAGTTGAATCGGCCTCGACTCGACCGCGGAACCGCGGCAAAACCTACTGTTTCGCCGCCTTTCCGCAGTTGTCTTGGCGATTCATTTGCTCGTTTTTCATGGGTGTTCTTAGAATACCCTGCATGCAATTTTCATACATCTGTAATAATTTTTCTGGCAGTTTTAAAATTCGACAGCAAGCATGGTATTCGGTGTTTCGTTTTCGTGTTTTTCCGACGATCGAAGTTCTAATAAGTTGCTAACATGATAGAAAAGGTTTAGTAGGATCTAATACCACTGTAAGTCGATACCGCACACCACGCAGGTTCGCGGGGAGGAGGAATACGTTAAAAAAGATTGTTACAAAGCTCGCAACACCAACTCGAGCTCCAGGATCGATACTAAACCCTGACTAGCAAACTACTATGTGGTTAACTACTAGGATTGTCACGACCCAAAATTTGGCACGTGACCGGCACTTAAACCACGTAACGTCTACAATCGTACTTAAGTTAAGTAAGCCGAAACCCAGAAATCTAAACCATCCAAAAAGGGATAAGTAGAGAAAAACATTGTTTAAAACATTCGAAAAAATCTCAAGTAAAATCTTTAAATTTAGTTTTCTTTCTTGAAAATTTCGGCAGCATCTCCTTTGTAAAAACTAGCCCCAAAAATGGGTACAACATCGAATATAAATAAAGCATCCCAAACAGGAGCAAATCACGCCCAACGGCGGAGATAACCACCACAAGCATATATATGACGCTGTAGCGAAGAAATATAAATGAAAACAGCATAAGGAGATAAAACTTAACAACAAAACCTGCTCCTACGACCACGGCACCCAAAGTCACCAAAATATACAACACCGATCATCACAACTCGTCTCTAAGTCGAATACATGAAGTGGTAGATGGAGAATACTAGATCCAACAAAAGATATCGTATGTACATAAACGGAAAACCGCAAACCCACCTAAAAGCAAAGACCCCACAGCCAACCGTAGCGGTATCCGCAAAAGTAGAGATGATAATACGCTCTGCCGCGACTACTCTGAGGGTAAGCCCTGCAAAGCACTGTGGCACAACGGGGGTGAGTTGCCAACTCGTGAATAGTAAATAATATCATACTGTAATCGCAAGTATGCACGAACAGCGATAAATCTATCATATGTAATCTGATAGCATAAGTATGGCAATATGAATATGCAACAATCATATAAAGGTACATCACCAGGGTACTACAACTACATGAAGAAATGCATATCAAAATAATCCTGAGTGTGGGATGATATAATAAAACCTCATGCAAAAATCATCAGCATGGAAAAACACCAGTGTCCCTCATTGACACATCAAATCCCAAATCCTCAGGCACCGCATCCTCAGATCGGCCCTCATATCCTGTAAGTCTTATGGAATCCGAGTGTCAAACATCGACACCCAAAAATCTCATGAAAACATATGCATGTAAATATATAAGGATATCAACCACGCATGTCCAACGACGATACGTAAAAATCATGAAACCCGTGTCTAGCATCGACACGTACATCCTCATATCTCAGGCGCCGTCCCTACGACTGGACCCGATGACATGTCGTATATCACTCCTGTCGGTATTCCCACGATAACAGCCGAGTCTAAATAAAATAACCGGTAGGTACTTGGCCAGCCTTCCAGGCTCATCGCCATCATCTGCGAACTTCTTGCCGAGGGGAACCATACCGGGCTTCACCATGTACCCGCATATGGCCCACTACACTCCTCGCATCGGGTATATATCACAAATCTCATAATTGTGAAATCTCATGGTGGACGCACTGAAATATCATATAAAGAGAAAACGGGTTTTCAAATAATACATAGTTTTCTTGAAATACACCCACGGTTCTCAAATCCATAAATCACATGAAATCCATATCTCAATACGTAAATCCATGAAAACTGATATATGCAATATAAAATAGCAATATGAGCATATCAAGGGAAAACCGCTCTTTTAAATAAATCCAGCTTTAAAATATATCATGCGGTTACCCAAATCCTCTGAAATCAAGTGCAGCATCATATGGGGTGTACATGTAACCGTAGCAAGGTATACGTATCTACATGTAAGCAAGTATGTATGATGCATTCCATAAGAGAAATAGTACAATAATCAACTTCTTAATATCACATGTCAATACAATACCACTTAAGGGTATATGCAGCTATAGTTAAATGTGTGGGTGTACATGTCAGTATGTATGCATGATGTACATGTAGCTGTAACAGGTATGTGGGTGTACATATCAATATGTATCCTTGATGTAAAAGTAGTTGTAAGAGGTATGTGGGTGTACATATCAGTATGTATCCCCGAGGTACATGTAGCTATAGCAAGGTATACGTGAAATAGAATTGGAGTCACTACCTCCATTAACCCTATCCAATACAATATCACGTATGTAAAAGTGTCAGTTGTATCTCATATGCACAATGGAATAAGAGTCACTATCTCAATTATTCTTATCCAATACAATCTTACGTCTGTATGTGGGTTGTGCGTGTGAAGGAAATTACCGACGGTGTGAGTATAGGATACAAATTAGTGCTCGTGCAACATGAACCGTCAGTAATGGTGTCACGTCCAAAAGGTACAAGTCAAGGTACAATAGGTAATACTATGCAATGACGTTCATATGCAATCAACTCATATGCGAATAACATGCAGCTATCATAACATATCCAGCCTTGACGCATAACGCCATACGGGCGATTTCCCCGTAGATGTTAAATCTACCGACCGATGATCTCCAGCTATGAAAATCCGATCACCTGCTTCCCTTTATTCGCAGCGTCCGAAGTCCTCGCTTGTGACCCTAGAATTTCACAAACACATCACATAAGCTAAATATCCTACGCCAACACAAAGATAACGAAACGCAAGGTTAACGCCTATAAAATTACACTGCGCACCTAGTGCACAAAATGCGCACGACATCGGCCCAACCCTAGCTAGGATTGCTAAACTACGCAACCACCAGGTCTAGACTCCGATCGTACCTATCCCGCGAACACAACACAATAAAATACGAGGATGATAATATATATAACCTCGCAAAGACCAGTTGAACCTACGTCCAACTTATACCGAAACCTAGTAAGCAATTTTACCGCACGTTTAGCACAAGTTGAAGCTAACACGATTCTAGCGATCACAAACATCGCAAAGTAGCTTAACTAAGTTATCCAAACCATAACCAAAATTTTTAATCTCATTCAATTATGTTTCATTAAAAACTTAATTTGCTAAAAACTCAATTAGACAAATTTGCAATTAACAACAATTATCATTTTCCCACTAGGTTAAGTTTTCGTAACCTTCAATTAGCAATTAACCCTTTCATCAAGTTAAACCCTAACTTGAACTTCACTAAAATTATCATGAACGAATTAAACATGAATTTAAAGCTATATTAAACAATTAGATAGATAACTTAATGATTTTAGAACAACAAATAAGGATTAGGGTTGAAATTATACCTTCTCAAGAACAAAATCTAGCAACTAGATCCATCATTTTTTTCCTCCAAAATGATGTTTCTCTTGAAGATCCATGCTAGTTTAGTGAAGAAGAATAATGGGTTAAGTTTTGTTTATGAGTTTTGTGGATTTATTCAATGATTTTGATGAATTTAGAGAGCTTGGAGATGATGAAATGAGTAAAGAAAATGAAGTGGGCAACACAAGGAGGCTCGGCCAAAAGAAGTGGGGGTGTGTGTTTTGTGTAAAATGTGAAGAAAATTCTAGCAAAAAGCAATAAATGCTCATTAATGCAAAATGCCACCTTTTCTTTTCTTTTAAAAAATAAATTCCTTTAACACAAAATATCTAGATATTTGGCAAGAATGGATTAAGACTAATTCTAATGATTAGTTTAGTATAGATTCACATTAGAAGTAATTAACCCAAACCAAAAATGTAATTACCGCTAATAAAGTGTATAATTACCAACTTAAAATAATATTTAATTAAGGAAAAATTCTATGTGAACCAAAACTTCCAATTGACCCGCATTGCCCGCAAACTAGCTTCATTCTAGCTAAAGTAGGTGCCGTCATGTCTACACAGAAGTTTGATCACAGTTGGGTTAAAACGGAAAACACCGACTATTTTACCCTAAAACGGAAAAATGCGTGTAACGATTTCTAAAACGTTACAATCTCCCCCCTTAAAGAAATTCGGTCCCCGAATTAAAATTTAACTACGCGTACCTTCGAAGAGTTGAAGGAATTTCTTCCGCATCTCGCTCTCGACCTCCCAAGTGATCTCCTCACTAGTAGGGCTATGCCAAAGAACCTGCACAGATGGCAAGACCTTTGACCGAAGTTTCTTCACCTGCCGATCCAATATAACTACAGGCTGCTTTGTGAACGAAAAATCGCGCTCAAGCTGAACGGTCTGGTGCTGAATCATGTGAGAAGGAACATGAAGGTATCCACGAAGCATCGACACATGGAAAATGGGGTGAACATCCGGAAAACTAGGTGGGAGCGCCAAACGATAAGCAACAGAACCCACTAGCTCAAGGATCTCGAAAGGACCTACAAATCTGGGACTGAGCTTCCCCCACTTCCCATATCTCATAACGCCCTTCATCGGAGAAATCCGCAGGAATACATGATCCCCTACTGCGAACTCGAGTCTACGACGACGGCGGTCGGCATAAGACTTCTGTCTGCACTGAGCTGCTCTCATCCTGTCCTGAATCAGCTGGATCTTCTCCGTAGTCTCCTGAACAAGATGGGATCCCAAAACCCTTCTCTCGCTGAGTTCAGTCCAACAGACTGGCGATCGACACTTCCTACTATACAAAGCCTCAAAAGGCACCATCTGAATCGTTTCCTGATTACTGTTATTGTAGGAGAATTCAATCAACGGCAAGTGACGATCCCAACTGCCACCAAAATCAAGCACACAAGCACGAAGCATATCCACCTGAGTCTGTATAGTCTGCTACGACTTACCGTCGGTCTATGGATGAAAAGCTATGGTAAAACTCAACCGGGTACCCAAAACTTCTTGAAGTTTCTGCCAAAGACGACAAGTAAACTGGGTGCCTCTGTCGGATACGATGCATGTGGGAACACCGTGCAAATGCACAATCTCATCTATGTACAACTGAGCATAACTGAAAGTGGTCTTCACTGGAAGAAAGTGAGCCGCTTTCGTCAACCGGTCAACAATCACCCAAATAGAGTCATACCCTCGACTGGTTCTGGGTAGACCCACCACGAAGTCCATGAAAATATGCTCCCATTTCCACTCTAGAACGGATAAAGGCTGCAACTCTCCAACCGGTCTCTGATACTCAGCCTTGACTTGCTGACAAGTCAGGCACCTCGAAACGAAGTCCGAAATATCGCGCTTCATCCCGTCCCACCAGTAAAAGACTCTCAAGTCACGGTACATCTTGGTAGAACCTGGATGAACGCTAAAGGCTGACCGATGTGCCTGCTCTAGGATTTCGCATCTCAACCCATCAGCATTTGTACGCACGAGCGAGTCCCGCATCATAGCACACCCTGGTCATCAATCAAGAACTCCGAAACTGTACCCTGCCGAACAAGCTCAAGAATCTCAGACAAACGGGCATCACTGGGCTGCGCCACACGGATACGATCAAAAAGTAGTGGACGGGCGCGGACATGAGCAAGCTGCGCCCAAGTGGAAGTGAACTCAAACTGCACTCTACAATCGCGCAAGATCTGCCAATCTACAGAAGACAGTCACTAAATTGCGCTCAACTAGGACAAGCTACACCTGGGCCTACGACTCAAAGCATCAGCTACCACATTTGCCTTGCCCGGGTGATAAAGGATCTCACAATCATAATCCTTCGTAAGCTCCATCCAACGGCGCTGTCTCAGATTCAGATCCTATTGCTGGAAGATTTACTTCAAGCTCTTGTGATCCATAAAGATCTGATACGACTCCCCGTACAAGTAGTGTTTCCAAATCTTCAACACAAAGACCACCGCAGCCATCTCAAGGTTGTGATTGGGGTAATTTTGCTTGTGCTTCTTCAGCTGCCTAGAAGCATAAGCAATCACTCTATCATGCAGCATCAGTACACAACCGAGCCCCACTCGAGAACCATCACAGTAAACAACATAACCGCCCGATCCAGAAGGCAAAGATAGAACTGGTGCCGTCGTCAACCGAGTCTTCAACTGCTGAAAATTCTGCTCGCACGCATCATTCCAAAGAAAAGGAACCCCCTTCCGGGTCAGCCCAGTCAGAGGTGCAGCGATACTCGAAAAATCCTGCCTGAAACGACGATAGTAACCAGCTAAGCCCAAAAGCTGCGGACCTCAGTCACAGATACCGGTCTGGGCCAAAGCTGCACAGCCTCGATCTTCCTCGAGTCCATAAGAATACCATCTCCAGTCACCAAATGACCCAGGAAATCAACTCGATTAAGCCAAAATGCGCACTTTGAGATTTAGCATACAGCTGGTGCTCACTTAAAATCTGCAAAGCAATTCTCAAGTGCTGCTTATACTCCTCACGACTTCTAGAGTAGACAAGAATGTCATCAATAAAAACAATAATGAACTGGTCGAGGAACGACCTAAAAATCTAGTTCATCGGATCCATGAACGCTGCTAGCGCATTGGTGAGTCCGAACGACATCACCAAAAACACATAATGCCCATAGCGCGTACGAAAAGCAGTCTTCGGAATGTCATCATTCCGAACCCGCAACTGATGATAACCCGAATGCAAATCAATCTTCGAAAAATGTTTCGCACCCTGGAGCTGATCAAATAAATCGTCAATGCGAGATAAAGGATACCTATTCTTCACCGTAACTCGGTTCAATCGACGATAATCGATACACAACCTCAAACTGCCGTCCTTCTTCTTGATCAACAGAACAGAAGCTCCCCACGGCGAAACACTCGGACGCATAAGTCCCCTATCAAGCATCTCTTGCAATTGATCTTTAAGCTCTCTAAGCTCCGCCAGAGCCATCCGATAAGGCGGTATAGAAATAGGCCCAGGGCCGGTAATCAGATCAATGCAAAACTCAATATCGCGCTCTGGCGGCAACCCAGGTAACTCATCTGGAAAAACGTTGGGAAACTCTCACACGGTAGGAACCCGGTCCAACGATTCCACTGTGGCTCCAGTATCATGAATGAAAGCGAAGAATCCCCGACATCCTCTCCTCATAAGCCGACTAGCGCAAAGGACAAAAATCAAACTGTGAGGGGCGGCACCACGGTCCCCCTGCACAACAAACACCGACTCGCCGAGAAAACAAAACCTAACTGTCTTTTCACGGTAGTCCACGGACGCGTAGCAAGTAGCTAACCAGTCCATGCCCAGGAGAACGTCGAAGTCCAACATCTCAAGAAGGATCAAGTCGATAGACAAATCTCTATCTCCTATATGGACAGCACACGACCGGAACACGTGTCGCACAACAAACGACTCTCCAACAGAAGTAGTCAGGACAAGCGGCCGATCTAGCAAAGACTCTCGGCCTAACCTCGGCATGAAGTGCGTAGAAACATACGAATGCATAGATCCCGGACCAAAAAGAACACGTGCATCAAAAGAACATACGAAAAGGGTACCTGAAACCACAGCATTGGACGCCTGCACGTCCTGATGAGTCAAGGCAAACACCCGAGCCTGCCCTCTACAGACTACTGGCTGTCCTCTGCCTTCGCCACCTTATCCTCTCGGTACAAAACCACCGCGACTACGACCTCTCTATGCAGGAGTCTGACGCGGCGCAACAACAGGCATGAGAGGCAACGCTCTCTGAGGCGGAGAAGGTGGTAAGGTAACCTGGGGTACGGCTGCCCCTTTCTGGCGTATCTCGGGACAATCCCTAACGAGATGCTGTAAACTGCCACACCCAAAACACCCACGCGTCAACTACTGACCCTCCTGGGGAAAAGCGCTGAACAACTGGCCACGTCCCGCATCTCTGCTACTCCCCGTTCCTGAACAAACTCTATCTCGGTGTCTAAACCTCTACCTCCGGACTGCTATACCAGTACGAGCCCTCTTCGGTTCCGGAACAACCGACGACTCAGAAAGACGCTCCTCCACCAAAAGGGCTGCGTCCACCGCCGCTGCATACGTGTGACAATGCTTAACACTGATGGCTAGGAACAACTGGGTAAGCAGGCCTCGAACAAACCTTTTCACCCTCATCTCCTCAGTCGCTACCAAGTACGGAGCATACACAGACAGCTCGGTAAACAGTACGTCATACTCAGCCACCGTCATCCCCGGAGTCTGGCGTAACGACTCGAATCTGCACGCTCGCACATCCCTGATGCTCGGTGGAAGAAAATGAGCGAGAACACCGTCATAAACTCTGCCCAGGTCATAGGAGCAAGTGCCGCGGCTCTACCCCTCTCCAAGGACTCACACCACTTCTGGGCCAGACCCTCCATACGGAAACTCGCAAACTCCATCCATCTCTCGTTGGAGCATCGGAGCGAATGACAAATCCTAGCCATCAGGTCAATAAACGACTGCGGATCCTCGGCTACATCTGTGGCAGTGGAAACCGGAGGCCTCAGCCTCATGAACTCTGACAGTGACACAGTGATAACCTCCGGAGCTGTAGCTGCGACTGCCGGAACAGTAGGTACCATCGCGGCCTACGCAATGGGTGGAACAACCGCCTACCCCTGCACTTGAATGGCCCCAACTAAAGACCCCATCATCTGGCGCAAGTCCTGCATACTAGCCACAAACATAGCAATGTGCTCCGGTACAACAGGCGTACCGCCCTCGTCAGTCCTCGTCTCAGACGAGTCAACTCTGACCTCGGCCCTAACGGTCGCACTCTGTGACCTCGTAGTCTTCGGCGGCATAAAGGCTAGGAATTGAAACAAGATTCGATAAGGACACAGAAATTGAATCATAAGGATGTATATAATTCACCGAAGGAATTTCAATCAAAAATTCCTAAGGTCACTTAGGCGGAGTACCGTGTCGTAAGTATGCCGCGGAATATACACACGTTACGTTACACTGCTTAAGCTACCTACTCTATCATACCAAGGTCATCCTACACTCCGAATGTAAAAACCTAGCGCTCTGATACCAACTTTGTCATGACCCAAAATTTGGCATGTGACCGGTACTTAAACCACGTAACGTCTACAGGCGTACGTAAGTTAAGTAAGCCAAAACCCAGAAATCTAAACCACCAAAAAAAGGATAAGCAGAGAAAAACATAGTTTAAAACAATCGGAAAAATCTCAAGTAAAATCTTTAACTTTAGTTTTCTTTCTTGAAAATTTTGGCAGCACCTCCTTTGTAAAAACTAGCCCCGAAAACGGGTACAACATAGAATATAAATAAAGCATGCCAAACGGGAGAAAATTACGCCAAACGGCGGAAACAATCACCACAAGCATATATGATGACGTAGCGAAGAAATATAAATGAAAACAACATAAGGAGATAAAACTTAACAACCAAACCGGCTCCCACGAGCACGGCACCCAAAGTCACTAAAATATACAACACCGATCCTCACAACTCGTCTCTAAGTCGAATAATGAAGTGGTAGATGGAGAATACTTGATCCAACAAAAGATATCCAATGTACATAAACGGATAACCACAAACCCACTTAAAAAAAAAGGCCTCGCAACCAAATGTAGCGGTATCCGCAAAAGTAGAGATGATAAGATGCCCTGCCGCGACTACTCTGAGGGTAAGCCCTGCAAAACACTGTGGCACAACGAGGGTGAGTAGCCAACTCGTGAATAGTAAATAACATAATACTGTAATCGCAAGTATGCACGAACAGCGATAAATCTATCACTTATAATCTGATAGCATAAGTATGGCAATATGAAAATGCAACAATCATGTAAAGGTGCATAATCAGGGTACTACAACTACATGAAGCAATGCATATCAAAATAATCCTGAGTGTGGGATGATATAATAAAACCTCATGCAAAAATCATCAGCATGGAAAAACACTAGTGTCCCTCACTGATACATCACATCCCAAATCCTCATGCACCGCATCCTCAGATTGGCCCTCATATCCTATAAGTCTCATGGAACCTGAATGTCAAACATCGACACTCGAAAATCTCAAGAAAACATATGCATGTAAATATATGAGGATATCAACCACGCATGTCCAACGACGATACGTAAAAATCACGAAACCCGTGTCTAGCATCGACACGTAAATCCTCATATCTCAGGCGCCGTCCCTACGACTGGCCCCGATGAGATGTCGTACATCACACCGGTCGGTATCCCCACGATAACTGTCGAGTCCAAATAAAATCGTCGGTAGGTACTTTCCCAGCCTTCCAGGCTCATCGCCATCATCTGCGAACTTCTTGCCGAGGGGAACCATACCGGGCTTCACCATGTACCCGCATATGGCCTACTACACTCCTCGCATTGGGTATATATCACAAATATCAGAACCGAGAAATCTCATAGTCGACGCACTGAAAAATCATATCAAGAGAAACCGGTTTTTCAAACAATACATAGTTTTCTTGAAATACCCCCACGGCTCTCAAATCCATAAATCACATGAAATCCATATCTCAATGCGTAAATCCATGAAAACTGATATATGCAACATAAAATAGCAATATGAGCATATCAAGGGAAGACTGCTCTTTTAAATAAATCCAGCTTTAAAATATATCATGCGGTTACCCAAATCCTCCGAAATCAAGTGCAGCATCATATGAGGTGTATATGTAACCGTAGCAAGGTATACGTATCGACAAGTAAGCAAGTATGTATGATGCATTCTATAAGCGAAATAGTATAATAATTAACGTCTCAATAGCACATGTCAATACAATACCACTTAAGGGTATATGCAGCTATAACAAAATATGTGGGTGTACATGTCAGTATGTATGCATGATGCACATGTAGCTGTAATAGGTATGTGGGTGTACATATCAGTATGTATCCCTGATGTACATGTAGCTGTAACAGGTATGTGGGTGTACATATCAGTATGTCCTAGGTGTACATGTAGCTATAGTAAGGTATACGTGAAATGGAATAAGAGTCACTACCTTCGTTATCCCTATCCAATACAATATCACGTATGTAAAAGTGTCAGTTGTATCTCATATGCACAATGGAATAAGAGTCACAATCTCAATTATCCCTATCCAATACAATCTCACGTATGTATGTGGATTGTGCGTGTCATGGCAATTACCGACGGTGTGGGTGTAGCATACAAATTAGTGCTCGTGCAACAAGAACCGTCAGTAATGGTCTTGCGTCCAAAAGGTAAAAGTCAAGGTACAATAGGTAATACTATGTAATGACGTTCATATGCAATCAACTCATATGCGAATAACATTGGGAATCTATGTGCAGATAATTCTTTTGTTGTTAACAGACACATCTATCATAACATATCCAGCCCTGACGCATAACGCCATACCGGCGATTTTCCCGTAGATGTTAAATATACTCACCGATGATCTCGAGCTACGAAAATCCGACCACCGGCGTCCCTTTATTCGCAGCGTCCAAAGTCCCTGCTTGCGACCCTAGAATTTCACATACACATCACATAAGCTAAATATCCTATACCGACACAAAGATAACGAAACGCATGGATAACGCCCAGAAAATTACACTGCGCACCTACTGCACAAAACGCGCACGACATCGGCACAACCCTAGCTAGGATTGCTAAACTACGCAACCACCAAGTCTAGACTCCGATCGTACCTATCGCGCTAACACAACACAATAAAATACGAGGAAGATAATATATATAACCTCGCAACGACCAATTGAACCTACGTCCAACTTATACCGAAACCTAGTAAGCAATTTTACCGCACGTTTAGCACAAGTTAAAGCTAACACGATTCTAGCGATCACAAACATCGCAAAGTAGCTTAACTAAGTTATCCAAACCATAACCACAATTTTAATCTCTTTCAATTATGTTTTATTAAAAACTTAAGTTGCTAAAAACTCAATTATACAAATTAACAATTAACAACAATTATCATTTTCCCACTAGGTTAAGTTTTCCTAACCTTCAATTAGCAATTAACCCTTTCATCAAGTTAAACCCTGACTTGAACTTCACTAAAATTATCATGAATGAATTAAACATGAATTTAAATCTATATTAAACAATTAGATAGCTTACTTAATGATTTTAGAACAACAAATAAGGATTAGGGTTTGAAATTATACGTTCTTAAGAACAAAATCTACCAACTAGATCCATCATTTTTTTCCACGAAAATGATGTTTCTCTTGAAGATCCATGCTAGTTTAGTGAAGAAGAATAATGGGTTAAGTTTTGTTTATGAGTTTGTGGATTTATTCAAGGATTTTGATGAATTTAGAGAGCTTGGAGATGATGAAATGAGCAAAGAAAATGAAGTGGGCAGCACAAGGAGGCTCGGCCAATAGAAGTGGGGGGGGGGTTTGTTTTGTGTAAAATGTGAAGAAAATTCTAGCAAAAAAAAATAAATACTCATTAATGAAAAATGCCACCTTTTCTTTTCTTTTAAAAACTAAATTCCTTTAACATAAAATATCTAGATATTTCGCAAGAATGGATTAAGACTAATTCTAGTGATTAGTTTAGTATAGATTCACATTAGAAGTAATTAACCCAAACCAAAAATGCAATTAGCACTAATAAAGTGTATAATTAACAACTTAAAATAATATTTAATTAAGGAAAAATTCTATGCGAACCAAAACTTCCAATTGACCCCCATAGCCCACAAACTAACTTCATTCTAGCTAAACTAGGCGTCATCAAGTCTATATAGAAGTTTGATCACAATCGGTTTAAAATGGAAAACACCGACTATTTTACCCTAAATCGGAAAAATTCGAATAACGATTTCTAAAACGTTACAAGGATAGAATGTTATACCTCATGAATTCATGTCCTTTGGGGCTTTTTATCGCTGTCCTCCTCCTCGTCATAGGCTCCAAAGATCGTAACGAATCGATACTTTCTCGTCGGCCTCCTCGAGTCAAAGACGATCTACCCGAAAGTCTATAGTCTGGGCACCAACCTCAAATCCGAGGTAAGTAGGGCACCTAGTTCGCTACACTAGATGACCTAGGTGATGTAGAGATTGTAGATGAATTGATATGTCTCCAAAAGCCTTAGGTTTCTCAACACATGAGACATAAAAGGCTAGAGGTAAAAGAAGTTAAGCTTGAGGAAAATATAGTGAAGAGTTAGCATAGAATGGAGAGTGTACTCACTTGTGAATTATGAAACATGCAATCATGCAATAGAAAAACCTAAATACCAAATAAAGCATGGTTCATAAATCATCTAGTGAGTCATGGTATGAAAACCGTCCATGTGTCCCCAAGAGCCATACTCCATATTATGCAAACCTCCACCTCATTTCCTCCACCTCATAATGTAATTAATCATTTAACCTAAATGGTTAATACAAAATATGAGGTGTCAACTTCTAGAAACATTCCTGAGTAAATTACGAGAATGCCCCACATCCGTATATACATACCCGTATCCGTATTCTAAAAAATACAAATACAAAAGAAACGAAAATAATCCATCAGTATAATACTAGGATCCGGCTTAAACCAAAGCACACTGGTATTATCTGTCCGAATCATCATCCGCGCACAAGTACACGTACGTGATCGAACCCTTTCGTAAAACCATACGACCTCTAGATCTTTTTCCCGATGCAGGGAAACCCTCTTTGTGGGACTCTAAAGACTCTACACTACACTGGCAGTGGGTTTAACCATAAGCCGTCAGAGGTACTAGCTACACGTAACGGCTACCCAGGTATCTGTCTATAAGAAGGCCAATGAGCAAACTCATCCGAACACCTACTGAGCCTATCTATGACAATCTCCATACAGTCCGGTCTGTTCGTCTAAGAGTATCGCATATCGGGCCTAGGGGGCGGTAATCATCAGACCCCTAATAGCGCAATAAGTTATGTTGGAGTGTAGCCCCAAACACCCTGAGAAACTGCTGGAGTACCTACCAGTAAATCTCGGTTGCCTTGGCCAAGGACTTTGTGTAATAGCCTTCCGAACACAGTGCGATATTAACCACCAATACTGGGAGAGACGAATCCTATCTAACCGCTACTGCCTCCAAGTGCTTCGGGACTGCACTCAACTACTACCTGTTTGCATGAATTCTTTGAGCCGTGGTAGGGTAGTAATCTAAGAATAATGGGAACACACTCGAGGCGAAGTAGCAGTGTCAAGTAACCAGACTATGTTGTACTCATGTCACGTGGGAACTGCTACCCGACAATAGGTATAATACCCACCAGCAGTTCCTTACGAGTCCTGTCCAGTGTACTAATAACCCAATAAGAACCTGCATACTATCTCCTGTACGACGTACTAATGGCTGTGGGACAGACCATCTCCCCTGCTGGGATGAGAAGCTTATACACTTGTCTACTCTAGAGTATCGTTGTCCCGTCTCGATAATCCTACGACTAGGGACCAATATAATGATGTTGTTATAAACTACACAGCCCCCACTAGTGTGACTACTATCACAATGCTGGTAGTCAAGCAAAGATCCTAAAGGCTTTACCAACATGTATAAGCGATATGCAAAAACACATGCACAAATTAAGGTAGAAACAAACCAGGTACCATACTACCATTTCGAGCAAGACTGTTACTATATCCGTGTATATCCCAAGCTTCCATTAAGTAATATATAAACCAGTATGATACAATAATGGCCTTTAAGGCATATATCACTAACACCTCGGAGTTTAGGGATCAAGCTTGCAATGTCGGTCTACTCGCATCAATGATGATCCACCCGAGAGCATGTACTTCAAGCTCCAATCTCTAAACCGAGGTAACTATGGCACCTAGTTCACTAAACTAGATATCCTATTAGATGTAGAGAGTGATTATGGATTAATTTGTCTCAATAACCCTAGATTTCTCAACACATGAGACTTTTAGGATTGAGGAAGAAGAAGATAAGCTTTGAAGGAGAGAGAGTGTTGTGATAAGAATGAGTGTAGAGTATGGCTAAGGTTGATGATAATGAAGCGTATAATGATTCATCAATGAATCAACCATGCTTCAATAGTCATCAAAACAATGAGTCACCAATTAGCCATGCTTCAATCAAGTCAAAAATTACACCTCATACCTCCAACTCATTATCCATTTACCAAAATGGATTAAACTAAAAATGTGGTGTTTTCTTCTAGCAGGACTCTTGTAAAATTATAAGAATTCTCCTCACTGTTTATACATACCCGTATCCGTATTCTGAAAAATACGAATTCAAAGAGAAAAAAATAATCCAACAATAAAATACAAAGAGAGGACGTTGTCTGAACATCATACGTGCACAAGTACACGTATATGATCGAAACCCTGCCGTAAAACTATACGGCCTCTACATCGTTTTGCCCGAAGTAGGGAAACCCTCTGTGTGGTACTCTAAAGACTCGACGCTACGCAGACATTGTGTTTAACCATAAGCACGTCAGCGATACTAGTTGCACGTAACGGCTGCCAAGGTATCTGTCGATAAGAAGGCCGATGAGATAACTCATCTGAACTCCTTCTGAGACTATCTGTGACAATCTCCGTACAAGCCAGTCTGTTGTTCTAAGATACTCGTATATCGGGCCTAGGGGAATGGTAAACGTTAGACTACTAACAGCGTAATAAGTCATGCAGGAGTAGAGCCCAATACACCCTGAGAAACTACTGGAGTACCTACAAGTAAATCTCGCTTGCACTAGCCAGGGACTTTATGTAATGGCTTTCCGAACACAGCACGATATCTGCTGGGTTCCGTAGCACCGCCATAGGGTTTCAGGAGTCATCGACCATGCCGTTTTCAAAAATTTGCCGCGCTAAAGAACCCTAACCTAGAATCATAACTAGAGAATTAGACGAAACATGCATGTAAACATCTTTATATCTAAGTGAACAAGGAATACAACCTTTGTAGACCGGTCTTTCACTTCAAAAGCTCCGTGTAGTAGTCCCTTCGCTCCAAGTAGCGATCTCCCGGATTCTAATAAGGCTCCACAAGGTGAAATGAACATGCTTTCTTGAAGTCTTCGAGGCCGAAGAAGATTTACGTCGAGGAGACACTAACTTAAGCTACATCTTCACTAATTAGGAATTAGTGAAGCAAACAACCCAAACTAAATGGCTAATCAAGTGTAAGTCGATGAAGTAGGATCTTTGCTCACTTTAGTATAATTTTTCTCACTAATTTTCTTCACCTCCCAAAAACCTAGTGAGCCCTTAGAGATGAAGAAGAAGATGATGTAGAGAAGAGAATGATTGAATCCATGAGTGAGAATAGCAACCCTGGATGAGATAATATCTCATACTGACTCATGTAGAGACTTAACCATGGCTTAAGATATTGTTTCGGTTAATAAATATGTCAAATAAAACAAAATTAGTGGACTAAGTCAATGGTTCTACAAGCTTCCACTAAGCTTACACCATATGACTAATTTCCAACTAATTTTGATTTGCTTTAAATAAATAAAACCCTTCATTATGATAAGCATGGTGTGAGTCTCATACACCCATGTAGCATGTAGCAATAAGCATGGCACAATAATATATATCACATATATATTAAGTGTACACAAGTGAGAAAAAGAAACGCTTAAGTGAGCTAATATTAGTTATTGTAAATTAATATATCAAATATATAATTATACATTAAATTATTAAATCAACACTTGATCTAATAATCTGGCTATATCACATAAAACCGACTAATATCATTTGTATCAACTTATCGAATCAACGCTTGATTCGACAACTCGGCAATATCACATATAACCGACCGATATCCAATATCGTGAGATTAGAATACGGTATCACATACGCGTATTAATCTCGGTCCCGCACATATCACATATGTGGTCCTACTTCGTTTCTCCTGAGCCAGGAAACCTCTGTGTAGGACTCTAAAGAATTTTCAATACGCCGGCAGTAGGTGATGATCATATCAGTCACCCACAAGCTGTCAGCAGTACGTATAAAATATCTAGTGCAGTAGCGTGCACAGAAACAAATGTCAAGTGCAAACGCGCACAAAAACATAAATCTGGTGAAAAAATGCTCAAAGCCATAAATCGGGTGCAACCAGTGTAGGAGTATAAATCTAGTGCACCCAATGGACTAAATATCATTCTGGCGCAACCAATGCACAAAAAATAAATCCGGTGCAACAAATGCACGAAATACCAATCCGGTGCAACAAATGCACGAAATACCAATCCGGTGCAACAAATGCACGAAATTTAAATCCGGTGTTGTTGGATATAGTGCCCTTAGAGTCAATTATTGGATCACAGGCACGTGATTGCAATGATTGAGGGAGGACCTATACCGGTAGGACAGTCTTACTCCAGATGATAGTATGCTATCTGGTTTATCTTTATCATCGTGTACTGCTTTAGGTGACCTTACAGGTCGCTATTACACGTTGATAGAGCCCCTAGGATTCTTGCTTGACTACCAGCAGTATGAGAGCGATCATATACGTGGGAGCTGGGGTCTATAAGCACATCCTTAAATGGTCCCTATTCGTGGGTGTTTCGAGACAGGGCATCGATACTCCAGAGTAGACTAGTGTATACAGTCGAGACCCCGACGAGGGGCGGTGGCCGGTCTCACAAGCCACTGGTGTAAGTTGGTTCACCTAAGATGTACACAGGTGCTCATTGGGTTATGAGTATACCAGACAGGACTCGTCGGGAACCTGCTAGTTGGGATTATACCAGACGTCAGATAGCAGTTCCCAGGCGACATATGTACAGGTTAGTTCATCGACCTGAGATCGTCATTTGTCTCGTGTGAGTTCCCACTGTACTTAGATTACTACCCTACCACGCTCAAAGGAGACGTGCAAACAGGTTTTAGTTGGGTACAGTCCCGAGCCACATGGAGGCAGTGAGCGGATCTGCAGGGGTTCGTCTATCCCGGTATTGGGGGTGAGGTCGCGCTGTGTCTATGAAAGCTATTATACAAAGCCCTCGGCCGAGGCAGGAGATTTACTGGTAGGTATTCCAGCAGTATCTCAGGGTGTTCTGGGCTACACTCCGACATGACTTGTACCGCTATTGGGGGTCTGACTTTTACCAACCCCCTAGGCCCGCCATGCAATGCTCATAGACGAACGGACCAGACTGTAAGGATATTGTCCCTGACAGGCTCAGTAGGGTGTCAGGATGAGTTCGCTCATCGACGTCCTTTTTGGTTAATAGCTGGTAGCTCGTTACGTATGGCTGATACCTCTGACGTGCTAGTGGTTAAATCCACAGCCATAGTATTGACGAGTCTTTAGAGTCCCCGACATGCAGTTACTCAAGTTTCGGGCGAAACGCTGTAGAGGCCGTATGGAGATATGGCAGGGTTCGATCAGATACGTGCGGTATTGCACGGATAGTGATCGGACGGATTTTACTAGCCGGCTTTGGTTTAAGCCGGATCCTAGTATTAGACAGTGTAGTTTTGTCTCTTTGCATTTGTATTCAGTGGGAATACAAATGCGGGCATGTATATGCAGTAGCGGGGTTTTCCTGTAATTTATTACGGGATCAGTTTTCTGAAGTTGCCAGTTTGCATTCCGTTCCGGCCGGTTTTCCTTTGTTTCTTCGCGGTCGGACTTTCCGATGGAAGGGGGTTATTTGCAGTTTTGCAAATTACCTATGTGGAGGGGGTTTCTTGCATTTATGGCTTTATGATAGCATCTTTTGATTCCATTCTTTTCATGTGATCATTTCTTGCATTAATGAGATTAGAATGGATTAGATATTGAGATGACTTTGTTATCATCATTTTTGGTTTTGGTCACCATTCTACTTTTCCTACTCTCACCTCCCTTCATGCTTTAGTTTTTTCTCTCCCCATTTCTTAGAGGGGGCCGGCCACATTAGATGAGAGAGGAGAGAGGCTTCATTTTGGTGAAGGAAAATGATTCATCACATTTCATGCTTGCCACAAAAATCCCTCACCTCTCCAAAGTTCATTGTTCATTCCTCCATAGCAACTTCAATCACCCCATTGAGGCAAAGATTCTACACTACACCTACAGTACACTTGGACGCGTCGGCTTGCCAACTTCGTGCCCGAGTTGCCTCGGTCCAGAGGTGGAGAATTCGGCTACGTGGTGCCCTTTCCGACGAGGAGGTGACGAACGGAGATTCCGCGGGAGATCGGGACGACGACGAGAAGACCGAAGGACACGGATCGCTCGGTATATCTCTCTACCCATCTTTTAGTTTGCTAGGATTAGGTTAATGGCCCGATCCGGGTTGATAGTGCGCGGTGGTGCCGGTTTGCAAGTTACGCAAAGTTTTTCGTTTTCGCATTTCCGGCGTCGGATTGACAGCCGGGGCACCGCCGTACACTTACATTGGTATCAGAGCCACGCCATTAACCTAATCTAGCTTGCTCTAGTATGTTTAGAACTCGATCGAACAAAAATCCCAAAAACCGTATTTTTCAGTGCATCTGTTCTCTGTCGAATTTTTTTTAGCTCGAAACTTTTTTCAGTATGATGCAGAAACATGTGCAGGGAATTGTAAGCATGCTGTAAAAATTTGGTAGCGTGTTGCTTCATTACGACTGCGGAAATGCGGCCAAACCCCTGGTTTGGCCGCGGTTCAGCGGTTGAACGAAGTCAACGTAGTACAAAATTTTCACAATATGCTTCTGGGTTCGAAATAGGGGTTTTGGGATATTCTTTTTGGGCCCAGATTTTCTTAGAGTGCTACAGTAGTGCTTGGGGCCCACTTCGGTAAATTTGTTCGATCAGATATTTTAAACATGTTAGTTCACAGTATTTACATTATATCTGCGACCGTGAATGTTATTTGATCGGTAAATCCCGTCTAACTGCTATAGACCTTTTGGACGGATTTGCGAACGTGACATTCACGTTGATGTTCTGTGTTGTGCTGTGATGTTGCGGATTGGTCATGGGGGATAGCCTGGTTGCAGTGGTAGTACTGTTTCGTTTTATATGTACATTTGATATTGCGGGGCGAGCATCCGACATGTGGACTGCTGTCACTGCATGTTTGTATTATTCTTTTGGGGCACGACCGGGTCGAGGTCGATATACCCGTTGTATGTATATTTTACTTTCTGTACTAGGATTACCCCGCGGAGGGGTTCACGGATAGCCGGGTTCTAGAGGGCAACGGGCCCGCATCTCATGGAGTTGAGACGGAGGAGGCTTCACTCTAGAATTGGCGGGCTTTTCACCGCACTCGTAGGGGGTATAGGTTGACCCAGGAGGGGTGCCCAAGTCACCGGATTCCGTGAAGTGCTGAGTGGTCCATTCACGTTGCTGAAGGGGGCTGCCTCGCTTCAGGTTTTGGCGAGTGACTTGCCGCGCCCGTAGGGGTCTAGGATTTTCATTGCACAGGATATCCACACGACCAGGGGAACGTCGGGTTTCAGTAGCGGCTCTATAAAACCCGGGGATCCCAGATATCTGTATTGTTCTGTGATGCTGGTTACATTTCTGCGATGTTGCATTTTATCACGCCTTGAGCGAATATTATATATTGATATATATACTAGTAGATGTTGTATATGTTTTGCATCCGCGCTAGTCCAGTCCCCGCTCTGTCGTTAGTTAAGTAACCTAACGGGTGATGACGGGACCCAGTAGCAAATGCGGATAGCATATACGTACATCATTATTTTCGTTCTTTATGGTGTGATCAATTGATGGGACTGCGTTGATTCGGATCAATGCAAGATAAACAAACCTATTCTGATGTTGTTGGAACATTTTTTTAAAAAGCTGTTATTGCAAGGACGTTCTCTTTTGTTTTGCACAGTGGTATTCGGTTATGAATATCCAGCTCCTCAGTCGACGAGGCAAGGGCCGAGATCCCTTCAACGGGAGTGACCCCTTGGACAGAAGTTTGCGTCTGGGCAATAACTTCACTATAGCTGATTACTTTTTATTTGCATCGTGGTATTCAGTTGGAATATCCTGCACCTCTTTCTACGAGGAAAGAGTCGAGATCCCTTCACCGGGAGTGAGCTCTTTAGCAAAGGTTTTTCGTTACTATATTTTTCTAAAAAGCTATCCGTTCCTTCAACGATATCAAGTTCATTACGTTAAAGGTTTTCGCCAGAAACCATTCGTAGCCCTCCGTCATTTCATATGGATAGTCAATAGTATTCAAGCTGTGTTTGTTGGCCATAGTCAAGGCACAGTGTTTGGTAGCTATTGGGTGTTCATATGCAGCATAGATAGATGCGTTGGTTTGGGATAGTTGTATAGCCTTTTTGGCCCTAGTCAAGGGCTTGTACGGGTGGGTTCAAATCAACCTGGACAATGACGGGTAGAACATGACATGTGACTTATGATTTGTTGGCCTTAGTCAAGGCCATAAGAGCATGGGGCAAAAATCCACATCGGGAGTTTCTAAAGAAACTGAAACTTTCCAGATATGCGCATACCTTCTGGAGTGTGATAATGTGAGCGGATTCCGTCACGTTATCATGCGATGATAGTTGGATCCCGATTCCCACTGATGAGTTAGTTTACTCCTCGGGTGATCCCGACTAATTCTTCTTTCAGGTTTAGGGAAGAATTTGACGTTACAGTGGAAGGTTTCCAGATTTGATAAAGTGATAACTATTCTGATCTAGGTTAGAATGCACGCTGAGTGTTTCTTTTCTCTCACTTTGGCAGCGACCATTGACCCGACCCTAGACTATGACTCAGTGACCAAGTTGACCGAACCTTCTAAATACACTGGGTTTTGGATTGTCAGAGTTGCAAACCTCATTGCCACTCCTACTTTTACCCTTTTCTCCAGGACACCCCGTATTACTACGAACGTCCACTTCCATTGGACAAAACCATCGTATGGTTATATACGAACTCGAAGGAATTTATTCTAAGATGGTTTCCGGTTCTGGAGAAAACGAATAGGACTATTCAATTGTATTTTCCTTTTACCTTCTCTCAGGATGTGAGTACTCCTTGGTTTAGGAGATAGTACACCTATTACGCAAATTGGATAGTCTTCTTCCAAACCATAGGCAGGTGCCGACCGGTAGGGAATGAAGAAAACCAATTAGCCTAAATGGTGCACAGAACGTATTAAGTTAAGACAAAGAAAGGGATTAGAAGGAGGGCAAAGTAAGTTGCGACTGATATTCACGACCAAACCAAGTATTTCGTTACCACTCCCACATCACCTTTGTATTTCTCCATGACACTCCGTATCACTACGAAGATCCACAATTTATTGGATACTCCATCATATGGTTATATACGAACTCGAAAGGAACTTGTTCCGGTTCGGGGATGGATTCTGGTTCAGGAGAAATAGGAATAAGGTTTATTTAGGTGTCTTTTATCTTCACCTTCTCTCGCATTGAGAGTGCTCTTAGGATTAGGATAGTACACCCATTATGCTTATTGGATAGTCTTCTTCCAAACCATAGGCTGGTGCCGAACGGTAGGGAAGAAAGAATACCATTTGGCCTAAAGGGGTGTACAGAAGGTAATGACGAAAGACATATGAAGGGATGTGGAGATGTGGCAAAGAAATATACGGTTACAGTTGTGAATCTGGATAATGGAAGAGGCATTACTAGGAATACCCGGATACCTCTACGAAACATTTCAATGTTTCAGTTTCACTGTGTACTGTTAAAAGAAAACTGATTTCCTAATTAGACACTTGCTCCAGGGTATGTATTTACCAGGTATGATTCTCACATCTGTATGGTTTTACAGATGATGAGTGGGAGTAAGTTATTGGGAATTAGGTGATCATCCTCATTATATCGGAATTCGTTGTAATTGGTGATATTTGAGGAAGTCACCTGGGTTGTTTGCCGGACGGCAAATATTTGGTTTTCAATATCCGTTGTTATGCAACGATTTCAAATTGATTTATCTGTACGTCTATTTTTATACAGTGAGATATACCTTTTTGAAATTATGTCTATGACATTTATCTATATCAGTGGATGGTTTGGTAAGGAGCATTGAACAGCGGTGTAATTCTTCTTTACCATAAATACAGTTTTCAACCTACGACACACAATGAATGAGTCACTAGACTTAGGGGACTTATACAGAGTATTGTATATTGTCCAGTGTCCATTAGGACCGAGGGTTGGTCCTCGTACTATATTCGGTTTACTTATGACTTCTCTAGTTCTTAGACAAGTGTTTCGTAGAGATGCAAGGTCTAAGTTTTGAGAAGTTATAGGTATATGAATAAAGTAGAGAACCAGGAGTTTCAAGTATCGGGATTCTTCAAGGTAATCGAAGATGTAAATACTTGTGTATGGTATTCAGATGATAGTAATGATTAAGAGAACTTGCTTTTCTTTCAGGTTACTCATAATTGGAAGTACTCCTAAGTTAAGTAATGCTGATCGGCCTCTCTCCATTTTGTTGACATGCACTGAAGACAGCTGCATGATTTGAATCTGGTTCAATTAAATCAGTGCCTCTGTTTCTATATTGGATATAGAACAGTTCATATCTTGACATTGTTAAGGTACGGGGAGTTGTCTGGCTTATGATTAAAACCAGAATCTGGATAACTCAAGGCACGTTTCTGTAATGGCTATTTGTGGGTTGACCCAGGCTATGACGAGGGTTGGCTTTCTACCATCTGGAAGATAAATAGTGATATTGTTCTTGACTCGCCACAATTTTAAAAGAAATGGATTTTTTCAGAAAACAGTAGTAGGAGTATGGTAGAACTGGAAGTGATTCCAGAACCGCAAACGATTACAGAAAATTTGATAGGAACCTAAAGATTCAATCTAGTTTTACATTCTATTAGCCACTCCGCAGATACGATGGGTAACCTCAGGCACCCGAGAGGTAGTCCGGTAGCCTTAAGGACGGTAGCGGGGAGGTTCTTGTTTACCCAGACTTGCCATTGCTGTTGTTCCAGACTGTGAGACTCGGCAGGAGGATGAGTATAGAATCGTTCTGAACTAGCTTTAGAAGTGTACGTGTATATGACTCTTCCAGAGGGTTGTCGTGGTCAGTGGGAGCAGCGGAAGCATTGGTGGACAAGTGGCTTATGTCTATTTATGGACTAAAGCAGATATAGCGGAGATAGATCATCTATTTCTGATGTGACAGTCATAGGTTTGACTTCATCAGAATAGGGGATGGATCTGTTAAGAAGGTAGTAGGGTGTAATGTCCTGGTATTTGGATGACATACAAAGAGTAGGAAGTGATATTCCTATACTACGATCGGTTATTCTTTGGTTGTCACACGGTGGTTTCTCCACATAGGACATGGATATTATATTAGACATGCTGGTTACTAGATCTAGATTTGGGTGGTTTCCCAATCTAGGTACTTAGACAGCATTCTATGAGTATTTAGAATGGACGACTCCTGCACGGTAGTGTACCAGCAGGAAATGGAATCACCCTCTCTAAAGATATCTTATAGACTAAAGTAGAGAGGGATGTGCATGATTGGCAGATCACTTGCTTAGGTAATTGAGTCAATCATGAGATGTCAAGTACCACACCAGATGTTGTTTTTGCAGGAGATGCAAAAAGTTGATATTAATCCAATCCTGGAGAAACATTCGGAAGCAGTTTTAGAACATAAGTGCGTGTTCTAAGGATATGATAACGACAGCCTCATTCAGGAGACAGTTATCATTCCAGACTTCCAAGGTGACATGGACGACAGGGTGGTCGTCAGAGTCATAGTTTTCTCTCTGACGAAGGGTAGTGTTTTGGACAGGTGGTCCAAGGGGATACTGAGGGAGGCATGGTGCAGAATACTGATTAAGTTCAGTTGACGATACAGTCTGAGAAGTTTGGATTTGGAGTTCATTTATGAACTAGGTCCCATCAGACATCCAGATATTCTAAGATAGGTATTGCTCATTTACGGAGATGGGTTTCTCTGCGAACTTGAGATAAAGAGAGACATAGAAAGAAACATCACAGCGGATCCACTCACTGAGGCTATTCCTCGAACGCAATAGTTTCGCAAATGAGCTTTGTGAGACTGACTAGTAGAGGAGTTGGGTGTTCGGTATCACAAGGGCTGTGAGTATGCGACATCGAAATAATTAGCCTTGAGTGCAAGTTGGAGATTGTGGATATAGTGCCCTCAGAGTCAATTATTGGATCACAGGCACGTGATTGCAATTATTGAGGGAGGACCTATACCGGTATGACAGTCTAACTCGAGATGATAGTATGCTATCTGGTTTATCTTTATCATCGTGTACTGCTTTAGGTGACCTTACAGGTAGCTATTACACGTTGATAGAGCCTCTAGGATTCTTGCTTGACTACCAGCAGTATGAGGGCGATCATATACGTGGGAGCTGGGGTCTATAAGCACATCCTTAAATGGTCCCTAGTCGTGGGAGTTTCGAGACAGGGCATCGATACTCCAGAGTAGATTAGTGTATACAGTCGACACCCCGACGAGGGGCGGTGGCCGGTCTCACAAGCCGCTGGTGTCAGTTGGTTCACCTAAGATGTATATAGGTGCTCATTGGGTTATGAGTACACCGGACAGGACTCGCCGGGAACCTGCTAGTTGGGATTATACCAGACGTCAGATAACAGTTCCCAGGTGACATGTGTACAGGTTAGTTCATCGACCTGAGATCGTCATTTGTCTCGTGTGAGTTCCCACTGTACTTAGATTACTATCCTACCACGCTCAAAGGAGACGTGCAAACAGGTTTTAGTTGGGTACAGTCCCGAGCCACATGGAGGCAGTGAGCGGATCTGCAGAGGTTCGTCTCTCCCGGTATTGGGGGTGAGGTCACGTTGTGTCTAGGAGAGCCATTACACAAAGCCCTCGGCCGAGGCAGGAGATTTACTGGTAGGCATTCCAGCAGTATCTCAGGGTGTTCTGGGCTACACTCCGACACGACTTGTACCGCTATTGGGGGTCTGACTTTTACCAACCCCCTAGGCCCGCCATGCGATGCTCATAGACTAACGGACCGGACTGTACGGATATTGTCACTGACAGGCTCAGTAGGGTGTCAGGATGAGTTCGCTCATCGACGTCCCTTTTGGTCAATACTTTGTAGCTCGTTACGTATGGCTGATACCTCTGACGTGCTAGTGGTTAAATCCACAGCCATAGTATTGACGAGTCTTTAGAGTCCCCCACACACAGTTACTCAAGTTTCGGGAGAAACGCTGTAGAGGCCGTATGGAGATATGGCAGGGTTCGATCAGATACGTGCGGTATTCCACGGATCGTGATCGGACGGATTTTACTAGCCGGCTTTGGTTTAAGCCGGATCCTAGTATTAGACAGTATAGTTTTGTCTCTTTGCATTTGTATTCAGTGGGAATACAAATGTGGGCATGTATATGCAGTAGCGGGGTTTTCCTGTAATTTATTACGGGATCATTTTTCTGAAGTTGACAGTTTGCATTCCATTCCGGCCGGTTTTCCTTTGTACCTTCGCGGCTGGACTTTCCGATGGAACGGGGTTATTTGCAGTTTTGCAAATTACCTATGTGGAGGGGGTTTCTTGCATTTGTGGCTTTATGATAGCATCTTTTGATTCCATTCTTTTCTTGTGATCATTTCTTGCATTAATGAGATTAGAATGGGTTAGATATTGAGATGACTTTGTTATCATCATTTTTGGTTATGGTCACCATTCTACTTTTCCTACTCTCCACTCCCTTCATGCTTTAGTTTTTTCTCTCCCCATTTCTTAGAGGGGGCCGGCCACAATAGATGAGAGAGGAGAGAGGTTTCATTTTGGTGAAGGAAAATGATTCATCACATTTCATGCGTGCCACAAAAATCCCTCACCTTTCCTAAGTTCATTGTTCATTCCTCCATGGCAACTTCAATCACCCCATTGAGGCAAAGATTCTACACTACACCTACAGTACCCTTGGACGCGTCGGCTTGCTACCTTCGCGCCCGAGTTGCCTCGGTCCAGAGGTGGGAGCCCGTAAAAGAATTCGGCTACGTGGTTCCCTTTCCGACGAGGAGGTGACGAACGGAGATTCCGCTGGAGATCAGGACAACGACGAGAAGACCGAAGGACACAGATCGCTCGGTATATCTCTCTACACATCTTTTAGTTTGCTAGGATTAGGTTAATGGCCCGATCCGGGTTGATAGTGCGCGGTGGTGCCGGTTTGCAAGTTTCGCAAAGTTTTTCGTTTCCGCATTTCCGGCGTCGGATTGACGGCCGGGGCGCCGCCGTGCACTTACAGGTGCAACATATGAACGAAATACCAATTCGGTGCAACAAATGCACGAAATACCAATCCGGTGCAACAAATGCACAAAATATAAATCCAGAGCAACAAATGCTCGAAATACCAATCCGGTGCAACAAATGCACGAAATACCAATCTAGTGCAACAAATGCACGAAATATAAATCTGGTGCAACAAATGCACGAAATACCAATCTGGAGCAACAAATGCACACATCAATAACTCAAATACGTATAAAAAGCAACACCGAGTGTACCAAGGTCTATAAAATCAAAAACGTGTGCAACTGCGTGCACAAAACACCTATCAATGCACTGCAAGCACATGTGAGCTATACCGAGTGCAAAAATCAAATCGGGTGTGTACCACAAGCACAAAATCAAATCAACCGTATGAAATCCACGAAACCATAACCACGTGCAGCCAAGGCAAAAAATCAATTTTAAGTGCAATTGATATGCACAAATCGCAAACCGATGTAGCAGTGTATAAACATAAATCAAGTGTAATAACTGTGCACAAAAGAAGATATCCAGTAGGTGCAGCCATGGTGCACGAAAACAATGTCATGAAACTCAATCATCAAAACTCAAATCCAAGCGATATAAACGTGATACTCGGATCGCTAAACACAAATTGCAATAAATGACATTGAGGTACACCTCCTTAAATGTCGAAAATATGCCGGCGCGCCCAAACTGGCAGAGCAAGATCATCTACTTGCCTCCTGTAAGTCCATGCTACCTCTCCCGGTACTTTCGGGAATGCGGAATTTGGTAAAAAACGATTTTTACGGAGGTGGTAACATGGACCTAAAACCAGGATCTTGGTTAAACATCTATCTAACGACCTAACTATGAGTTTCTAGCTACTCGGTTAGGGGGTTATACCTTGCTTGTCTTGAACTCCTTCGTCTTCAAGCTCCGATGGTGGTCCGATTGGCTTCTTCTCGTCGTCTCCGTACGCCGAAGATAGATCCACCTGAAAGCTCCAACCTTTAGCTCCTTCTTCGTTCTTTGAAGAAACTAGTTCACTTGGTTTGCTAAACCTAGTGAACTAGAATGAGTAGAGAAGAATTAGAATGGGATTTTATCTATGGTTCTTGATTCTCAACTCATGAGACAAGAGAACCATAGATTAAAGAGAGGGAGCAAGAGCAAAAGGGTGAAAGCAAAAGGAGAGCTCAAGAACAAGAGAGAGAATGAGCAATAAAGAATGAGGCTCTCTTTTTCCTTTCACCCTCTCATAATCCAAAGCAATCATAACTCATCATACTAACAAAAGTCTTATGTGATGGTTGAAGCAACCATAACCATATCATTTCATGCACTCATTTTACACAAATGAGCAAGTAAACAAAAGTCTTTGCCATGAAATGATGGCTATGGTTATCATGATGGTCAACTAGTCAAGCCTAGTCAACCGGTCAACAAAATCAACAAGTCAACAAAAGTCAACAAGGCAACAAAGTCAACAAGTCAACAAAAGTCAACAAGTCAACAAAGTCAACAACCATATCACCATAATACTTAATTAATATAATAGTTAATCACATATCATATTCTCATTAGGGTTGAACAAAAAGTCAAATAGTCAACGGTCAACTGTCAACAACCCTAATGATAATCTGCTGCCTCTGTCTCCCTGTCAACTGTGCATACGCACCCGCATCCGCGTTCCGAGGAACACGAATGCACACTGGATAAATCCAATCCTAAAAGGTACACTAGGATCTGGCTTAAACCAAAGCCCTCTAGTGTAAACTGTCCGGACACTGTACGCGCACAAGTGCACGGATGTGACCGAACCCTGTCGCAAAACCATGCGACCTGTCGCAATACCATGCGACCTCTACTCTTTTGCCTAAAGGCGAAAAGCTTTCTGTGTGGGACTCTAAAGACTCGACACTACGCTGGCAGTGGGTTTAACCACAGACCGCAAGCGGCACTAGCTGTGCGTAACGGTCCCCAGGTAGTGCCGACAAGAAGACCGACGAGGCGAAACCCATCTGAACTCCTACAGAGCCTGAGTGTGACATTCTCTGTACAGTCCGGTCTGTTCGTCTGATACATCGCATGGCGGGCCTAGGGGGCGGTAAACGTCAGTCCCCCAATAGCGGTACAAGTCGTGCCGGAGCGAAGCCCAAAACACCCTGAGATAACACTGGAAACCTACCAGTATATCTCGTTTGCCCTGGCCAGGGACTACTCGTGTAATGGCTCTCCTAGACACAGCGCGATGTCAACCCCCAATACCGGGAGAGACGAATCCTGTCTAACCGTCACTGCCTCCAAGTGCTTCGGGACTGCACGCAACCACTACCTGTTTGCACGACTCCTTTGAGCCGTGGTAGGGTAGTGATCAAAATAAAGTGGGAACACACTCGAGGCGGAGTGACAGTGTCAAGTCAGCGGACTAAGCTGTACTCATGTCACCTGGGAACTGATAACTGACGATAGGTATAATACCAACTAGTCAGTTCCCGACGAGTCCTGTCCAGTGTACCCGTAACCTAACGAGCACCCGCATACTATCTCAAGTACGACGTACTGACGGCTGTGGGACAGACCGTCTCCCACACTGGGATGAGAAGCGCATGCGCTGGTCTACTCCGGAGTATCGATGCCCTGTCTCGATAGTCCTGCGACCAGGGACCTGCATAAGGATGTGCTTATAGATTACCCAGCCCCACTAGTGTGACGGCCATCACATCGCTGGTAATCAAGCAAAGATCCTAAGGGCTCTACTAATGTGTATAGGCGATATACAAAAATAAACACATGTACACATTGAAGTAGAAACAAACCAAGTAGCATACTACTATTTTGATCAAGATTGTATATACAAGGTGAATATCCCAAGCATCCATTAAGTAATATACAAACCAGTATGATACAGTAATGGCCTCTAGGGCATATACACTAACAATCTCCCACTTGCACTAAGGCCATGTACTGGCGTATCGAAGACCTATCATCTCGATCAGCCGCTCGAACTGAGTCTGGGGCAGGGCCTTGGTGAATGGATCTGCAGTGTTATCTTCTGAAGCGACTCTCCGAACCTCGATCTCCTGGCGATCCACGATCTCCCTGATCAGGTGATACCGCCTCAAGATGTGCCTGGATCTCTGATGGGACCTGGGTTCCTTCGCTAAAGCTATAGCCCCGTTGTTGTCGCAGTACAGAGGTATCGGATCAACAATGGACGGAACCACCTGAAGTTCTTTCAAGAACTTCCTCATCCAGACAGCTTCTTTTGCGGCATCAGATGCAGCGATGTATTCCGCTTCCATCGTCGAGTCTGCAACGGTTTCCTGTTTGGAACTCTTCCAACACACCGCCCCTCCATTGAGGGTAAAGACAAAACCCGACATGTACTTGGAATCATCCTTGTCACTCTGGAAGCTGGAGTCAGCAAAGGCCTCGATCTGGAGGTCTTTTCCGCCATACACCAAGAACATCTCCTTAGTCCTTCTCAGGTACTTGAGAATGTTCTTTACCGCTATCCAGTGTTTCTCCCCAGGGTTTGACTGATACCGGCTTACCACACTCAGTGCATAAGCTACATCCGGTCTGGTACACAACATCGCATACATTAGCCTACCGCAGAAGCGTAGGGTATAATAGACATGCGATCCCTTTCCAAATCAGTCTTGGGAGACATCTCTTTAGAGAGGGTGATCCCGTGACAAGCCGGTAGGTTACCGCGCTTGGAATCTTCCATACTGAATCTTTTCAGCACGGTGTCGATGTACCTGGACTGAGAAAGTCCTAATATCCTCTTGGATCTATCACGGTAGATCCGGATACCCAGAATGTATGAGGCATCACCCAGGTCTTTCATGGAGAACATGTGTGACAAGAACCCCTTGACAGATTGTAGCATAGGAATGTCATTTCCTATTAAGAGAATGTCATCCACGTATAAAACGAGGAATACTACAGTTCTCGCTATAAATCTAATATAGATGCATGGTTCATCTGGATTTTTGATAAAGCCAAATTCTTTGACCGTCTCATCAAAGCAGATGTTCCAACTCCGCGACGCCTGCTTTAGTCCATAGATGGACTTAAGCAACTTGCACACCTTTCCGCTGCTCCCACTCTGAATGAAACCCTCTGGCTGGTCCATATAGACACACTCCTCTAAATTTCCATTTAGAAAAGCTGTCTTTACGTCCATTTGCCAGATCTCATAATCGTGGAAGGCAGCAATGGCAAGAAGGATCCGAATGGATTTCAGCATGGCTACTGGAGAAAAGGTTTCGTCGTAGTCCAAGCCAGGTCTTTGACGGAAACCTTTTGTTACCAGCCTAGCTTTATAGGTCTCAACCTGTCCATCTACACCAATCTTCCTTTTGAAGATCCACTTGCATCCTACGGGTTTTACCCCGTCTGGAGCAATGTCCAACGTCCATACCTTGTTGGTGTACCTGGACTCCATTTCGGTCCGCATTGCATCCAGCCATTTCACTGAGTCAACGCTCTGAACGGCCTGCTGGAAGCTAGTAGGCTCATCATAATCTATGATGCAATCCTCTCTATCCCCGTCTATGAGAAAACCGTAGTATCTCTCGGGCGGATGAGTCTGCCTACTACTCCTGCGGAGCGGCGTAGGAATGTCCTGTTCTTCCGAACCCTCTGGTTCCACTAAACTTTCAGTAATAGTCCGTGGTTCTGGAATTTCTTCCAGTTCTACTGTGCTCCCACTTATCTGGGTTTCCAAAAACTCAGTTTCCAAGAAGTAGGCATGACGAGAAACAAGAACTTTTTGTTCCTCTTCACAGAAGAAGAAATATCCTTTGGAGTTCTTCGGATACCCCACAAACTTGCACTGTACCGAGCGTGCCTCGAGCTTGTCCGTATGCTGCTTTTTGACAAAAGCTGGACATCCCCATGTCTTAATGTGCTTAAGATAGGGTCTCTTCCCACACCACATCTCATATGGTGTAGTAGGCACGGTCTTAGTCGGAACTCGGTTCAAAAGGTATGCAGCTGATTCTAGCGCATACCCCCAGAATGATCGCGGTAACTCAGCGTTACTCATCATGGACCGCACCATATCCAATAGGGTGCGGTTCCGTCTCTCCGATACACCGTTATGTTGCGGGGTGTATGGAGGAGTAAGCTGAGAGAGAATTCCGTTCTCTTTTAAATAGTCCAGGAACTCGGCACTTAAGTATTCTCCACCTCGATCCGATCTTAGAATCTTAATACTTTTGCCGGTCTGTTTCTCTACTTCATTCTTATACTCCTGGAATTTTCCAAAGGCTTCGGACTTATGTTTCATTAAGAAGACATAACCGTACCTTGAGAAGTCATCCATAAAAGTAATGAAGTAAGAATGGCCGCTTCGCGCATGTGTAGACATTGGACCGCACACGTCACTGTGTACGAGTCCCAAGAGCTCGCTCGCTCTTACTCCATGTCCAGTAAACGGAGTCTTTGTCATCTTTCCTTTGAGACAAGATTGACAAGTGGCATACGATTGATATTCGAACGTATTCAAATATCCCTCTGTATGTAACTTAGTCAACCTTCTCTCATTGATGTGACCCAGTCTACAATGCCACAAGAAAGTCTGATTTATTTGTGGAGACTTTCTTTTGTGTGTATTCTGGACATTGAAAATCTGTGGTTGGTTCAATACGTATATACCATTACTCAATGTACCTGACCCAATCAAAACTTGATTAAGGTGAATGTTTACAACATTACTTACAAACGTAAATTCATAACCTTCTTTAGAAACTAAAGATACAGAAATGATATTACAAGTTGCGTTGGGTACAAAAAAGCAATTACGCAAAACAAAACATGTCCATCTGACATTCCCAGGTGATAGTCCCCCACGGCTTTAGCATCCATGCTAGCTCCGTTCGCAACTCTGAGGGTCATGTCACCTGCCTTCAAAACCCTACGGTTTCTCAACGCCTGCAAAGAATTACAGATATGAGATCCTGATCCGGTATCCAATACCCAGGAAGTAGAGTTTATTGAAAGACAGTTTTCAATAACATACACACCTGAAGCTGAAGCTGCAACCTGCTTCAATTCCTGTGTTCTGGCCTTCCAGGCCCTGCAATCATTCTTCCAGTGTCCTTTCTTATGACAATAGAAGCATTCTTCCTTATCCACAAGCTTCCCCGCTATCTTTGTTGCTTTACCTTTTCCCTTCGTATCCACTTTACTAACACCGCCCCTTGGTTTGGCGGGGGCCTTCTTCTTCTTTCCCTTGGCTTTCGCCTTGGACCTAGAAGAAGATGATCCTCCTACAAACAAAGTGGATGTATCCCTACCTTTCTATAGGGTGCCCTCTGCACTCCTCAGCATGTTGAGGAGCTATGAAAGTTCAACCTCTTTTTCTTGTAAGTTGAAGTTCAGTATAAACTGGGCGTAAGTGGAAGGAAGGGACTGGAGAACTATATCCGTATATAGCTCACTCTCCAATGTGATCCCTAGGTCTGCGAGCTCCTCAATGTAGCCGATCATCTTTAGCACGTGCTCGGCTACTGATGATCCGACGGCCATTCTTGTCGAAAATAACTTTTTCGACGCTTCGTATCTTGCGATACGAGATTGCTCTCCATACAATTCTTTTGTATGAAGCAATATGGATTCCATTTCCATATTCTCGTGCCTCCTCTGATGTTCGTTGTCCATCGAGGCAAGTAGGAGGCATTTGGCCTTCGCGCTATCAATCTCCCAAGTCTTGCGGATTTCCTTATCCGCGACGCTGGAAGTTGGACCAGGGACAGGGGGAGCTTTGGTGGTAAGAAGATACCCTAGCTTGTCGTAAGTGATTGCTATCTTGACATTCCTGAGCCAATCTTTGTAGTTTGGCCCTGTCAGTTTGTTTTTATCTAGGAGTAACTTAAGACCAGTCATGTTGATTGGTCGCTGCAATTAGGAGAGAGAAGAAGAAACACTCAGCATGATGCTCTTGCAAGTTTAGAGTGGTTTTTAGTTTGTCTAAACAGGATGGCTCCCACTGTTTCTCGAATCCCTCCTCAAACCATAAAGGAAGAATTAGTCAGGATCAATCCCACCGTACAATACTTGCTTAACCGTTCAGCCAGGCCGGTGTCGGTACTTCGAGGGAGGTTTTCCAACGCTTTCGCGAAGTTCCTTAATTAAAGAACCTCTTTTCCCTGGGGGCGTAGCCCCGCTAACACCTTTCTAGGCACCTACTAGGTTTATAGCATTGATCGTTAAGTGAGAAATTTCCCGAGGAGTAGCATATACTCACAGTAGGATCGGGATCCAAATATCATCGCGTGACGAAACTGAAGGAATCCTACCAGAATCATCACACTCCAAATGGTATGCAAATCTAGCAAGTTTCAGTACTTATGAAACTCCCGATGTGGATTTTTGCCCCATGCTCTTATGACCTTGACTTTGGCCAACAAATCATAACTCACATGTCAAGTTCTGCCCGTCGTTCTCCAGGTTAATTTGAATCCACCCGCACCTACCCTTGACTTTGGCCAATAAGGCAGTACGACTGTTCCAAACCAACGCATCTATCTATGCTGCACATGAATACCCAATAGCTACCAATCACTGTGCCTTGACTTTGGCCAACAAACACAGCTTGAATACTATTGACTATTCATGTGAAACGACGGAGGGCTATAGATGGTTTTGGCAAAACCGTGAACGTAGTGAACTTGATTTGGTCGATGGAACGAGATAGCTTTTAAAAGGAGTGGCTCAAGCTCCGCATTTAAAAGTTGTTTTGAAAAGAACCGAGTGGTTTTTCGAAAGTGTTCCAACGACTTTAACTTGGTTTATTATCATGCATTAGTTCTTTTAATGCGTGATATTCTTGCATTAGTTCTTTTAATGCGTCCCATCATTTAATCCTACCATTGCAGAAAACAACCAAAATATGACGTACGCTTATGCCATTCGCATTCGCCACGGGGCCCCGTCATTACCCGTTAGGTTACTTAACTAACGACAGAGCGGGGGCTGGGCTAGCGCGGCTGTAAAACATAAGCAATGCCTAAATAATATCATATATAGATATACTGCAATGATAAACATTTCCGATCACAAATGAATACATTGGATATACTAGGAATCTGTAATTCGTACGAGCCTGTAACGAAAGACAAATTACACGGTCGCGGTGAATAGCCAAATACCCCACCCAAGACCCCTACGGGTGCGGCAAACTACCCGCCAAGTACCCGAAGCGTAGTAACCTCCCTCATCTCCATGAGTAGGCCACTCGACACTTCGGCATACCCGGTAGTTTGCGCACCCCCTCCATGGGTCTATCCTAGGAGCAAAAACAGTAAAAAGAAATTATACAATGACGGCTACAACCCCGACCCGGTTGTGCGGCCATACAAATAATTATTACATCAATTTACAAATTTACATGAATTGAAAGAAAAGAAAACTCTCGTCTCACAACCCCCGGCTATTCACCCGCAACAATCCAACATATTCATATCCACATTCCAGCAACATTACAGATCACAGATTTATATAACCCCCACTAATCGACATATAGCGATTAGTAGACGTTCAATACAAATATCACATTACAGAAAACCCGTTAGCTTAAGTCTTTTAGAAGTTCGATCAAAAATACGGATTTTCGGGACCCCAAAATAAAATTTTCGTTCTGGAAAATCTGGGCAGAAAATGTATATTCCAAAAATCCCAAAATACCCCAAACAGTAAACTGCAAAAAAGAAAACCCTTGACCGAGTCAACTCGGCCGCGTTTCCGCGGCGGGAGCGTGCTCCCGCCGCGGAAACGCGGCGCTTTGATCGAGTCAGGGGCCCAAATTTTTGCAGTTTCTTTAAAAAAGCCTGAGTCGATTTTAGGTGTGTTCCAAAAAGTTTTTCCAGTACTTTTGAAATCGACAGAAAGTTGAAAATTCATGGGTTCGTTTTTGGGACTTTTTCTTTGATCGATCTTCTAGTTACTTGCTAACTTGTTAGATAGAGTTTAACCTGGCTCTGATACCACTGTAAGTCCAAGCTACCTCTCCCGGTACTTTCGGGAATGCGGAATTTGGTAAAAAACGATTTTTACGGAGGTGGTAACATGGACCTAAAACCCGGATCTTGGTTAAACATCTATCTAACGACCTAACTATGAGTTTCTATCTACTCGGTTAGGGGGTTATACCTTGCTTGTCTTGAACTCCTTCGTCTTCAAGCTCCGATGGTTGTCCGATTGGCTTCTTCTCGTCGTCTCCGTACGCCGAAGATAGATCCACCTGAAAGCTCCAACCTTTAGCTCCTTCTTCGTTCTTTGAAGAAACTAGTTCACTTGGTTTGCTAAACCTAGTGAACTAGAATGAGTAGAGAAGAATTAGAATGGGATTTTATCTATGGTTCTTGATTCTCAACTCATGAGACAAAAGAACCATAGATTAAAGAGAGGGAGCAAGAGCAAAAGGGTGAGAGCAAAAGGAGAGCTCAAGAACAAGAGAGAGAATGAGCAATAAAGAATGAGGCTCTCTTTTTCCTTTCACCCTCTCATAATCCAAAGCAATCATAACTCATCATACTAACAAAAGTTTTATGTGATGGTTGAAGCAACCATAACCATATCATTTCATGCACTCATTTTACACAAATGAGCAAGTAAACAAAATTCTTTGCCATGAAATGATGGCTATGGTTATCATGATGGTCAACTAGTCAAGCCTAGTCAACCGGTCAACAAAATCAACAAGTCAACAAAAGTCAACAAGTCAACAAAGTCAACAAAAGTCAACAAGTCAACAAAGTCAACAACCATATCACCATAATACTTAATTAATATAATAGTTAATCACATATCATATTCTCATTAGGGTTGAACAAAAAGTCAAATAGTCAACGGTCAACAGTCAACAACCCTAATGAGAATCTGCTGCCTCTGTCTCCCTGTCAACTGTGCATACGCACCCGCATCCGCGTTCCGAGGAACACGAATGCACACTGGATAAATCAAATCCTAAAAGGTACACTAGGATCTGGCTTAAACCAAAGCCCGCTAGTGTAAACTGTCCGGACACTGTATGCGCACAAGTGCACGGATGTGACCGAACCCTGTCGCAAAACCATGCGACCTGTCGCAATACCATGCGACCTCTACTCTTTTGCCTAAAGGCGAAAAGCTTTCTGTGTGGGACGCTAAAGACTCGACACTACGCTGGCAGTGGGTTTAACCACAGACCGCAAGCGGCACTAACTGTGCGTAACGGTCCCCAGGTAGTGCCGACAAGAAGACCGACGAGGCGAAACCCATCTGAACTCCTACTGAGCCTGAGTGTGACATTCTCCGTACAGTCCGGTCTGTTCGTCTGATACATCGCATGGCGGGCCTAGGGGGCGGTAAACGTCAGTCCCCCAATAGCGGTACAAGTCGTGCCGGAGCGAAGCCCAAAACACCCTGAGATAACACTGGAAACCTACCAGTATATCTCGTTTGCCCTGGCCAGGGACTACTCGTGTAATGGCTCTCCTAGACACAGCGCGATGTCAACCCCCAATAACGGGAGAGACGAATCCTGTCTAACCGTCACTGCCTCCAAGTGCTTCGGGACTGCACCCAACCACTACCTGTTTGCACGACTCCTTTGAGCCGTGGTAGGGTAGTGATCAAAGTACAGTGGGAACACACTCGAGGCGGAGTGACAGTGTCAAGTCAGCGGACTAAGCTGTACTCATGTCACCTGGGAACTGATAACTGACGATAGGTATAATACCAACTAGTCAGTTCCCGACGAGTCCTGTCCAGTGTACCCGTAACCTAACGAGCACCCGCATACTATCTCAAGTACGACGTACTGACGGCTGTGGGACAGACCGTCTCCCACACTGGGATGCGAAGCGCATGCGCTGGTCTACTCCGGAGTATCGATGCCCTGTCTCGATAGTCCTGCGACCAGGGACCTGCATAAGGATGTGCTTATAGATTACCCAGCCCCACTAGTGTGACGGCCATCACATCGCTGGTAATCAAGCAAAGATCCTAAGGGCTCTACTAATGTGTATAGGCGATATACAAAAATAAACACATGTACACATTGAAGTAGAAACAAACCAAGTAGCATACTACTATTTTGAGCAAGATTGTATATACAAGGTGAATATCCCAAGCTTCCATTAAGTAATATACAAACCAGTATGATACAGTAATGGCCTCTAGGGCATATACACTAACACCGCCTGCTCACCGTCTGGCATATTCGGTCTCTGGGTCCTCGTTTACTCTCTGAATTATGAATCTTGCAATCCTTCGGCTCGTCGTCCCGGTCAGGTGTACTAGCGGAATAGTCTGCTCTAGCACTCCTCAAGTCATCTCTTGGCCAATTAGCATGACCACTCTTAAAGCGGCACGTCACTGGCGTCAGCTTCTGGCCTTCTGAATACATGTGACACAACTGTTCCTGGGTGCAAATCTTATCGCAGCAGTGTCATGGAAATAACGTACTCAGGGTCTCTGCCGATCTCACCTATGCCGAACTATACGAAGGTCGGCACTCATGCTTAAATCTTTTCTCATAACCGGACAGCTGTGTCCTCAGCACGACTTCCATCTGGAAATTTTTGCTGCATCAAACGCCTCTGCACACATATCAATCCTCTGGCATCAACGGAACGTAACAACCTCTCGCTAACATCTCACACGAACGTCTTGTTCCACTCGTCTTTATTATCGTCCATTTTGATGTCATCTCTTGCTGTCTGCATATTGCAATTCGTCCTTGGCTACGGTCAATCCGGAGTCTCTCATACAGACTCAAAATTATGAACTCGGTATCTTCATCACTCTGTAGAAGATATCTAGCCGAATACGTCCTCGGGAACTCATCCAAATCATCGGAGGAATATACTTTATTCATCCGTTCTTGATGGACTCACACGCATCTTGGTGAGGTCCTTCTATCATAAGCTGGTCAACTTACCGGCTCCACATCAGAGTATCAAACGAACAACGTCCTCTCTGGATTGATCTACTCTAGATCTGAGTAAGATTCTCCACATTGGAAATCTTCAACTCAATTGAGCCTACGTCGGCGCATCACATCAGACGAATCATACCAGTCGCTCAACTCGAGATAGACTAGCTATCTCCTGTCACATCTCTGCCTAAAAGCCCCAGTGGTTTAAGCTCATAACTCTAGAGGTGACGTCCCATCAATCTCAGCAACAGCTGGGTCATCCGTATCACGGTAGACAACATCACGATCTCTGAGGTAGGCTGTACATCAATAGTCCTGTAAATCTGGCAGCCTCTAACGATGGCCCGATCATCCGGTACAAAACTGAACACTTGCCTCAACGAGAGGTCACAACACAACACTAAACCAATACGTTCCCATGTCACCAGAAAACACGGTGGTCAGTCCTCGTCCATGATGAGCTCGCCATGACCGCATCATTAGCAGCAGCTCACTGTGTGCTCAACCATGGTGACAGGAAGCTCAAGCATGTATCGATGAAGATAGATCAATGAAATGAAAGGAATCAACAGATCTAAAATGGATACATGAACATAAGGAGGAACGGAATCAGTGAGAGTATGATCATTGGAAGGAATAGAAGAACGGATCTCAAAAACATACATCCTAAGGTCACTTAAGCGGAGTATCATATCGTAAGTATGCCGCGGAACATACGCACAGTACGTTACACTACTTGAGTTACCTACTCCATCAATCAGGGTCAACCTAAGTAACGAAAGATCGGGTTTAATACCCCCCCCGTCAAATCTAAGTTCCGAAAGGTCAAGCCTAGGTTCCGAAATATATACGCCCTAGAGTTCGCATAGTCAAACCCAGACTCAAACCAAGGTTAAACCTAGCGCTTTCATACCAACTTTGTGATGTCCCGAAATTTAGTTCGTGACCGGCACTTAAATCACGCAACATCTAAACGCGTAACGTAATTCAAGTAAGCCAAAGCCCGGAAAATCAAAACCTTTTTACGGAAAATAGTGGGGGTGCAGTTTTGAAATATTGATATAATGAAATAAAGTTTATCTATAAATGCATAACTAATGATATAAGAAAATGCATGTGGAATGTACTAAAATTGAGAAGGTTTTTCGTCTTTTAAAAATTTGGGCAGCTCCTCCCTTGTATAATTTGAACCGAAACCACATATACATAACAATATGAAAGGCATCCCCAAGCGTGAGCTAGCTCTTCGCCGAATGGAAGAATCAATATATATATATATATATATATATATATATATATATATATATATACGACACCAAATGGTGAAGATTAGCATAGAAAGAATGATAAATAAAGCGAGACATCAAAATCACCAATTGCGAACATATACCCCATCGCTCTAAGTCTCGCAACCACAAGTCTTTCTAAGTCTTACTAATTATACAAATACCAGTTTTCTGATTGATGGAGTTTATCCAGATATAATAGGAAATAATAAATACAATAGTAGGCACGATCCAATGTGTCCCACCTACCATAGCAAACACCAAAAGGCAAGTAGTGTGCCAGCAATACCGCTAATGATCCCATGCGGTCAAACCTGCAAAAACTGTGGCACAACGGGGGTGGGTTGCCAACTCGTGAGTAGTCAGCAGGTAGAAATCGAATAAAACAACGATTTCCTAGGTCACTATATCAAGAAAGTAATATTATAATATATTGGGTGACCATGTATGCGTATATGCCAACAATATAATCAATACCAATGACATATACAATAAACATCTGAATCATATGCCTATATGCAGGTGGATATCATCCATGTTTCCATCAATGACACAATCAGCATCATGGAACCTGAGTGTCCAATATCGACACTTGAAACATCATGAAAGCATAAGCATGTATATATGAGGTTAACAACAAACGTGTGTCCATCAACGACACATCAAAATCATGGAACCTGAGGGCCCAACACCGACACTCGAAACCTCATGAACCCGTGTCCATCATCAATAGGTAAATCCACATATCTCGGGCTTCGTCAATCCGGAATGGCCCATGGGCACCGTCAGTCCGGATCGACCCATATCCATCTCACGACTCCGGTCGGTATCCTCCGGATAACCGCCGGGTCCAAACTATCACTGGTATGTATTAGTCCTTCTGCCAGGCTCATCGTCTACTGCACAACATACCTTTCTTGTCCCGGGGTACCATACCGGGTCCACCATGTACCCACAAACGGCTCATCCAGCTCCTCGAATCGGGTATCACATAGCTCATAACCGAGAAAACACACGGTGGACGCCTCGAAATATCATATCAAAAGAAACCGGGTTTTTAAAACAATTCATACTTCCTTTTGAAATATAACCGCAGTTCTCAAATCCAGAATCTCATGAAAACAGCATCTCAATGCGTATAATCGTAAAGCATGATGTATGCAAATATAGAACAGAAATGTGAGGATAGCAAGTATATCATGCAACATAGAATAGTGTTGTGAGCATATCAATATATCATGCAAACGAGTCATGTGATAATAGTAAACAATTAAGAGTAATAGCATGATACAGGAATTAGAATGTGTAAGTTACATAGCAATTACCGATGATGAAAGTGTGTGAGCCGGCAATCTGTGTAAGTGTGACATAAGCATCATCGATAATTGTGCAGGTGTACTAGCCGACGATATCATAAGAAATAATGGAACCACAGGTATACGTATCTAATCTAACATCTACATAAAATCTAAACTAAGCAGTGTAGATAGGGATTAACAATATCTATAACATATTCGAGTCGATGAATCTATCATTCGGCAATCCAGCCTCACAACATCACGTACGGCATAATCCATCGTACGGCGGCATTAAACAATTAGGGATTCTATCAACCTAAATAACAATGAAGGTACGGGCCTAGTGTCTCGTACGGCATGACACTCATTATTCTTATAAATATATAAATATCTCACGTCACATCCGTATAAATCTCATATCATGTCCTGGCAACAGTATCTATACTCTCATATGACCTCGCATCCGTATATCAACATATCAAGCCAAGTCATCTTATTTCGTCGCATTCTCTTTTCATCACCTCAATATCTCACATCAAGTAATCTTATAAACATTTACCTTATTTTGCCGATCTCATAACATATCTATCTCAATCTTATCATATTCATCGATCTCATGTCATATTCTTATACATCTCGTTTCATATCTTATATCAATCATATCCGCTCGTATTATCATATCTCATCGCCTACTAACTCTTTTAACTATATCCATATGTTTCTCACATGGTTTCTCCAACCATATTCTATATATATAGTTTCTATTTAAAATTTGTAGGGGTGCTATACGCCATCCACCCGACTTCCCCCATAGATATAAATCTACTCACCTGCTAAACTCCTCGCTAGCCGAAGTCGATGTTCTTCGTCGTCTCGGAAGTCCACACGAAGGTACTTACAATCAATACACAATAGCAATTCTATTAAAATCAATGTCCGAAAACCGATACGGCACACGGTGTGTTCATAGGTTTGAACCTATAACCTACGCATGCAACAACAACCAAAAACCCTCGTCGTTGACGTACAAACGTCCAACAGCCCAATACAATAATTAAATACCAAACCCAAGATCATAAATCACAAATACCAAATTCAGCAACATAGGAAATCACTCCCAGATTTCATCTCAGGTTAATTGGGACTAAACAAGCAAATACAGGGAATAGTTTATAGGGATTAGGAGCTACAGCCAAAAACCCAACCCCAGAACCCAACAAAAATCCGGCGACATCACCACAATATCCGGTCTCGCCGGCCAAAGTAGGGGGAAACGGGTTCGTATTTTGGTGGTGGTCTTCTAGTGGTTCATATAGGTCAATAGACTTGTTTGTTTATCTCAGAAACATCCCAGATTGCACCAGATTCTCTGTAGGCCAACCAAACGTCACAAAAACGACATGAGACAATTTCTGAATTCATGTATCGGGTTCTAATCTCTGTTCTTGGCCAGTAAAACATCACTAAGGGTTTGCAAACACTCACTAAACCTCAATTTACCAATTACAAGTCAAGTTTCCAACTAAACCTCCACTTGGAAATTTCTAAGATCACAAATCCACACTTAATCAAACTCTAAACTAAACTAGAACTCTAAGAAACTAATTACAAAGTAGGAAGAGGAGTTATACCTCATGGATGCAACTCAAGAAAAACCCTAGATACCCAAAGTCTCCAAAATCCAAACTTGGTTGGTCAATAAGGTGCAGGATGAGGTGGGGATCATTTTTAGTGAAGGGAGTATAGGGTTTTGGTGAAAGATTGGAGATGCTTTCAAGGGGTAGAGGAGGAGGAGGAGGGAGGTGAGGAAGAAGAAGGAGGAGTTGAAGAAAAGAAATGAGGGTGAAGGAAATAATTGATGTCAAGGGTAGCATTCCATACTCTCATCTCTCTCTCTCATCACATGCCATGCCATTGACTTTTCTTTTCTTTTTCTTTTCTTTTACTTTTATCAACCATGGCATCTATTTGTTTCCTCTATCTTTCTCACAAAAACTAAATACAACATGAAACAACCAAAATAACACAACATGCAACAACAATGCAACATAACATGGTGCACTAGCCATGACTAATTAAAAATACGGATTTGGCATAATTGTGATTAGTGGTGCACTAATCGAGTTTAATTTTAACTTGCATATAATTAATTATAAAAATGCCCAAATTCGATAAATATATTTTTAAATGAATAAATTATTTTAATCTCCAATTATTTCACAAATATTGGTATATATTTATACCATTTTACGAAACCCCCAAATTCGCAAATCGTGTAGTTTTTGCGAAATATAATATTTTAATATTAAATTAAAAAATAATATTTTATATTTCTAAATATTACAATCTTCCACCCTTAAATAAATTCGGTCCCCGAATTTAAATTTAATCTCCCAAATACTAAAATATTTCAATAATCAGCTCCACTCAACGGGGCTCCGAAGTCACGGGAGATACCGAAATACCACAGTGCATCAAGTGCGCATGAAAACGAGTATAAAATTCAAGGTCGAACTCCGTCTAGCGTAACGCAATCATCGAAGTTAAAACGGAGATATAGATCTCAAAATCCACTAATGAAATCCAATATGCTATCATCAAAATCATAATACGTATATAGTAAGCATCCCTTTTAATTTCCCCTAAAAACTGGATAAAATACTGTAAGTCCATGCTACCTCTCCCGGTACTTTCGGGCATGCGGAATTTGGTGAAAAAACAATTTTCTTAGAGGTGGTAACATGGACTCAAAACCGGATCTTTGTTAAACATCTAACTAACAACCTAACTACGAGTTGATAACTACTCGGTTAGGGGGTTATACCTTTCTTTTTCTCGAACTCCTTCGTCTTCAAGCTTCGATGGTCGTCCGAATCGGCTTCTCCCCATCGTCTCCTTGCGCCGAAGATAGATCCACCTGAAAGCTTCAACCTTTGGCTCCTTCTTCGAACTTTGAAGAAACTAGTTCACTCGGTTTGCTAAATCTTGTGAACTAGAGTGAGTAGAGAAGAGTTTGTATGGGATTTTATCTATGGTTCTTGGTTCTCAACTTATGAGACAAGTGAACCATAGAGTCAAGAGAGGGAGAGCAAGAGGAGGAAGATGAGAGCTCAAGAACAAGAGAGAGAATGAGCATGAAAAGAATGAGAGAAGACTTTTCTCATTTGGCTCTCATAATCCAAAACAATCATAACACCTCATATCAATCAAGTATTATGTGATGGTTTAAGCAACCATAGCCATATCATTTCATGCACTCATTTTGCACAAAAGAGAAAGCAAGCAAAAGTCTTTGCCATGAAATGATAGCTATAGTTATCATGATGGTCAACTAGTCAAGCCTAGTCAACCGGTCAACAAAGTCAACAAAGTCAATCCCTCAACAACCATGTCACCATAATGCTTAATTAATATAATTGTTAATCACATATCATATTCTCATTAGGGTTGAGCAAAAAGTCAATAGTCAACTGTCAACGGTCAACAACCCTAATGAGAATCCTCTGCCTCTGTCTCTCCGTCAACTGTGCATACACACCCGCATCCGCGTTCCGAGGAACACGAATGCAAACTGGATAAAACTAATCCCAAAACGTACACTAGGATCTGGTTTAAACCAAAGCCCGCTAGTGTGAACTGTCCGGACACTGTACGTGCACAAGTGCACGGATGTGACCAAACCCTGTCGTAAAACCATGCGACCTGTCGCAAAACCATGCGACCTCTACTCTTTTGCCTAAAGGCGAATAGCTTTCTGTGTGGGACTCTAAAGACTCGACACTACGCTGGCAGTGGGTTTAACCACAGACCGCAAGCGGCACTAGCTGTGCGTAACGGTCCCCAGGTAGATGCCGACAAGAAGACTGACGAGGCGAAACCCATCTGAACTCCTACTGAGCCTGAATGTGACATTCTCCGTACAGTCCGGTCTGTTCGTCTGATACATCGCATGGCGGGCCTAGGGGGCGGTAAACGTCAGTCCTCCAATAGCGGTACAAGTCGTGTCGGAGTGAAGCCTAAAGCACCCTGAGATAACACTGGAAGCCTACCAGTATATCTCGTTTGCCCTGGCCAGGGACTACTCGTGTAATGGCTCTCCTAGACACAGCGCGATGTCAACCCCCAATACCGGGAGAGAAGAATCCTGTCTAACCATCACTTCCTCCAAGTGCTTCGGGACTGCACCCAACTACCACCTATTTGCACGACTCCTTTGAGCAGTGGTAGGGTAGTAATCAAAGTACAGTGGGAACACACTCGAGGCGAAGTGACAGTGTCAAGTCAGCGGACTAAGCTGTACTCATGTCACCTAGGAACTGTTAACTGACGATAGGCATAATACCAACTAGTCAGTTCCCGACGAGTCCTGTCCAGTGTACTCGTAACCCAACGAGCACCCGCATACTATCTCAAGTATGACGTACCGACGGCTGTGGGACAGACCGTCTCCCACACTGGGATGAGAAGCGCATGCGCTAGTCTACTCTGGAGTATCGATGCCCTGTCTTGATAGTCCTGCGAACAGGGACCTGCATAAAGATGTGCTTATAGATTACCCAGCCCCACTAGTGTGACTGCCATCACAACGCTCGTAATCAAGCAAAGATCCTAAGGGCTTCACTAATGTGTATAGGCGATATACTAAAATAAACACATGTACACATTCAAGTAGAAACAAACCAAGTAGCATACTACTATTTTGAGCAAGATTGTATATACAAGGTGAATATCCTAAGCTTCCATTAAGTAATATACAAACTAGTATGATACAGTAATGGCCTCTAGGGCATATACACTAACAAATACATGCAAAATCCTTTCCGAATCGCTGTGCGATGCGTAGCTCACAGCACAAGTGGCGGACGCTCAATTGTAAAGTAGTAAATATATATATATATATATATATATATATATATATATATATTTGCTCAAATTATATGTTCCGCCTTTTGAAATATCCCATAAGGTTTTCCTTGAGAAATTTCTTGTCACTCACGGACACGTAGGAACTAGCGAGTCTATAGCTCATTTTTGAAAACCTCTTGGTAAACTATTTAATGCATCCAAAAGTACTCAGGCACTGTCCTCATATCAGTCCTGCTCGGTTACTATATATATCGTACTCAATATCAAAATATAATGCCCAAGTGCAAAAATCAGTCTCAAAAGGCGTATCCAATAATCTCGAGCGTCTGGTGCGCACGGAAATCAAAACTAAATAAAAGTGCTACGAATGTACACAAAAACCAAACTAAGTGCAACCAATGTGCACAAAAGCATCTGTTAAATGCAACGGGTGTGCATGACAAGAACATCAAGTGCATCTAGAGTACTCGAAAATCTCAATCCATAGCAACTAACCTACACGAATGAAAATCTGAATCAAGTGCATTCAACATGCACGAATAGAATCTCAATCAAGTGCATCCGCACGAACAAAATCTAAATCAAGTGCATCCAAGATGCACGATTAAAATCTCAATCAAGTGCATCCAATATGCACGAATAACATCTAAATCTAGTGCATCCGACATGCACGAATAAAAATCTAGGTTAAGTGCATCTGGTGCGCACAAAATCCCACACGATGCGCCTAATAGGCGCAAAAATCCACCCCAAGCGCGTCAGGACCGTATAAAATATCTAGTGCAGTAGCATGCACGGTAACGAATGTCAAGTGCAAACGCGCACAAAAACATAAATCTGGAGAAACAAATGCTCAAAGATATAAATCGGGTGCAACCAATGTACGGAGTATAAATCTAGTGCAACCAATACACGAAATAACAATCTGGTGCAACCAATGCAGAATATATAAATCCGGTGCAACAAATGCACGAAATACCAATCTGGTGCAATAAATGCACGAAATATAAATCTGGTGCAACAAATGCACGAAATACCAATCTGGTGGAACAAATGCACGAAATATAAATCTGGAGCAACAAATTCACGAAATACCAATTTGGTGCAACCACTACTACAAATAAGGGTTGCCCCTACGGATTTATCGGTAGGGGCAACCCACTGCCCCTACGGATATATACGTAGGGGCGAAAAAAGACCCCGTAGGTGCAAAGGCCGCAGGTGCAAGTTGAGTCCCTGAACTTGCCCCTACGGACAAATTTAAGCCCCTACGGATATAACAGTAGGTGTTATAGCCCCTAAGGAGTACCCCGTAGGGGTAATAAAATCATATATGTAATTTTTTTTTTAATATATTGTATATACCTACGGATATACCCGTAGGTCCTGTTTAGACCCCTACGGATACATCCGCAGGGGATTTAATGTAGCCCCTACGGAGACATCCGTAGGGGCTACTCCCAACACCCTGCACTGAGATCGGGGGGGAAAATATCAGGAAACCTGATAATTTGCCCCTACGGATAAATTCGTAGGGGATAAACAGTTGCCCCTACGGACATATCCGTAGGGGTACTCCCAACACCCTGCACTGATATCAGGTGGGAAAATATCAGGTTTCCTGATAGTTTGCCCCTACGGATATGCCCGTAGGGGCAACATATATACCTACGGCTTAATCCGTAGGTACATATTGTCTGTATTTTTTTTTTAAAAATGGGCTGCTAGATTTTTTCCCGCCCTGTGCACAATACTATATACATCAATCAAATCATATATTGCAGTATTCATAATCACATCTCACGCATATATATAATATACAAAAGAAACCCAAAAACTGAATATGATATAAATACAAACCAATATCAATATCGTTTCAAAATGTAGTACAATGTGATATAAATACATGTTTCAAAAAATAAGAACCAAAAAGCTACCCTAGTTCGGTCCAGCTCCACCTCCGAATAACGTTAGAATAACGCGCGCCTGCTCATCGGTCAATACACTCTGCAATGCTGCATATAAGGGAGTCTGAGCGGCATGTGGAGCTGGAGATGTGGTCTGCGCAGCCGCCGTCGAGGTAGTCGCTTGCGGAGCCGCGGCTGCGGGAGTCTGAGTGGGCGGTGGAGCTACAGGAGCTGTCTACGGAACCGCAGCCGATGTAGTGGCTTGCGGAGCCGCAGCCGAATGAGATGCATGTGGAGGCTCGGCCGATCTACCCTATCGCGTCTGGACATAACGTGTGTAAGAAGCGTGTAAGAACTGTGTATTATTCGAATTCATTTCATTATTAAGTTATTTCGAAACCCTGTTTGGATATCTAGTTTGGAAAAGCGTTGTTTATTTTAATTACATATGTATGTATGATTAATCAGACTTAAGTCTAAAACCAAATAAGCTCAAGCTACGTACTAATTATGGATATGTTGATATGTATATAATATGAAATGATATTTTACTATAAAGTAGTATACATACCAGCATCTCCTTCAACTCCTGAACGGTGGCCCTCAAGCTATCCAGTTCCTGATGGACATGCCGGCCACTGGAGACGGAGGAAGTAACCGCCGGGGTGGAGTCCAACCTCATATGGGCCCTGCTAGGGCCCAATCCCCGGCCTCTCTCCCAACCTCCGTGGTGCCCTCCGTGTGCGGCGTCCAGAACTGGGGTCAGCAGCCTCGGATCGTTCTGTCCGGTAAAATCGATCCCCGAGGCCTGGGCCTGCTCAACCACCCGCTCCTACACCGACATTAAGCAGTAAAGTATAAGTATAAAATTTAAACTTGAACCTTCCAAAACTAAAATTTCAAATTTGGGTAGAAAAAATATTAACACTTACGCAGTACTCCTGGGTAGCGACGTCGGGACATCGAAGCTCGCCCGTGGCGGGATCTGTCGAGGTGCCGTGGACGGCAAGATATGCGGACAGCACGCTCGGTGTACCACCTGACGCCACCGTCCGAGATGTCTACAATATTAGAAAGTAACTCTTAATATTAGAAATATTAGAGAATAACTCTTAATATTGCAGAATATTAGAGAATAACTCTTAATTTACCGATAACTCCATGGCTCGAGTAATGTTCCTCGAGCCACCTATGTAAGTGGGGCGACCCCTCTTCGCCGACTTCCTGTTCTCCGTATTCTGAGCGGCCTGTTTCTGCACAACGCATTAACATTTAGTTTTCTAATTAAGAAACACAAAGAAATAAATTATATCATAAATAATGAATTAAATTTAAAATACATACTTGTTTGCGTTCGGAGTCGAAATAAGCGCACAATAGAGGCCATGTCTCTACGTCGACTCTCGCAAACGCCGGAGTAGATAGGAGGGCCGCTCTCTCTGCCTCGGGGGTCGCTATCCACAGGGAGTAGCAGTCGGCCTTCAGCTCATTCCTGTTGTATCGGACCTTGGCCTGCATGTTCTTCATCAGGCCATTGTACAGAGCATGAAGGTCGAGCACCCTCCCCGAGTGATCAGGGTCGGCTACAGGCTGAAAATCGTAATCCAACTGAAAATACAAAAAAAAAACATTGTTATTAGATTGCATGTGTTAATAATAAATATATTGGATAGATCAAATGAAAATATATATTAATACATACCCGAGCCTGTTCAAAGAAGAGGGCGAATGAGCGCTGGTGCTGCTCGCCCCACTCAACGTGAAGTGGATAGTTCTTCACGATCCGGCTCTCGTCCCCCAAATACCGGCCGAACCTCTCGGCATGAGGACCGGTATAGCGATAGTCAAGGGTAAAAAATAGGGGGAATGCTGCCTCCCCCGTAGCTCTATTAGGCCTCAGCCTATGGGACTGATTCGGGCCTCGAGTCCCCCTCTGGGGATGGAGAGGCCCTGGGTCTGCACGAAATATCAAGACAATCAATAATAAGACAAAGTTGTATTAAGAAATCAAGGTTAAACAAAAATTCAAGTGTGATATATACCTCCGGTGAATAACGCACGAGCCTGGGCCCGAGCAGCAGCACGAGCGGGACGATAGTTCCTCCGGTGAGGAACAACCGGGGTCCCGGACCCGGACGCATCCCCTCCAACTATAAAATAAACATCGACGCTAAATCTCCATGAAGTTCATATTTATTCTATAGAGCATATGTAAAATAAATAAATATTTTAAATTTATTCATACTAACCTGCAGACGATGCGGAGGGTATGGAAGCGGCAGGAGTGGCCCCTGTGGAAGGTGTGGACGCACCACCTATAATTAGACAATTAAAAATAGATTTTATAAGTAATTGCAAAAAGAATGTATAGATCAATAATATAACGTTCTAAATCAATATGCATGAACTATAGGACATATAAACATACCCGCAGGTGCGGTGGTGTCACCACCTACAGCTAGACAATAATAAAAATTGCTAAGTAAGAGCAAAAGGAATGTGTATATTTATGATATAGCATTCTAAATCAATATACATACACTATATGATATATAAACATACCTGGAGGAGCGGGGGTGGCCTCTGTCCCAGATGTGGACGCAGGACCAACAACTAGACAATTAAAAATAGATTTGATAAGTAATTGCAAAAAGAATGTGTAGATCAATAATATAACGTTCTAAATCAATATGCATACACTATAGGACATATAAACATACCCGCAGGTGCGGTGGTGTCACCACCTACAGCTAGACAATAATAAAAATTGCTAAGTAAGAGCAAAAGGAATGTGTATATTTATGATATAGCATTCTAAATCAATATACATACACTATATGATATATAAACATACCTGAAGGAGCGGGGGTGTCCTCTGTCCCAGATGTGGACGCATCACCAACAACTAGACAATCAAACATTGACAATATAAGTAATTTTGACATAAACAGGCATGAATATCTGTAATATTAAATTGAAAATGGATATGCGTGCAGTATACCTGGATGTGTGGCAAAATCCACACGGAAGGAGGCATCCGAAGGGGTCTCCGATCTGGGTGCAAGACCGGCCCTCTGAAGCTCCCTACGGAGCTCTCCGGGCGGCAGAACCGCTCTGCCTCTGCCTCTGCCGCGGCTGGAGCTCCTGCCGCCCCTCGCTGCTCCCGACATCGTCATCAAATCTAGATAAACGGTTCGTGGACGCATTAGACAATCATTAAAAGTATTGACTATATATGATCTAGAGCGTAAAATATGAAGTAATAATATAACATTACTGATAACCTTTTTCGTTTCGTGGGCGCATCATACATATCTACTTGGATTTCATCGTCGATGTCATTTCTAACCCACGTAACTTCATGATCGGTCGAAGACAACCCGTCCTTCGAAACAGACGGTCGGAGCACTTTAAGCCTTCTCTCTTCTTCGTCCTCATCGCTGTCCTCGTATTCTGGGACATCGTAGACATCTCTAGGTTTCCATCGGCATACAACACTCCACCCCGGATGCTTCAAACACTGTGAGTAGTATACTTGGAACGCTTGGTTCGGAAAGATAAACGGATCGTCTTGACCGTAAAATCGAAGTGTGTTCACACTGGTCAATCCATATTCATCTTTCCAAGTCCCAAGACTGCTTCTCCACCTGTCTGTATCGGTTCGCGGATCGTACCAAGTACAGTGGAATATATAAAAGGGTTCTGATCGTCCGGGATAGTGGATGCCGAGTATACAATTTAAGTATCCATAGTAAATCACACCGTCCGATCCTACCGTCGCAATACCACTATTCTGAGTGATTCTAGATGTTTCTATGGCCTTAACTTCGAATTTGTATCCAAGGACACCAAATCCTTTGTAATGTGCAACCTCCATACTAGGAAATTGAGCTAAACATCTTGAATCACTCTCAAATGATGCAGACAAGTTCGGATCGTGGATCTAACAAAACAAATTTTACGATAAATACATAACGATACAAGTTTAGATTAAAACTGATAGCAATAAAATGTAATTCGAATAACTTACATGCTCTGTGACCCAATCACAAAAATTATCCTGATGGTATTTTTCCAAACGCTCTTCGTTCCAATCAGGATGCCCCTCACGTACCTCGTTAAAATGAGTTCTGTTTTCGACAAATAATTGTGACATTAATATTATGTCATTTCATACACACACAAACACAGATATAACAATTAATCCAAAAGAACTTACTCTCTAATTTGTTCAAGACATACGTAATTAAGCAAGATAAACCGGTATATCTTGTTGATAAACATAGTGTCTACCCTCTTATACTCGGCTTTACCATATGGCCCGTCTTGAATTCTTAGTGGTCGGTTAAGCCTTGTCTCAATGTTCTCGTCCAGATAGCGGGAACAAAATGTGGTTGCTTCATCAAGAAGATAACCTTGCATGATAGAACCCTCTGGTCGATTTTTATTGCGTATATACTTCTTAAGAGTGTAAAGGTACCTAATGAGAATATGTTGAATAAATAAACACGGGCATACATGACAAAAATAAATTTATAAATTGCGCGAAACGAAAAATTACACGTACCTCTCGACGGGATACATCCATCGATATTGTACCGGTCCGGCTAACTTCGCCTCAGTTGCAAGATGAACCGTCAAGTGTATTATGATATCGAAGAATGACGGTGGGAAAATACGCTCAAACTTGCAAAGTATCAACGCAATAGAATTTTCTAGTTTATCCAGCGTCGCAACCTCCAGCGTTTTAGCACACAACTCCCTGAAAAAACAACATAGGTCGTTGATTACTAGACCAACCGAGTCGGGGAGAGAAGTCCTGAGGGCTAATGGAAGAAGGTGCTCCACGATAACATGGTGGTCATGACTTTTCAGCCCATCGATCTTGCCCTTCACAATTTTTATTTTCTTGCTGAATGATCCTGAGAAACCTGTGGGGACTTTCAAATCATGCAACACCTGCAGGAATCTTTTCTTCTCCGGTTGTGACATATGATAAGCGGCATTGGGAAGTAAAAACTTGCCCGGTTTACCCGCTATCGGTTTAGGGTGCAGTTCACTTCTTATTCCCCACTCTTGTAGATCCATTCGGGCATTCATGTTGTCTTTCGATTTCCCGTCTTTACACAGAAGCAAGTTAAGTATGTGCTCTGATACTCCCTTCTCTATATGCATGACGTCCAGACAATGACGCACTGAATTTGTAGACCAGTATGGAAGCTCGAAGAAAATGCTTAACTTGTTCCAATATTGTGGTTTGACCTGTCTCGTCGGATCCATCCCGAAGGTCACGTTATTATAACCATCCCATTTAGCAGTCACGTCCTCTCCGGACAATGGGGATGGAGGCCCAAGAAGCTCCTGATGACCATCAAAGTGAACCGTGTCTAACCTGTAGGGGTGGTCTGGAGGCAGAAAACGTCGATGGCCGCAATAACAAACCTTCCTGCTAAAATTCAAAAATTTTGATGTTGTGTGTTCATGGCAATGAGGACATGCTTTGTGACCATGTACGGACCAACCTGAAAGCATTCCATATGCAGGAAAGTCATTAATTTTCCACATTAAAGCCGCACGCAGTATGAAGGTTGTATTTGTGTTTGAATCATATGTCTCTACACCATCAATAAACAAAGTTTTCAGCTCCTCAATCAGAGGTTGGAGATAGACGTCGATATTGTTCCCCGGTGAGTTTGGTCCGTCGATAAGAAGAGGCATCATAAAGTATGATTGGTCCATAGCCAACCAAGGCGACAGATTATAAATTATCATTACAACGGGCCATGTACTGTGACTTCCAGCCATATAGTTGAATGGGCAGAAGCCATCGACAGCCAGTCCGAGCCGGACATTGCGGGAATCGCTACTGAATATTGCGTGCCTCCTATCGAAATCCTTCCATGCCGGTGAATCTCTTGGATGGCTCATTTTTCCATTTTCGCTTGGAGGAGCACGATGATGCCAAATCATTGCCTCGGCTGTTTTCTTGCACCTGAATAGCCTCTGTAGCCTCTGTGTTATGGGAAAATATCGTGCTATCTTCACAGGTATAACAGGCTTCTTATCAGAATCTTTCGGCTTATACCTGGCCTCTCCGCATGTTGGACACTCTTTCAAATCTGAATTCTCTTTCCGGTACAACACGCAATTTTTAGGACATGCTTGAATCTTCTCGCACTTTAGACCCAAATCAGACATCATTTTTTGGGCTTCGTACCAGCTTTCGGGCACATTATTTCCCGGAGGCATAGAATCTTTCAAGAACGAAAGAAGCATTGTGAATGACTTGTTGCTCCATCCATTTAGACACTTAATTTGGAAAAGTTGGACGAACCATGAGAGGGTGGAATACTTCGCATTCTCATAAATTGGTTTCCTAGCATCATTCATGAAATTTTCATATTTATCCGCACGCGGTCCTTGACCGGAAGGAATGTCATTTTCGGTACGAATAGATTCACCTAGGGCAGCCTCTACCATATCCTCCATTTCTTCTGATGGAAATAAATTTCCGTATCCTGCCGTATTACCGAATTCTTCTTCTTCTCCTGCCGTATTATCGTGTTCTCCTTCTTCTACCGCAGTACTGCATTCTTCTCCTTCCCCGTGATATTTCCAAATTGAATAAAGTCTAGTAAACCCATGTTTTACAATATGAAGCTCTGCCAATTCTACCTTCTGCCAGTACTTATTGCCACATCTATCGCACGGACAGAGAATCTTCTCTATTATGATCTTATTATGTGCTCGTGCAAATTCAAGGAAAGCAGCAACCCCTGCGACAAACTTAGGTTGCATACGTTGTTTCCAATCCACATACATCCAGTCCTTAACTCTGACGTACTCATGGGCCATGTTAGACTGAATAACATATAAATTGTAGGTTATGCTGACTATATTGAGAAATATAAGAACGGGATAGTTACTGACAAAGGAGAAAATCCATGTATATGCTTTGTGTGTGCGTTTGTCGTTGAAAAGAATAAATTATCGCACGTTATGTTGACCGATAGACGGGGACTAAGTGGCGCTTTTAATTAGTTTCATATATGGGTATCGATGGGAATATGAAGGTTTCATATTATCATATATTGGTTTTAACCCGAACATCTCGAATCGCTCTCTGATTATGCGTTTGTATGTATGTGTTCCGGCTGTCGGGGGTAGGCTTCTATCCCATTAAGAATGTATAGAGCGAACGCCCATCACTTGTGCTTTCAACCGTTTCGAGTAAATTTCGGCAGCACCTCCCCGCTGTTCTCCGAGTACACTGTAATAGAATAGATAATCATTTCAAAGCTGTGAAACAACGTTGAAATGAACATCTAGTCTATCTTTGTACACGGAGAACCAGCGGAAAGGTACCGACGAAATATCTCGAAACGGATGAAAACACAAGTGAATGAAGGCGTTTGCTTTATACATTCTTAACTTGTCCACACGGGACAAATCTATGGGTTACCATACGATTGAATTTTCTCGTCGCGCAGACTATACGACGGTTGTTAGTATCGAGCTATACTGTCCGATATTTAACAACCTTCGTATAGTTCTAGGTCACGACGAGCATCGCACGTATGTTAACCGATAGACGGGGAGTAAGTGGCGCTTTAGTTTCATATACGGGTATCGATGGGAATATGAAGGTTTCATATCATCATCGAGTATCATATATTGGTTTTAACCCGAACATCTCGAGTCGCTCTCTAATTATGCGTTTGTATGTATGTGTTCCGGCTGTCGGGGGTAGGATTCTATCCCATTAAGAAAAAATGGAGTGTATTTCGCTTTGAGAGACTCTTCAAAGAAATGGAGGAAGAAGCACTAAAGAAAAAAGAGAGAAAAATAAGAATATAAAGTTGAAACTAAACTTGAGCTATCCGCTGAAATCATAAAGCATAGGAAAGTTGATTGAGTCTTGATCTATTGCTCTTTCTTTGCATTATCTCGTATGTCCATTTATAGATTTTAATGCCACATGAGATGTAATCAGTCAGCAACCTATGGTTGTATTAATGTCAGCTCTTACACAATATGGGTATCTGCCTTGCCATTAAGACAACTATGGAATATGTTAATTTAAAATGTAAGGCTAGCTTTCTATGTATTCTGAGGGACTGCTTGCATAGAACTTAGCTTGATCCTCTCAATTATTACACATAAATATGCTGACATGCCTCTCATAACCCTAACCCCAGCCCCACAGTAACCCTAACCCTAACCCCAGCCCACCCTAACCCTACCCCAGCCCTACAGTAACCCTAACCCCAGCCCCACCGTAACCCTAACCCCAGCCCCACCCCAGCAGCAGCCGAACCCCAACCCTAACCCTACCCCGACCCCGACCCCGACCCCGACCGCCACCGCGCCCCTGCCCAAACCCAACTCTCACGCGCGCAACCCAGACCCAGCCATGAATAATCCAAAAATACTTTAATTTACCTCGAGATTTATACCTGAACGGGTGCGCTGGTGGGCTGGAGCGACGACGGTGGCGAATTGGCGAAGAAACCGGCGGTGGCGACGACGGTGGCGACGAAACCGGCAGTGGCGACGACGGTGGCGACGAAATCGGCGGTGGCGACGACGGTGGCGACTCTGCCCAACGACGGTGGCGACGCGACGGTGGCGATTTAGGGTTTTTCTCGCGCGTTTGAGGGAGAGAGAGAAAATGAGCGTAGGCTTTTCGATCTGGCTTTGTTTTAAAACGATATTTACTTGCCCCTACGGATATATCCGTAGGTCCTTTGTTTGCGCCACCGTAGGGGCAAACACCAAATTAAGAATTAATTTTTTTATTCTTGAACGTCAGTGCCCGTAGGGGCAACCCTTTAGCCCTACGGAGTAATCCGTAGGGCCAAGTAAAATCTGCCCCAACGGATAATTCCATCCGTAGGGGAAACCCCCTATTTTACTAGTGAACAAATGTACAAAATATAAATCTGGTACAACAAATGCACGAAATACCAATCTGGTGCAACAAATGCACGGAAACTCATCAATAACTCAAATGCGTATGAAAAACAACACCGAGTGTACCAAGGTGTATAAAATCATAAACATGTGTAACTGCGTACACAAAACACGAATCAATGCACTGCAAGCACATGTGAGCTATACCGAGTGCAAAAATCAAATCGAGTGCGTACCACATGCACAAAATCAAATCAACCGTATGAAATCCACCAAATCATAACCACGTGCAGCCAAGGCACAAAATCAATATTAAGTGCAATTGATATGCACAAATCGCAAACCGATGTAGCGGTGTATAAATATAAATCAAGTGCAATTACTTTGCACAAAAGAAGATATCCAGTAGATGCAGCCATGGTGCACGAAAACAATTTCATGAAACACAATCATCAAAACTCAAATCCAAGCGATATAAACGTGATACTCGGATCACTAAACACAAATCGCAATAAATGACATTGAAGTAAACCTCCTTAAATGTCGAAAATATGCCGGCGCGCCCAAACAGGCAGAGCAAGATCATCTACTTGCCTCCTGCTCTCAGTCTAGCGTCTTCGGTCTCAGGGTCCTCGTTTCCTCTCTGAATTACCAATCTCGCAATCCATTGTCTTGTCGGCCCGGTCAGGTGTATTAGCGGAACAGTCCGCTCTAGCACTCCTCAGGTCATCTCTCGGCCAATTAGCATGACCACTCGTAAAGCAGCATATCACTGGCGTCGACCTCTGGCCTACTGAATACACATGACACAACAGTTCCTTGGTGCAAATCTTATCGCAGCAGTGACCTGGAAATAACCTACTCAGGGTCTCTCCCGATCTCACCTATGCCGAACTATACGATGGTTAGCACTCTTGCTTAACTCTTTTCTCATAACCGGACAGCTGTGTCCTTAGCACGGCTTCCATCTGGAAATTTTTGCTGCATCTAACGCCTCTGGACACATATCAATCCTCTGGCATCAACGGAGCATAACAACCGCTCGCTAACATCTCGAACGAACCTCTTGTTCCACTCGTTTTTATTATCGTCCACTTAGACGTCATCTTTTGCTGTCTGCATATTGTAGTTCGTACTCGGGCACGGTCAATCCGGAGTCTCTCACACGGAATCGAAATTACGAACTCGGTATCTTCATCACTCTGTAGAAGATATCTAGCCGAACATGTCCTCAGGAACTCGTCCAAATTATCGGAGGAATACACTTTATTCGTCCGTTCTCGATCGACTCACACGCATCTGGGTGAGGTCCTTCTATCTTAAGCTGGTCAACTTACCGGCTCCATATCAGAGTATCCAACGAACAACGTCCTCTGTGGATCGATCAACTCTAGATCTGAATAAGATTCTCCACAATGGAAATCTTCAACTCAACTGAGCCTGCGTCGGCACATCACATCAGACGAATCATACCAGTCTCTCAACTCGAGATAGACTAGCTATCTCCTGTCACATCTCTTCCTGAAAGCCCCAACAGTTTCAACTCATAACTCTGGTGGCGACGTCCCATCAATCTCAGCAACAGCTGGGTCATCCGTCTGCACGGTAGACAACATCACGATCTCTGAGGTAGGCTGTACATCAACAGTCCTCTCAATCTGGCAGCCTCTATCAATGGCCCGATCATCCGGTGCAAAACCGAACACTCGCCTCAACGAGAGGTCATAACACAACACTAAACCGATACGTTCCTATGTAACCAGAAAACACGGTGGTCAGTCCTCATCCATGACGAGCTCTCCCTGACCGCATCACTAGGAACAGCTCACTCTGCGCTCAACTATGGTGACAGGAAGCTCAAGCATTTATCGATGAAGATAGATCAAAGTTACGAAAGGAATCAACATATCCAAAATTAATACATGATCATAAGGAGTAAAGGAATCAGTAAGAGTATGATCCTTGGAAGGAATAGAAGAACGGATCTCCAGAATATACATCCTAAGATCACTTAAGCGGAGTATCGTATCGTAAGTATACCATGGAACATATGCACGGTACGTTACTCTACTTGAGTTACCTACCCCATCAATCAGGGTCAACCTAAGTAACGAAAGTTCGAATCTAATACCCCCCGTCAAGTCTAAGTTCCGTAAGGTCAAGCCTAGGTTCCAAAATATATATGCCCTAGACTCCGCATAGTCAAATCCAAACTCAAACCAAGGTTAAATCTAGCGCTTTCATACCAACTTTGTCACATCCCGAAATTTAGTTCGTGACCGGTATTTAAATCACGCAACTTCTAAAGGCGTAACGTGATTCAAATAAGCCGAAGCCCTGAAAATCTAAACATATTTACGAAAAATAGTGGGGGTGCAGTTTTGAAATAAAGATATAATGAAATAAAGTTTATCTATGAATGCATAACTAATGATATAAGAAAATGCAAGTAGAATGTACTAAAATTGAGAAGGTTTTTCGTCTTTTAAAAATTTGGGCAGCACCTCCCTTGTATGATTTGAACCGAAACCACATATAAATGACAATATGAAAGGCATCCCCAAGCGGGAGCTAACTCTTCGCCGAATGGCGGAATCACAACCACGCAAGTGTGCAACATATATATATACATGACACCCAACGGTGAAGATCAGCATATAAGGAATGATAAATAAAGAGAGTCATCAAAACCACCAATAGCAAACATATACCCCATCGCTCTATGTCTCCCAACCACAAGTCTTTCTAAGTCTTACTAATTATACAAATACTAATTTTCTAATTGATGAAGTTTATCTAGATATAATAGGAAATAATAAATACAATAGTGGGCACGATCCAATGTGTCTTACCTACCATAGCAAACACCCGAAGGCAAGCTGTGAGCCAGTAATACCGCAACTGATCCCAAGCGGTCAAACCTGCAAGAACTGTGGCATAACGGGGTTGAGTTCCCAACTTGTGAGTAGAAAACATCAGCAGGTAGAAATCGAGTAAAGCAACGATTTCCTAGGTCACTATATCAAGAAGGTAATACTATGATATCTAGGGTGACCATGTATGCGTATATGTCAACAATATAATCAATGCCAATAACATTTGCTGGTGGATATCATCTACATGTCCTTCAATGACACAATCAGCATCAGGGAACCTGAGTGTCCAACATCGACACTCGAAACATCCTGAAAGCATAAGCATGTATATATGAGGATAACAACCAACGTGTGTCCATCAACGACACATCAAAATCATGAAACATGAGCACCCAACACTGGCACTCGAAACCTCATGAACCCGTGTCTATCATTGACATGTAAATCCTCATATCTCGGGCTCCGTCAGTCCGGATGGGCCCATGGGCTCCGTCGGTCCGTATCGGCCCATATCCATCTCACGACTCCGGTCGGTATCCTCCGGATAACCGCCGGGTCCAAACTATCACCTGTAGGTAGTAGTCTCTCTTCCAGGCTCATCGTCTACTGCACAACATACGTTTCTTGCCCCGGGGTACCATACCAGGTCCACCGTGTACCCACAAACGTTTCATCCAGCTCCTCGAATCGGGTATAACATAGCTCATAACCGAGAAAACACATGGTGGATTCCTCGAAATAACATATCAAGAGAAACCAGGTTTTTAAAACAATGCATACTTCCTTTTGAAGTATAACTACGGTTCTCAAATCCAGAATCTCATGAAAACAGCATCTCATTGCGTATAATCGTTAAGCATGATGTATGCAAACATAGTACAGAAATGTGAGCATAGCAAGTATATCATGCAACATAGAATAGGGATGTCAGCATATCAGTATATCATGCAAACGAGTCATATGATAATACTAAATAATTAAGAGTAATGGCATGATATAGCAATTAGAATGTGTAAGTGACATGGAAATTACCGATGATGAAAGTGTGTGAGCCGGCAATCTGTGTAAGTGTGACAAACGTATCATCGATAATTATGCAGGTGTTCTAGCCGACGATATCATAACAAATAATGGAAGCACGGGTATACGTATCTAATCTAATATCTACATAAAGTCTAAACTATGCAGTGTAGATAGGGATTAACAATATCTATAATATATCCTAGTCGATGAATCTATCAATCGGCAATCTAGCCTCACAGCATCACGTATGACATAATCCATCGTATGCAGCATTAAACAATTAGGGATTCTATCAACCTATATGACAATGAGGGTAAGGACCTAACGTCTCGTACGGAACGCTACTCATTATTCTTATAAATATTTAAATATCTCACGTCACATCAGTATCAATCTTATATCATGTCTTGGCAACAGTATCTATACTCTCATATCACCTCGCATCCGTATATCAACATATCAAGCCAAGTCATCTTATTTCGTCGCATTCCCTTTTCATCACCTCAATATCTCACATCAAGTAATCTTATATACATTTATCTTATTTTACCAATCACATAATTGTTAGTTATATGTATGCCCTAGAGGCCATTACTGTACATGCGATGTATATTGTAGTTGATACTTGGACATATATAGGAAGGACTTTCTTGCTCGACATGATAGTATGCTATCTGGTTGCACTTTATCTTAACATGTAAACAAATGCTGTTTTGTGATCACATGTTGATAAAGCCCTTAGGATGAATACTTGGCTACCAGGACTATGATGTAGATCATACTAGTGGGGACAGGGTAGTCTATAATTACATGCTTCATATGTTCCTAGTCGTAGGAGTATCGAGACAGGGCATCGATACTCCAGAGTAGACTAGCGTATGCGCTTCTTGACCCATATGATGGGCGATAGATGATCCCATATCCATTGGTGTTTGACATCAGAGAAGGTATACGGGTGCTCGGTGGAGACTGGGCACACTGGACGAACTCGCCGAGAACTCTTAGATGGTATTATACCTATCATCGGATAGCAGTTCTCTGGTGAGACTGGTACAGGTTAGTCTGTAGACCCGAGATCGTCATAGAATCTTGTGTGATTCACACTGTGCTTTGATTTCCACCTTACCACGGTCAAGAGATCGTGCAAAACGGTGGCTTTTCGGTACAGTCCTGAGTCACATAGAGGCAATGATCGATAGGATGGGTTTCGTCTCTCCTAGTATTGGGGGTTGATGTTGTGCTGTGCTCGATTGGCCATAACAGGAAATCCCTGGCCAGGGTTGCTTAGATTTACTGGTATGTTTTTCTAAGGTTTGTTTAGCACCCTATGAAGAGTTTTGAAGCATCGCATGCCTTAAAGTTTTAATTTTGATGGTGCTAAACAAGCATGCAAAGGAATCGATCCTAGAAAATTAGGGTTTCGAAATTTAAAGCGAACAAAACTAGGGTTTCGAGACTACAACCTTTGTAGCTCCCTTTCGCTGGACTCCTTGGTCTCTAGGGTGTTGAATGGAGGTCCTCTTGAAGTCCTCTTGCGTCTACGACGATCCACCCGAAGTTCCCCGTCCAAGCTCGCAACTTCGTAAAACCGAAGAGAACACTCTAAACAAGTTGGCTAAACTTGCATAGAATGATGTTGTGGTTTGGAATCTCACTTCAAAAACCTTTCTTTAAGTGTGTTTAACTCACTAGAAAAACCTAGAGAGCAAGTGGTGAAAGAGGATGAAGATGGTGGCTTTTTCTTTTAGCAAGTGTAAAAGATAAAGATGACCATTGAAAAAGAAATGAAATATAACCTTTTATATTTTATTCCTTCTTACATCCAACCATGGTTAAGTGATGGAGAGTTTATTTAACATGAGTTTTAAATGATAAAGAGAAGGATAACCCAAGGTTAGAGGTAGGTGAGCTTGGTTAGGTTAGAAGAAGAATGTAGAAGCTAGTAAAGATTATCCTTTTCTTTTCAATTTTGTTTCAAATACAAAATCAAATAAAAAACCATTACTAAATCCATGGTGTGAGTCTTATATTGCCACCATTTCCATGTGCTAACAACCATGATAGATGGGTGTATGTATGGATGCATGTATGCACATCCACATGTGCATGAAACTAGAATGAAAGAAAGAAACACATGCATGCATGCATACATCCATCATCTTCCAGAAAGGTTTCAAGTGAGAAAACTAATGGTTAGATGATAAATCAACACTTGATTTATCAATCCGGTCATATCTCATATGACCCCACCAAAAACAGGCCACCCGATCAATGTTCGGTATCATATACGCACATTTTAATCGGGTGCATATGCATATCGCATACGCGCACCACAACGTTTTGCCTGGACTGGGTAACTCCTTTGTGGGACTCTAAGACTTGTCAATACGCCGACAGAGGTTGATGATCATATCAGGTACCCCCAAGCCGCAAGCGGTCAGCTAAACGTAACGGCCACCCGGGTATTGAGCGATCAGAAGACAACAAGCGAACCTGCTAAACTCACGTCGAGCCAACCGGCAACACTACCGCACTGTCCGGTCTCTTCGTCAGATATGCCGCATATCGAGCCTAGGGATGGTAACGTCAACCCTAATAACTCAATAAGTCGTGCTGGTGAATGGTCTATAACAGATCGAGAAACTACTGATAACACTTATCAGCAATTCTCAGCAGCCCAGGCCAGGGACTTACTGATATAACCAGTCGGGCAGAGTACAACATCAACTCCCAATACCGGGAGAGACGAAACCCCTCCTATCGCTCATTGCCTTCGTGTATCTCAGGACTGTGCCCAACGGCCACCTGTTTGCATGACTCAGTAGAGCCGTGGTAGGGTGGTAATCAAAGTACAGTGGGAGAACACACAAGACTCCATGACGATCTCGGGTCTACAGGCTAACCTGCACCAGTGTCACCTGAGAACTGCTATCCGACGATAGATATAATTCCATATAGGAGTTCTCGGTGAGTCCGTCCAGTGTACCCAGTCAGCACTGAGCACCCGTATATGATCTTGATGTCAAACATCGATGAATGTGGGAACATCCATCGCCCATCATATGGGTCTAGTATCATATACGCTAGTCTACTCTGGTATATCAATGCCCCGTCTCGATATACCTACGACTAGGGACTTTCCAGGATATGCTTATAGACTACAGATGTCCCATCCATCATAATCAGAGCAGTCAAGCCAATATCCTCAGGGCTTTATCAGCATGTATGAGTGAATAATAAGCATGATCAAATCAACATGTCAGATAAAGTAGAACCAGATAGCATACTATCATGTCGAGCAAGAATGCATACTGAATATATATACATGTATAGATACATCCACTATCACATAATGGCCTCTAGGGGATACATATATCCAACAATCTCCCACTTGCACTAAGGCCAGTTATTGGCGTATCTCATAACCAACATCTCAAAAAGTCGCTCATGCTGCGGCTGAGGGAGGGCCTTGGTGAATGGATCCGCGGCATTATTCTTTGTGTCTACCCTCCTAATCTCGATCTCGCGGCGATCTACAATCTCCCGGATCAAATGAAAACGCCTCAGGATGTGTCTGGACCGCTGATGGGATCTGGGCTCCTTGGCTAATGCCATAGCCCCATTATTGTCACAATACAAAGGTATTGGATCAATAATGGTTGGAACTACACCTAGCTCCGAGACGAACTTCTTCATCCAGACAGCTTCCTTGGCGGCATCATTTGCAGCAATGTACTAAGCTTCCATCGTAGAGTCTGCAACGGTATCTTGTTTGGAACTCTTCCAACTCACCGCCCCTCCATTGAGGGTAAATACAAACCCAGAGATAGATTTGCTGTCGTCCTTATCGCTCTGGAAGCTCGAATCGGTAAAGGCCTCCATTTGGAGATCTCCATTACCATACACCAAGAACAATTCTTTAGTCCTTCGCAAGTACTTAAGAATGTTCTTCACAGCTGTCCAGTGATTCTCCCCTGGGTTGGATTGATACCTGCTTACAACACTAAGTGCATAAGCTACATCTGGGCGTGTACATAACATCGCATACATTATAGATCCTACTGCCGAAGCATAGGGTATAATACTCATGCGAGCTCTCTCTTCATCGGTCTTTGGGCAAGAATCCTTGGAGAGAGTGACCCATGGCAAGCAGGTAAGGTACCCCGCTTGGAGTCTTCCATACTAAACCTTTTTAGGATGGTGTCAATGTACCTGGTTTGGGACAATCCCAATAACCTTTTGGATCTATCCCTATAGATCCTTATGCCCAGAATGTATGTGGCATCACCCAGGTCCTTCATGGAGAATCTTAGTGACAAGAAAGATTTGACCGACTGTAGCATAGGAATATCATTTCCTATCAGAAGAATGTCATCCACGTACAATACGAGGAATGTGACAGCTCTTCCTACAGCCTTCTTATAAACACAAGGTTCATCTGGATTTTTGATGAAATCAAACACTTTGATGACATCATCGAAACAGATGTTCCAACTCCGTGATGCCTGCTTTAACCCATATATGGATTTAAGCAATTTACATGCTTTCCCGCTGCTCCCACTGTCAATGAAACCCTCTGGCTGATCCATATAAACGCATTCTTCTAAATTTCCATTTAGAAATGCGGTTTTTTAACGTCCATCTGCTAGATTTCATAGTCGTAGTGAGCAGCAATAGCAAGTAGGATCCGAATGGATTTAAGCATGGCTACGGGAGAAAATGTCTCGTCATAGTCCAAACCTGGTCTTTGACGAAAACCTTCACCACAAGTCTTGCCTTATAGGTCTCCACCTGCCCATCTACACCAATCTTTCTTTTAAAGATCCATTTGCACCCCACAGGTTTCACCCCAGGGGGTACAAGGTCCAAAGTCCACAATTTGTTGGTGTACATAGACTCCATTTCGGATCTCATGGCATCCAGCCACTTCACAGAGTCTTTACTCGTGATAGCTTGCTGAAAACTGGTAGGATCATCATCATCCATGATGCAATCTTCTCCGTTACCATCAATGAGGAAACCATAGTACCTCTCTGGTGGGCGAGAAGTCCTACCAGACCTACGGAGTGGCCGAGGTTCTTCAGTTTCTGTTGCAACAGATGGTTCAACCAAATCGTCATTTGTAGTTTGTGTCTCTAGAACCTCTTCTAGATCTACCACCTCGCCATTATCTTTATCTGTGAAAAACTCTTTTTCCAAGAATGTGGCATACTGAGAAACAAACACTTTTATTCCTCTTTGTGGAAGAATAGATATCCATAAGAATTCTTTGGATATCCCACAAGTTACATAAGACTGACTGTGTCTCGAGTTTGTCCGGATTCTGCTTTTTAACATAGGCCGGGCAAACCCAAATCTTAATTCTCTTAAGAGATGGTCTCTTCCCATGCCATATCTCATATGGTGTGGTAGACACGGCTTTGGTTGGAACCCTATCTAGTAGAAACGCTGCAGTCTCCAATGCATGCCCCCAAAACGAGGCGGGTAACTCAGCGTCACTCACCATGGACCGGACCATATCTAATAGGGTCCTATTCCTTCGTTCTGACACACCGTTGTGCTGTGGTGTGTAAGGAGGAGTGAGCTGAGAGAGAATCCCATTCTCTTTCAAGAAGTTTGCAAATTCTGTACTGAGATACTCACCACCTCGATCTGATCGAAGCATCTTGATACTCAAGCCGGTTTGTTTTTCTACTTCTTGTTTATATTCAATGAATTTCTCAAAAGCTTCGGACTTGTGTTTTAATAAAAATACAGACCGAACCTTGAGAAATCATCAGTGAATGTAATGAAGTAATGAAAAACCGCCTCTAGCCTGTGTAGACATAGGCCCACATACATCACTATGTATGAGGCCCAGGAGCTGAGTAGCTCTTTCTCCGTGTCCGGTAAACGGAGTTTTGGTCATTTTACCCTTGATACAAGACTGGCAAGTCGCATAAGATTTATATTCAAAAGAATTTAAGTATCCATCTTTGTGTAACTTGTTTAGTCTTGTTTCGTTAATATGACCAAGTCTACAGTGCCAAAGAAAAGCTTCATTTAACTCTGAAAGTTTTCTTTTATTAGTGTGTTGTATACTGAAAACTGTGTGTTGATTTAGGACATATATTCCGTTGTTAAGCATACCATACCCAACCAACATTTGATTCAGGTTAATGTTCATAACATTGTTCTGCAATACAAAATTATACCCTTCATTGTCCAACAAAGAAACGGATATTATATTACATAGCATACTTGGTACAAAATAACATGGATTTAAAACCAAAATACATCCAGATGGCAACCCCAAGTGATACTCTCCCACTGCGACTGTACGTACATTGGAACCATTTCCAACACGAAGAGTATGGTCACCTGTCCTCAAAACCTTGCTATTTCTCAGCCCCTGCATAGAATTGCAAATGTGAGAACCTGAACCGGTATCCAATACCCAGGAAGCAGAGTTTATAGAAAAACAGTTTTCAGTCACAAACGCACCTGAAGCAGAAGCATCACCATGCTTCTTCTTGAGACTTACGTACTCCGTGCAATTGCGCTTCCAATGTCCTGGCTTGTGGCAGTGAAAACATTCGCCCTTCCCCGAGTCTCCAGCCTTGGACTTTCCCTTTCCCTTCACCTTTTTAACTGCGCCCTTAGGATTAGTGGGTTTCTTCTTTTTCTTTCCCTTGGCCATGGCTTTCGGGCGAGAAGAGGAAGACTGTCCAATAGTCATAACGAGTGTTTTTGCTAACTTCATAGTGCTCTCTGCACTCCTTAACATGTTAAGGAGTTCAGGAAGGTCCTTCTCCATGCCATGCATGTTGAAGTTCACTATGAACTGAGCAAAGGTGGAGGGGAGGGACTGCAGAATAATATCTATATATTGTTCATTGTCCATCGTCCATCCAAGGTCCTCAAGCTCTTCTATAAGAGCTATCATCTTCAGAACATGGTCTCCTACTGGTGTGCCAGGGACCATTCGCATCTGAAACAATTTCTTTGATCCTTCGTATCGTAATACGCGGGATTGCTCCCTATACAACTCCTTTGTATGGAGCAATATACCGTGAATGTCCATGTCCTCGTGCTGCTTTTGATGTGTGTTATCCATCGATGCAAGCGCGAGGCATGTGGCCGTGGCACAGTCAGCGTCCCATGTCTTGCGGACTTCAATGTCCGCAACTGAGGATTTTGGACCAGGGACGGGCGGGGCTGAAGCCGTGAGGACATATGATACTTAATAATAAGTCAAGGCGATTTTCAGATTCCTCAGCCAGTCTTTATAGTTGGTCCCATTCAGTTTGTTTTTATCTAGTAAAAGCTTGAGTCCAGTCATTGGTATCTGCCATTAAGAGAGGGAAAAGAATACACTCAGCGAAAGCTCATAGATCAGATTGGTTATTATCTTGTCTAATCGATGTTTCCCACTGCTTTTATCGAGTTTTTCTTTTAAACCTTAAAAAGAAAAACTAGCCAGGATTAATTACAGTCTACAACTTCGCTAACCGTTCAGCCAGGCCAGTGTCGGTACTTGAGGGAGGTTCCCCGTGCTTTCGCACGGACCTAATTAGAGTAAACCTCGTTTTCCCAGTGGCGGAGGCCTGTTAACACCTTTCTAGACACCTAATGAGTTAGCTAATTGAAAATTGTAAAACTCTCCTAGGAGCAACTATTGCCCACAGTGGGATCGGGATCCAACCTGTAGGGTTCCTAGGCACTCTAATGAAGTCTCACAAGGCATCAATCATGCCAATTTCAAAAATTATGGGTGCCGAGAAACCCTAATACGGATCGTCGGCTGGATTTCTAGGCGAAACGGTAAACTAGTTAACTACTTAACTAAAAGTTAGATGCTAAAACCTTTGTAGATCCGGATATCCACTTCCTTAGCTCCACGTAGTCATCCTCTCGCTGTCCTTTTCTAATCCTAGACTCATTCGTCGGCTTCATCGGGAAAACGAGCGGAATAGGTCGTCGGCTTCGTGTCAAAGACGATCTACGTCGAGGTTGCACAAGCTCAAGCTCCGACTTCACAAAGTTGTGAAACTTGTGAAGAGAACACCCAAAACAACTTGGCAAGAGGTAGAGGGTGAAGAAATAGGAGGTGGGTTCACTTTAGAATTGGATTTCTCTCACTAGAACTCAAGTTGCCATTGATGGCATCAAGGTTTCTTTCTTGAAGATGAAGATGAAGAAGAAGAAAGAATATGATAAGTATTATTAAAATGAAAAGAAAAATACATACTTATCATAATCTAACAAGGGTTAAGTGTAGAGAATAAACCATGGTAAGTGGATGGGTTAGGGTTAAGCATGAAGACAAAATGGTCTCTTTGGTCAAAGCTTCAACAAGCTTCATGACAAAAACAAACCATTTCATTTTCATTTATCCAATAAAATAAATAAAGAAATGAATAAATAAATGATAAGGCAAAACCCTAATTATCATTTAACCATGGTTTAATTCTTCACACTTAACCAAATGATCAAGTATCATCAAACATGATAAATATATGTGCACAAAAGTATATCACATATACAACTTTCACATCAAGTGAGAAAATCCGTATAAAGTGAACCAATACTAGTTAATGCAAAGTAATATATCAAATATATAATTATACATTAAATCATTAAATCAACATTTGATTCAATGATCCGGTCATGTCGCACATAACCGACTAGTATTCAATGTATCGATTTATCGAATCAATGATTCGATAACTAGGTCAAATCGAATATAACCAATCGAAACATTTATCGCGAGAATGAAATGCGGTATCACATACACGCATTATTCTCTCTCCCGCACATATCTCATATGTGCTCTTATTTCGTTTCGCTTGAGCCAGGAAACCTCTGTGTAGGACTCTAAAGACTCGTCAATACGCCGGTAGCAGATGATGATCATATCAAGCACCCACAAGCCGCAAGCGGTCTGCTAAACGTAACGGCCATCCGAGTATTGAGCGATCAGAAGATCGACGAGCTATCCCTCTCACACTCCTGTGAATCCAACCAGTAACACTTACCGTACAGTCCGGTCTGTTCGTCTGATACGTCGCATATCAAGTCTAGGGGTGGTAAACGTCAGACCCCAATAACCGATAAGTCGTGCCGATGTGAGGCTCATAACGGGTCGAGAAACTACTGGTAACACTTACCAGCAAATCTCTGAACAGCCCTGGCCAGGGACTTCCCTGTTACGGCCAATCGAGCACAGCGCAACATCAACTCCCAATACCGGGAGAAACGAAACCCCTCCTATCGCTCATTGCCTCCATGTGACTCGGGACTGTACCCAAAGACCACCGTATTGCACGCCCTCATGGACGTGGTAAGGTGGAGATCAAAGTACAGTGGGAATCACACAAGACTCTATGACGATCTCGGGTCTACAGACTAACCTGTACAAGTGTCACCTGAGAACTGCCATCTGACGTGAGGTATAATACCATCTGGGAGTTCTCGGCGAGTCCGTCCAGTGTACCCAGTCTCCACTGAGCACCCGTACACCATCTCTGATGTCAAACACCAATGGATATGGGATCATCCGTCGCCCATCTCATGGGTCGAGAAGCGTATACGCTAGTCTACTCTGGTATATCGATGCCCCGTCTCGATACACCTACGACTAGGGACCTTGAAGGATGTACTTATGGACTACCATGTCCCCACTGGTATGATCTGCATCATAGTCCAGGCAGTCAAGTACACATCCTAAGGGCTTTACCAACATGTAACCATAAGACAGTTTAAAGAGACTAGTGTACATGTTAAGATAAAGAGTAACCAGATAGCATACTATCATATCGAGCAAGAAATTCATCTCTATATATGTCCAAGCATCCAATATAATTTACATGATCTGTACAATACTGGCCTCTAGGGCATACATACAACTAACAATCTCCCACTTGCACTAGGGCCAGCTGCTGTAGTATCGCATACCGAGCATCCCGAAGAGTCTCTCAAACTGTATCTGGGGAATGGCCTTCGTGAGTGGATCCGCCGTGTTGTTCTTCGTGTCAACCCTTTTGACCTCGATCTCCCGGCGATCAACTATCTCCCGGATCAGGTGATACCGCCTCAGAATATGCCGGGATCGCTGATGGGACCTGGGTTCCTTGGCCAAAGCCACCGCTCCATTGTTATCGCAATACAACGGTATTGGATGCTCAATGGATGGAACCACTCCAAGTTCAGTAATGAACTTCTTGATCCAGACAGCCTCTTTGGCAGCATCGTTGGCAGCGATGTATTCAGCCTCCATCGTCGAGTCTGCCACGGTTTCCTGCTTGGAACTCTTCCAGCTAACCGCCCCTCCGTAAAGGGTAAAGACAAAGCCCGACTGCGACTTAGAGACGTCCTTATCACTCTGGAAGCTCGAATCGGTAAAGGACTCCACTTGGAGCTCTCCGTTACCATACACCAAGAACATATCTCTAGTCCTTCACAAGTACTTGAGAATGCTCTTCACAGCTGTCCAGTGACTCTCTCCAGGATCAGCTTGATACCTGCTCACTACACTTAGTGAGTATGCTACATCGGGTCTCGTACATAGCATCGCATACATGATAGAGCCTACTGCCGAAGCATAGGGTATCCCTTGCATGCGAGCTCTCTCCAAATCAGTCTTGGGAGACATCTCTTTGGAGAGAGTGACTCCAGAGATCGTGGGCAAGTTCCCACGCTTGGACTCTTCCATACTAAACCTCTTTAGTATGGTGTCAATGTACCTGGATTGGGACAATCCCAAAATCCGTTTGGATCTATCTCTATAGATCCTAATTCCCAATATGCAGGAGGCATCACCAAGATCTTTCATTGAGAATCTTTGTGATAAGAAGAGCTTGACCACTTGCAGCATAGGAATATCATTTCCTATCAAGAGTATGTCGTCCACGTACAATACGAGGAAGACAACCTTACTCTCTGCCACCTTCTTCTAGATACAAGGTTCATCTGGATTTTTGACGAAATCAAACTCTTTGATAACGACATCAAAGCAGATGTTCCAACTCCGCGATGCTTGCTTTAATCCATAAATGGATTTAAGCTGCTTGCAAACCTTCCCGCTGCTCCCACTGTCTACGAAGCCCTCTGGCTGAGTCATGTACACGCACTCTTCTAAATCACCATTTAGAAAGGCGGTCTTAACATCCATTTGCCAGATTTCGTAGTCATGAAAAGCAGCAATGGCAAGCATGATCCGGATGGATTTAAGCATAGCCACTGGAGAAAAGGTTTCGTCATAGTCCACACCTGGTCTTTGACGAAAACCCTTTGCTACAAGTCTAGCTTTGAAAGTCTCCACTTTCCCATCTACACCAAGTTTCTTCTTGAAGATCCACTTGCTCCCAATGGGTTTTACCCCTTCAGGAGCAACTTCCAAAGTCCATACTTTGTTGGTGTACATGGATTCCATCTCGGACCGCATAGCATCCAGCCATTTCACTGAGTCCCTACTCGTGATGGCCTGCTCGAAGCTAGTTGGGTCATCATCCTCCATGATGCAATCCTCGCTCCCACCGTCCATGAGAAAACCGTAGTATCTCTCAGGTTAGCGAGGAACCCTACTAGATCGGCGGAGTGGCTGGGGTTCATCGGGAACTACGGAATCCTCTGGTTCCACCAGATCTTCTGTTGTAGCTTCTGCAGCTGGAACCTCTTCCAGTTCTACCTCATGACCACTAATCTCTTTTTCAAGAAATTCCTTCTCTAAAAAGGTGGCATGCCGAGAAACAAATACTCTTTGTTCCTCAGGGTGGTAGAAGATATACCCTTGAGAATTCTTGGGATATCCTACAAATTTGCATAGAACAGACCGTGCCTCGAGTTTGTCCGGATTTTGTCGTTTGACATAGGCTGGACAACCCCATATCTTAACATAGTTAAGACATGATCTCTTCCCTTTCCATATCTCATATGGAGTGGTAGGCACAGATTTGGTGGGGACCATATTCAATAGATGTATGGCTATCTCAAGCGCATACCCCCAGAAGGAAATAGGTAACTCAGCTGTGCTCATCATAGAGCGCACCATATCTAATAGGGTGCGGTTCCTCCGTTCTGATACACCGTTGTGCTGTGGTGTATATGGAGGAGTCAGCTGAGAGAGAATCCCATTCTCTTTTAGGAAGTCCAGGAATTCATTGCTCAAGTATTCACCTCCTCGATCAGATCGAAGGATTTTAATACTTTTTCCGGTTTGGTTTTCGACTTCTTGTTTATATTCTCTAAATTTCTCAAAAGCTTCATACTTGTGTCTTATCAAGTACACATGTCCGTATCTTGAGAGATCGTCAGTGAATGTAATGAAGTACGAAGAACCATCCCTGGCATGTGTAGACATTGGACCGCATACATCACTATGTACTAGTCCTAAGAGTTCCGTAACTCTTTCTCCGTGTCCCGTAAACGGAGTTTTGGTCATCTTGCCTTTGAGACATGACTGGCAAGTGTCATAAGATGAAAATTCGAATGGTTTCAAATACCCATCCTTATGCAACTTAGCCATTCGTGTCGCATTGATGTGACCCAGTCTACAATGCCACAAGAAGGATTCGTTCAGTTCAGAACTCTTCCTCTTGTGTGTGTTTGTTATGCTCAGAACTGTTGATTGGTTTAGAACATAAATGCCATTGCACAACGTGCCTGATCCAACCAACTTTTGGTTACGCAAAATGTTCATAACATTGTCTTGTAATACAAAATTATATCCCTCTTTACTCAACAAAGAAACCGATATAATGTTGCATATCAGGTTCGGCATGTAATAGAATTCGTTCAGAACCAATGTATTATCTGTTGGTAATACAAGGTGATATTCCCCGACAGTCTTAGCTGCAACAATTGCACCATTTCCAACTCTAATGTCTTTATCACCTTCTCCAAGTTCTCTACCTTTCCTAAGCCTATGTAACTGATTACATATATGGGATCCTGACCCGGTATCTAATACCCAGGACGTAGGGAAAATGGAGAAACAGTTCTCTGTAACGAACACACCCGAAGAAAACGCATCATCATGTACTTTCTTCATTCGGGTGGTATGGGAATCCTGGTATTCCCCTATATCCTGTTCAGTCCTATAACTCTTATAGGAAAGAACGGAACCAACGTTCCCCAGCACAGTATAACATGCGGGTTCGGTCAATACATCCATATTATTATCTTTATTAAGGCATGAAATGGTCGCTACCTGGAGAGAGAGAGAAGAAAACACTTTAGCGTATGCTCGTGCAAGATCAGATTGGTTATTATCTTATCTAATCAGGATGGCTCCCACTGCCTTTTATCAAATCTTCCTTCAAACCCTAAAAGGAAAGACTAGCCGGGATTAATTACACACTACAAGTTCGCCAATCTTTCAGCCAGGCCAGTGTCGGTACTTTGAGGGAGGTCCCCCGTGCTTTTGCACGAACCTAATTAATGTAAACCTTGTTTTCCCAGAGGCGTAACCTCGTTAACACCTTTCTAGACATCTACTTGATCGGCTAATTGTAATGTGTAAAACTCTCCCAGGAGTAACTCTTACTCGCAGTGGGTATCGGGATCCAACTATCTTATAGAAGGTATGCAATCTCATTGCAAATTTCAACACTTGAAATTCCCGATAATGCTTTTGCCCCTAGCGTGCTATGACCTTGACGAAAGCCAACAAACCACAGACCGCTAGTCAAGTTCAACCCGTACATTTCTTGACTGAATTAAACCCACCCGCACGACCCTTGACGAAAGCCAACAAAGCCGTACGACTACCCTAATCCAGTCGCAACATATGCAGCAGATAAACAGCACATAGCTACCGCACACTACACCTTGACGAAAGCCAACAAATGTAGCACGAATACTATATGTAATTTATCTGAAATGACGGAGGGCTACGACAGGTTTTTCTGAAAACCTATTGCGTAATGAACTTGATATCGTTGTAGAATCAAATGAAGTTTTGAAATGGAGTGATTTCGAGGCTTTTCTAGTTTTGCTAAAGGGGTCACTCCCGGTGAAGGGATCGTCGGCCCTTTCCTCGTCGAATGAGGTGCGGGATATATCATATATATCACTGTGCAAAGAAAAACTCAAAAACAATCAAAAGCAAACCGAGTGTGTAGCATCTGCCAGTTATTGCTAAAGGAGTCACTCCCGGTGAAGGGATCTCGGTCCTTTCCTCATCGAATAAGGTGCAGGGTATATCATATATACCGCTATGCAAAGCAAGAACTGTAGCTACCTGTTTTATTTAAAATTTGATTCTACAACAACTTAGGTTTCTTTCTTTCATTAATCACATTAATGAAGTCCCATCATTTAAATACCTAAACATCACAGATAAATACGACGTACACTTATGCCATCCGCATTCGCCTCGATGTCCCCTCGTGCACCGTTAGGTTAGGTAACTAACGACAGAGCAGGGCAGGGCTAGTGCGGGTGTAAAACATAAGTAACGTCTATATAATATATCATATATACTATATACTATATCCATCACAGAACATCACATGATCGCATCACAGATATCGCAGCAGAAGAAACATATGAAATATTGGATATACTAGGACGTCCGTGTTTTCAATACGAGCCAGTATAAAACACGGATTCCACGGTCGTGATGAATAGCCAATCCCACACCCCTAGACCCCTACGAGAGCGGCAAGCAACCCTGCCAATTCTAGGGTTAGGAGACCCGGACTCGACTCCTCGAGTTGGTCTCCCACTGGACCCCAGAACCCGGTTACTTGTGCTCCCCTCCTTGGGTCTATCCTAATGCGGAAATGTAAATAATATACAAAAGGTGACAACTTCCGCTACCTGGAAGTGCCCCAAATAAAAGAATATTACATACAAGTTTTTACATGAATGAAAATGAAAAACACTCATCTCACATAAAAACCCCCCGGCTATTCGAACACGACGATCCAATATAACATATCCAGCAACACATAACATCACATGTCATCAACGTAAGTAAGTATGCATATCCCAATTGTCGTTGACGTATAGCAACGAAACCGGCGATATGAACATACTACACTTACGGTCACATAAAAGAAATTGTAAAACTACAACAGTTGGAATCCGCAACCTCTTTAGACATCACATGCCTAATCAAATGAAATACTTAGACATCACATGCCTAACAGTTATAAACCCCGCATTTTAGTCTCATTATCGAAAACTCTTTTCAATATCAAGTGAAACTAAACCGCTAGATTTATAACATTCAATAAGTTATCTCATAACTTTTTGTGAATTCCAATTATTGTATCACATTCCAGATAAACAGAAAATGTTAAATTTTTCGATCGAACAGTCGAATACCCAAGTTTTCCCGATACAGCTCAACACATGAAATAAGTCTAACAACATTCAGTTCGTGCCTCAGTACCAACGGTCCAGCCGTAGAAGGGTCAAGCCAACGCCTCACATGTGGCACGCCGTACTCCCCCAAACCCGAAGGTTCAAAGGGCAGTTCAATACGGTCACATAATCGAGTTAAGGTTTGTTGTCTTCTAGAGGGTCCATCGCGTTACTTGCACTACTTAGAACGTCGTTAAACTACGGAAAAATCCAACACTTGGAAATTTCTCGACAGGGGAAAAATTGGGTATTTATATCCGGTCGAACTTTTTAACATATTCAAAAAATTATCCGGAAATACACAAAGACGAAATTTGATACCCCGATCGAAACACCGAATCCCGAAAGCAACCCCAGAAAATTCAACTCTTGAATAATTATTAAAAATACCCAGGAAAATCACCACTGGAAACTAAGAATTACTGTGTAAAATTCTTTAAATATTGGGGCCGTACGACCGCGGATCCGCCGCATGAGCCATGCTCATGCCGCGGATCTGCGCCGGCTTAGTGGAATTACGCTCACGAATTTCACAGTAGACCTTAGAATTTCCTGCTGATTTTTCTGCATATTTTTAATATTGAAAAACTCCATATTTTGGAAAAAGTTCAGAGAGCATGTTTGGTTTAGGGTTTCGGGTTCGTTCGGGCTTCAAATTGAGTCTAGACTTCGCCTAAGGCTCTAGCTAGGCTCTGATACCACTGTAGGGTTCCTAGGCACTCTAATGAAGTCTCACAAGGCATCAATCATGCCAATTTCAAAAATTATGGGTGCCGAGAAACCCTAATACGGATCGTCGGCTGGATTTCTAGGAGAAACGGTAAACTAGTTAACTACTTAACTAAAAGTTAGATGCTACAACCTTTGTAGATCCGGATATCCACTTCCTTAGCTCCACGTAGTCATCCTCCCGCTATCCTTTTCGAATCCTAGACTCATTCGTCGGCTTCATCGGGAAAACGAGCGGAATAGGTCGTCGGCTTCGTGTCAAAGACGATCTACGTCGAGGTTGCAAGCTCAAGCTCCAAATTCACAAAGTTGTGAAACTTGTGAAGAAAACACCCAAAACAACTTGGCAAGAGGTATAGGGTGAAGAAATAGGAGGTGGGTTCACTTTAGAATTGGATTTCTCTCACTAGAACTCAAGTTGCCATTGATGGCATCAAGGTTTCTTTTTTGAAGATGAAGATGAAGAAGAAGAAAGAATATGATAAGTATTACTAAAATGAAAAGAAAAATACATACTTATCATAATCTAACAAGGGTTAAGTGTAGAGAATAAACCATGATAAGTGGATGGGTTAGGGTTAAGCATGAAGACAAAATGGTCTCTTTGGTCAAAGCTTCATGAAGCTTCAACAAGCTTCATGACAAAAACAAACCATTTCATTTTCATTTATCCAATAAAATAAATAAAGAAATGAATAAATAAATGATAAGGCAAAACCCTAATTATCATTTAACCATGGTTTAATTCTTCACACTTAACCAAATGATCAAGTATCATCAAACATGATACATATATGTGCACAAAAGTATATCACATATACAACTTGCACATCAAGTGAGAAAATCCGTATAAAGTGAACCAATACTAGTTAATGCAAAGTAATATATCAAATTTATAATTATACATTAAATCATTAAATCAACATTTGATTCAACGATCCGGTCATGTCGCACATAACCGACTAGTATTCAATGTATCGATTTATCGAATCAATGATTCGATAACTAGGTCATATCGAATATAACCAATCGAAACATTTATCGCGAGAATGAAATGCGGTATCACATACACGCATTATTCTCGCTCCCGTACATATCTCATATGCGCTCTTATTTTGTTTCGCTTGAGCCAGGAAACCTCTGTGTAGGACTCTAAAGACTCGTCAATACGCCGGTAGCAGATGATGATCATATCAAGCACCCACAAGCCGCAAGCGGTCTGCTAAACGTAACGGCCATCCGGGTATTGAGCGATCAGAAGATCGACGAGCTAGCCCGCTCACACTCCTGTGAATCCAACCAGTAACACTTACCGTACAGTCCGGTCTGTTCGTCTGATACGTCGCATATCAAGTCTAGGGGTGGTAAACGTCAGACCCCAATAACCGATAAGTCGTGCCGATGTAAGGCTCATAACGGGTCGAGAAACTACTGGTAACACTTACCAGCAAATCTCTGATCAGCCCTTGCCAGGGACTTCCCTGTTACGGCCAATCGAGCACAGCGCAACATCAACTCCCAATACCGGGAGAGAAGAAACCCCTCCTATCGCTCATTACCTCCATGTGACTCGGGACTGTACCCAAAGACCACCATTTTGCACGCCCTCATGGACGTGGTAAGGTGGAAATCAAAGCACAGTGGGAATCACACAAGACTCTATGACGATCTCGGGTCTACAGACTAACCTGTACAAGTGTCACCTGAGAACTGCCATCTGACGTGAGGTATAATACCATCTGGGAGTTCTCGGCGAGTCCGTCCAGTGTACCCAGTCTCCACTGAGCACCCGTACACCATCTCTGATGTCAAACACCAATGGATATGGGATCATCTATCGCCCATCTCATGGGTTGAGAAGCGTATACGCTAGTCTACTCTGGTATATCGATGCCCCGTCTCGATACACCTACGACTAGGGACCTTGAAGGATGTACTTATGGACTACCATGTCCCCACTAGTATGATCTGCATCATAGTCCAGGCAGTCAAGTACACATCCTAAGGGCTTTTCCAACATGTAACCATAAGACAGTTTAAAGAGACTAGTGTACATGTTAAGATAAAGATTAACCAGATAGCATACTATCATATCGAGCAAGAAAGTCATCTCTATATATGTCCAAGCATCCAATATAATATACATGATCTGTACAATACTGGCCTCTAGGGCATACATACAACTAACAAAACCATCACATGGAAGGTATGCAATCTCATTGCAAATTTCAACTATTGAAATTCCCGATGTGGTTTTTACCCCTGGCACTTATGACCTTAACTAAGGTCAACAAATCATAAGTACCAGTCAAGTTCTACCCGTCATTTCTTGATTAATTAGACCCACTCATATGACCCTTAACTAAAGTCAACAAAGTCATAAGAATGTCCTAATTAATCTGCATCATATGCAATGTAGGAAGACATCACTTAGCTACCGTACACTACGCCTTAACTATAGTCAACAAACGTAGCACGAATACTAAGTACTCTACTTCCTAAAATGACGGAGGGTTGCGGATGATTTTTAAGAAAATCTTTAACGCTTTGAACTTGATATCGTTGTAGAATCAAATGGTTTTCAAAAGGAGTGGCTTAAGCTCCGCAGTTTTGAAATATAGCTTTTTCATAAAAAGCCGAGTGGTTTTTCAAATCCGATTCTACAATATCATTTTAGGTTTATTTTCTTTACATTAATCACATTAATGTAATCCCATCATTTAAGTCCTTAAGCCAATCACAGAAAAGAAACGAAAATAACACGTACGCTTATGCCATCCGCATTCGCCGCAATGTTCCGTTATGCACCGTTAGGTTACTTAACTAACGGCATACCGGGACGGGACTAGCGCGGGTGTAAAACATAAGCAACGTCTACTATATATCATATATATAATATGTCATTCGTCTCAGATATCACAGAACACAGGCAGCAGAAATATAGATATAACGTGGGATATACTAGGACATCCGTATTTAGTATTTAGCCAGAATAGAAAATACGGATTCCACAGTCACGATGAATAGCCAAGCCCACACCCTGGACCCCTACGAGTGTGGCAAGTGACCCTGCCAATTCTGGAGTTTAGGAGACCCGGTCTCGACTCCTCGAGATGGCCTCCCACTGAACCCCAGAACCCGGTCACCTGTGCTCCCCTCCTTGGGTCCATCCTAATGTGGAAAAGTAAATAATATACAACACTGGTGACACAACCTCAACCCGGAAGTGCCCCAAATAAAAGAATATTACATTACATTTGAATTTACATGAATGAAAATATAAAACTCTCATCTCACATAAAACCCCCCGGCTATTCAATCGCGACAATCCTGCACATCATATCTCAGCAACACATAATATCTCATATCATCAACGTAAGTAAGTATGCATACCCCAATTGTCGTTGATGTATAGCAACGAAACCGGCGATATCGTGCATACTACACTTACGGTCACAGAAAAGAAAGTGTAAAACTGCAATATCTGGAATCCACATTCGGTTTAGACATCACAAATGCGAAATATCACATATTCCGTATTTCATGTCTAGTAATATGAATTCCACACATTGCATCACATTCCGGATAAACAGACAGTATTGAAGTTTTCGAACGAACGATCAAATACCCAGAATTTACTAAAGCCCAACACTTAAGCAGAGTTCAAACACCTGGAGTGTGACACAGTAGTAGCGGTCCAGCCGTAGAAGGGTCAAGCCAATGCCTCACATGTGGCACGCCATACTGCCCCAAACCCTAAGGTTCAAAGGGCTGTTCAAGACGGTCACATAATCGAGTTAAGGTTTGTTGTCTTCTAGAGGGACCACCACAAAAAAACTTGCACGTATCTCCAAAGCATTTAAACCCCGTGAATACTGAGCAAATGATACTCGTTCAAACACTTCAATACTTTCTAATTTACCCGGAAAAGCTACGGAATGAAAATACCGATCAAAACTTCGCGTCCAAAACCATCTCTAGAAAATACAGTACTATATTCAGATTAAACATACCTAAAACAGTATACTAGCAGACCTAGGAATTATGGTGCAATTCTCATAGCATTATACCACTGTACGGCCGCGGATCCGCGGCCTAAGCAAGGAATTGCCGCGGTTCCGCGTGCGACGCTTTTACGAAGTAAAAATCCCGATCGGACAAAAAATACGATTTTTTGGACCCTCTCTGGACAAATTTTAAAATCTGACATTTTTCAGTATTAAAAATACTTAAAAAATACAGCAGGGAAAACTAAGAATAATGGTGAAAAACGATGCAGTGTACTGTTCATATGGCCGCGGAACCGCGGCAATTCCTTGCTTAGGGCGCGGATCCGCGGCCGTACAGTGGTATGGTGCAATTTTCATAGCATTATACCACTGTACGGCCGCGGATCCGTGGCCAAAGCAAGGAATTGCCGCGGTTCCGCGGCCATATGAACAGTACACTGCATCGTTTTTCACCATTATTCTTAGTTTTCCCTGCTGTATTTTTTAAGTATTTTTAATACTGAAAAATGTCAGATTTTAAAATTTGTCCAGAGAGGGTCCAAAAAATCGTATTTTTTGTCCGATCGGGATTTTTACTTCGTAAAAGCGTCGCCTAATGTTCTAGGTCGGCTCTGATACCAATCTAAGGTTTTTTTAGCACCCTATGAAGAGTTTTGAAGCATCACATGCCTTAAAGTTTTAATTTTGATGGTGCTAAACAAGCATGCAAAGGAATCGATCCTAAAAAATTAGGGTTTCCAAATTTAAAGCGAACAAAACTAGGGTTTCGAGACTACAACCTTTGTATCTCCCTTTCGCTGGACACCTTGGTCTCTAGGGTGTTGAATGGAGGTCCTCTTGAAGTCCTCTTGCGTCTACGACGATCCACCCGAAGTTCCCCGTCCAAACTCGCAACTTCGTAAAACCGAAGAGAACACTCTAAATAAGTTGGCTAAACTTGCATAGAATGATGTTGTGGTTTGGAATCTCACTTCAAAAACCTTTCTTTAAGTGTGTTTAACTCACTAGAAAAACCTAGAGAGCAAGTGGTGAAAGAGGATGAAGATGGTGGCCTTTTCTTTTAGCAAGTGTAAAAGATAGAGATGACCATTGAAAAAGAAATGAAATATAACCTTTTATATTTTATTCCTTCTTACATCCAACCATGGTTAAGTGATGGAGAGTTTATTTAACTTGAGTTTTAAATGATAAAGAGAAGGATAACCCAAGGTTAGAGGTAGGTGAGCTTGGTTAGGTTAGAAGAAGAATGTAGAAGCTAGTAAAGATTATCCTTTTCGTTTCAATTTTGTTTTAAATACAAAATCAAATAAAAAACCATTACTTAATCCATGGTGTGAGTCTTATATTGCCACCATTTCCATGTGCTAACAACTATGATAGTGAAAGGTTCCTAGGCACTCTTGTAAAGGTTTATAAGGCATCAAACATGCCCGGATAAAAATTTAGACGTGCCGAACAACCCAAAGCCGGGATCTTTGCTAGATTATTAGGGTTAAACATGAAAGATGATAACTTTTATCTAAGTGTGAGGGATTACAACCTTTGTAGTCCTCTCCTTCGCTTCACAAGCTCCGAGTAGAAGTCCCTTTGCCGCGATCCACGATCTCCCGGACTCATGAGAGGCTCCACAACTCGAACGATCCATGCTAGCTTGAAGTGTTCCAAATCTCCGATGATCTACGTCGAAGTTGCAAAGACTCAAGCTTTCTCACGCTAAAGAGATGAACACACTAATCTCATGGGCTAGATGAGATGAGGATGAGAGAGTAGTATTTATGCTTTCTTTTTAAATCATTTTCTCATATTTATTCATCACATAAAGAATTTCTAGTGAGCTTTTTCAAGAGAGAAGAAGATGATAATGGAAAAGATAATGATAAATCCTTTTGTGATGAATAGAAATAAAAGTATATGATTGATGTATAAACCATGGTCAAGGATGAGTGGCTAATAAGGTGTAGAGAAACAGCTAGAGTTAGGGTTTGGTTTTGTTAGGAAATGAGTCACCAAGAAATATCTTAACCATAACAAAAGAAGTTGCTTCTAGAAGGTGTATGAAGCAACTAACCCTAATCAAACCCTAACCTCATTTAATCATCCTTAAACATGTTTAACAATAAATCATATCATGTCACAATAATATATATCACATATATATTATATATTTGCAACAAAAGAAAATAATACAATTAACATATATCACATATATATCAATGTATCATCCAGTGAGAAAATGAAATAATAAAGCGAGCCAATATTAGATAATGTAATACAATATATCATAAATATTATTATACATCAAATCATCGAATCAACACTTGATTCGACGATCCGGCCATATCGAATATTACCAACTAATATATCATGTACTGATTCATCGAACCAACACTTGATCCGATGACCCGGTTCATATCTAAATATCGCGAGAATATTATACGGTATCTCATATCGCATTATCCTCGGTCCTGCGCATATCACATATGTGCCTCTACTCCGTTTCGCCTGAGCCAAGAAACCTCTGTGTAGGACTCTAAAGAATCATCAATACACCGGTAGCAGGTGATGATCATATCAAACACCCACAAGCTGCAAGCGGTCAGCTAAACGTAACAGCCACCCAGGTATTGAGCGATCAGAAGATCAACAAGCTAGCCTGTGCGTTCTCCTGTGAATCCAATCAGTAACACTCCTGTACAGTCCGGTCTGTTCGTCTGATATGTCGCATATCAAGTCTAGGGGTGGTATACGTCAGACCCCAGTAACCGATAAGTCGTGTCGATGTGTGGCTCATAACGGGTCGAGAAACTACTAGTAAACTTACCAGTAAATCTCTATATCAGCCCTGGCCAGGGACTTCCAGTTATAGCCAATCGAACACAGCACAACATCAACTCCCTATACCGGGAGAGACGAATCCCCTCCTATCGCTCATTGCCTCCATGTGATTCGGGACTGTACCCAAAAGCCACCGTTTTGCACGCCCTCTTGGACATGGTAAGGTGGAAATCAAAGCACAGTGGGAATCACACAAGACTCTATGACGATCTCGGGTCTACAGACTACCCTGTACCAGTGTCACCGGAGAACTGCCATCTGACGTGTGGTATATCACCATCTGGGAGTTCTCGGTCCGTCCAGTGTTCCCAGTCTCCACTGAGCACCCGTACACCATCTCTGATGTCAAACACCGATGGATATGGGATCTTCCATCGCCCATCATATGGGTCAAGATGCGTATACGCTAGTCTACTCTGGTGTATCGATGCCCTGTCTCGATATACCCTCGACTAGGAACAGTTATAGGATGTACTCATCGACTACCAAGGCCCCACTAGTATGATCTCATCATAGTCCCAGTAGTCGAGTACAGATCCTAAGGGCTTTATCAACATGTGAGAGTAAGACAGTAAACCATTACAAGTCAACATGTTAAGATAAAGTGAAACCAAATAGCATACTATCATGACGAGCAAGAAAGTCATCTCTATATATATCCAAGCATCCATTATAATATACATCATATGTACAACAATGGCCTCTAGGGCATATACATAACTAACAATCTCCCACTTGCACTAAGGCCAGCTGCTGTAGTATCTCATACCTAGCATCCTGAATAATCTCTCAAACTGTATCTGGGGAATAGCCTTCGTGAATGGATCCGCAGTGTTGTCCTTCGTATCTACTCTCCTGACCTCGATCTCCCGGCGATCAACTATCTCCCTGATCAGGTGATACCGCCTCAGAATATGTCTGGACTTTTGATGGGACCTGGGTTCCTTGGCTAACGCCACAGCTCCATTGTTATCGCAGTACAGAGGTATTGGATGCTCAATAGATGGAACCACACCAAGTTCAGTAATGAACTTCTTGATCCAGACAGCCTCTTTGGCAGCATCGTTGGCAGCGATGTATTCAGCCTCCATCGTCGAGTCTGCAACGGTATCCTATTTGGAACTCTTCCAACATACCGCCCCTCCATTGAGGGTAAAGACAAAACCCGAATGCGACTTAGAGTTGTCCTTATCACATTTGAAGCTGGAATCGGTAAAGGACTCCACCTGGAGTTCTCCGTTACCATGCACCAAGAACATCTCCTTAGTCCTTCGCAAGTACTTGAGAATGTTCTTCACAGCTGTCCAATGACTCTCTCCAGGATCTGCTTGATACCGACTCACTACACTTAGTGAGTATGCTACATCGGGTCTGGTACATAGCATCGCATACATGATAGAGCCTACTGCAGAAGCATAGGGTATCCCTTGCATGCGAGCTCTCTCTAAATCAGTCTTGGAAGACATCTCTTTGGAGAGAGTGAGTCCAGAGATCGTGGGTTGGTTCCCACGCTTGGATTCTTCCATACTAAACCTCTTTAGTATGGTGTCAATGTACCTGGATTGGGACAATCCCAGTATCCGTTTAGATCTATCTCTATAGATCATGATTCCCAATATGCAGGAGGCATCACCTAGATCATTCATCGAGAATCTCTGTGATAAGAAGAGCTTGACTGATTGCAGCATAGGAATATCATTTCCTATCAAGAGTATGTCATCCACGTACAATACGAGGAAGACAACCTTACCCTCTGCTACCTTCTTATAGATACAAGGTTCATCTATATTTTTGATGAAGTCAAACTCTTTGACTACAACATCAAAACAGATGTTCCAACTCCGCGATACTTGCTTTAACCCATAAATGGATTTAAGCAGCTTGCACACCTTTCCGCTGCTCCCACTATCTACGAAGCCCTCTGGCTGAGTCATGTACACGCTCTCTTCTAAATCACCGTTTAGAAAGGCGGTCTTAACATCCATTTGCCAGATTTCGTAGTCATGGTATGCAGCAATGGCAAGCAAGATCCGGATGGACTTAAGCATAGCCACTGGAGAAAAGGTTTCGTCATAATCCACACCTGGTCGTTGACGAAATCCCTTTGCTACAAGTCTAGCTTTGAAAGTCTCAACTTTTCCATCTACACCAAATTTCCTTTTAAAAATCCACTTGCTCCCAATGGGTTTTACCCCTTCAGGAGCATTTTCCAAAATCCATACTTTATTGGTGTACATGGATTCCATTTCAGATCGCATTGCATCCAGCCATTTCACAGAGTCACCACTCGTGATGGCCTGCTCGAAACTAGTCGGGTCATCATCATCCATGATGCAATCCTCGTTCCCACCATCAATGAGAAAACCGTAGTATCTCTCAGATGGATGAGAAACCCTACTAGATCGGCGGAGAAGCTGGGGTTCATCGGGTACTATTGAATCCTCTGGTTCCACTAAATCATCTGTTGTAGTTTGTTCTGCTGGAACTTCTTCCAGTTCTACCTCAGAGCCACAAATCTCTTTTGCAAGAAATTCCTTTTCTAAAAAGGTGGCGTGTTGAGCAACAAACACCCTTTGTTCCTCACTGTGGTAGAAAATATACCCTCGCGAATGCTTGGGATATCCAATAAACTTACATAAAACAGATCTTGCCTCGAGTTTGTCCGGGTTTCGTCGTTTGACATAAGCCGGGCAACCCCATATCTTAACAAAATTAAGATATGGTCTCTTCCCTTCCCATATCTCATATGGGGTGGTAGGCACAGATTTGGTAGGAACTTTATTCAGTATGTATGCCGCTGTCTCAAGTGCATACCCCAAGAAGGAAATAGGTAACTCAGCTGTACTCATCATAGAGCGTACCATATCTAATATGGTGCGATTCCTCCGCTCCGATACACCGTTGTGCTGTGGTGTATAAGGAGGAGTAAGCTGAGAGAGAATCCCATTCTCTTTTAGATAATCTAGGAACTCATTGCTTAAGTATTCACCTCCTCGATCAGATCGAAGAATCTTAATACTTTTGCCCGTTTGATTCTCTACTTCGTGCTTATATTCTCTGAATTTCTCAAAAGCTTCAGACTTGTGTTTCATCAGGAACACATGTCCGAATCTAGAGAGATCGTCAGTGAATGTAATGAAGTAGGAAGAACCGTTCCTGGCATGCGTAGACATGGGACCGCATAAATCACTATGTACCAGTCCTAAGAGTTCGGTAACTCTTTCTCCGTGTCCACTAAACGGAGCTTTGGTCATTTTTCCTTTGAGACATGAATGGCAAGTATCATAAGATGATAATTCGAATGGATTCAAATAACCATCCTTATGTAACTTAGCCAGTCGTGTCGCATTGATATGACCAAGTCTACAATGCCACAAGTAGGATTCGTTCATATCTGAACTTTTCCTCTTGTGTGTGTTTTGTATATTCAGGACTGTATTCTGATTCAGAATGAATATGCCATTATGTAACGAGCCTGATGCAATCAACTTTTGATCTAGAAATATGTTCATAACATTATTCTTTACTACAAAATTATATCCTTCTTTACTTAATAAAGAAACTGATATAATATTGCACATCACGTTCGGTATATAATAGCACTCATTTAGAATCAGTGTATTACGACTCGGCAATACAAGGTGATATTCGCCAACTGCTTTGGCTACAATACTTGCACCGTTCCCTACTTGAACGGAATGATCACCTTTTCCCAGTTCTCTACCTTTACGTAGCCCATGTAACAATTTACATATATGGGATCCTGATCCGGTATCTAATACCCAAGACGTAGGGTGAACTGAGAAACAGTTCTCAATAACTAACACACCCGAAGAAGATGCATCAACATGCATGTTCTTTTGGGCGGCTTGAGAATCCAGATATTCTCCTGTTTCCTGTTCAGTCTTATAACTCTTATAAGAAAGAACGGGTCCAACGTTCCCCTGCTCAGTATAATAATCGGGTTCAGTCAATACATCCATTTTATTATCTTGATTATGGCCTGACATGGTCGCTACCTGGAGAGAGAGAGAAGAAAACACTTTAGCGTATGCTCTTGCAAGATTAGATTGGTTATTATCTTGTCTAATCAGGATGTCTCCCACTGTTTTTATCAAATCTACCTTCAAACCCTAAAAGGTAAGATTAGCCGGGATTAATTACACCCTACAATTTCGTCAATCTTTCAGCCAGATCAGTGTCGGTACTTTGAGGGAGGTTCCCCGTGCTTTCGCACGGACCTAATTATAGTAAACCTCGTTTTCCCAGAGGCGTGACCCCGTTAACACTTTTCTAGACACCTACTTGATCGGCTAATTGTCCTGTGTAAAACTCTCCCAGGAGTAACACTTACTCGCAGTGGGTCTCGGGATCCAACTATCTCATAGAAGGTATGCAATCTCATTGCAAATTTCAACACTTGAAATTCTCGATAATATTTTTCCCCTAGTGTCCTATGACCTTGACGGAGGTCAACAAACCATAGGCTACTAGTCAAGTTCAACCCGTCATTTCTTGATTGAATTAAACCCACCCGCACGACCCTTGACGGAGGTCAACAAGGCCGTACGACTATCCTAATCCAATCTGCATCAAATGCATAAGCAGATAAAAAACTAGTCAGCTACCGTACACTACGCCTTGACGGAGGTCAACAAACGTAGCACGAATACTAAATAGGACTTATCTGAAATAACGGAGGGCTACGTCAGGTTTTTCAGAAAACTCTGAGCGTAGTGAACTTGATATCGTCGTAGAATCATGTAGTTTTTGAAAAGGAGTGTTTTTGAGGCTTTTTCTTAGTTTCGCTAAAGGGGTCACTCCCGGTGAAGGGATCGTCGGCCCTTTCCTCATCGAATAAGGTGCAGGATATATCATATATACCGCTGTGCAAAGCAAAACACTAAAAGCATTCAAAAGAAAAACCGCGTTTTGTAGCATCTGCCAGTTTCGCTAAAGAGGTCACTCCCGGTGAAGGGATCTCGGCTCTTTCCCCATCGAATAAGGTGCAGGATATATCATATATATCACTGTGCAAAGCAAAACTGTAGCTACCCCTTTTATAAAGTTTTGATTCTACAACATCTTTAGGTTTCTTTTCTTTTTATTAATCTCATTAATAAAATCCCATCAGCTTATGCTTCCTAAGCATCACAGAAGAAACGAAAGCAGTAATATTTATATATCAGCATATATATATAGTATAAGCATTTGTCTCAGGCAGTAATATGAAATATTGGATATACTAGGACGTCCGTGTTTTTAATACGAGCCTGTATAAAACACGGATTCCACGGTCGCGACGAATAGCCAAACCCACATCCCAAGACCCCTATGAGAGCGGCAAGTAACACTGCCAATTCTAAGGTTAGGAGACCCGGTCTCGACTCCTCGAGATGGCCTCCCACTGAATCCTAGAACCCGGTTACTTGTGCTCCCCTCCTTGGGTCTACCTAATGCGGAAAAGTAAATAATATATACTGGTGACATCAACCTCAACCTGGAAGTGCCCCAAATAAAAGAATATTACATTACAAATTAATTTTACATGAATGAAAATAAAAACCCTCATCTCACATAAAACACCCGGCTATTCAGAACACGACGATCCAATATAACATATCACAGCAACACATAATATCACATATCATCAACGTAAGTAAATATGCGCATCCCAATTGTCGTTGACATATAGCAACGAAACCGGCGATATCACATATTACGCTTACGGTCACAGAAAAGAAAGTGTAAAACTACAACATTTGGAATCCACAATCACTTTAGACATCGTAAATCCGAAATATCACATACTTCGCATTTCATGCCTAACTCTATGAATTCCACATATTGTATCACATTCCAGATAAATAGACAGTATTAAACTTTCCGAACAGATAATCAAACACCCAAGATTTCCCAAAGTGCTCAACTCTTGAGCGGAGTTCAAATAATCCCAGAATATGTCAAAGTACCAGTGATCCAGCCGTAGAAGGGTCAAGCCAACGCCTCACATGTGGCACGCCGTACTCCCCCAAACCCGAAGGTTCAAAAGGCAGTTCAAGACGGTCACATAATCGAGTTAAGGTTTGTTGTCTTCTAGACGGTCCACCGCTTAACTTGTACAATTTTTCCGAAAGATTTAAACCCGATAAAAATTCAACACTTGAAAGTTTGCCGTGCCGGGATAAAGTGGGTTAATGATATCCGTTCAAATAGTTTAACAATTTCTAAATATCCGGAAAGAAATACGGATTTAAATATTCCGATCGAATCTACTATTACAAAACAAACCCCAGAATATTCAACACTTGAGTCACATTAAAAATACCCAGAAGCATAAACAAGTACCTACAGATATTACCATGAAGCCACGTGTCCCAATTCCACAATTCCGCCGCGGAACCGCCGCGAAAACCATGTTTTCGCCGCGGTTCCGCCGCGGTTTAGTCGAGTTGTGGGCCCGTGTTTCATGGTAATTCTTAGAATTCCCTGCTGATTTTTTAAGGTATTTTTAATTCAGAAAAATCCCAAATTTTGAAAAATTTCCAGAGAAGGGTCTATTTACGTCGGTTCGGGTTCGATCGGAGTTTTAACTTCGTAAACACGTCGCCTAATGCTCTAGCTTGGCTCTGATACCACTGAAGGGTTCCTAGGCACTCTTGTAAAGGTTCATAAGGCATCAAACATGCCCGGATAAAAATTTAGACGTGCCGAACAACCCAAAGCCGGGATCTTTGCTAGATTATTAGGGTTAAACATGAAAGATGGTAACTTTTATCTAAGTGTGAGGGATTACAACCTTTGTAGTCCGCTCCTTCGCTTCACAAGCTCCGAGTAGAAGTCCCTTTGCCGCAATCCACGATCTCCTGGACTCATGAGAGGCTCCACGATTCGAACGATCCATGCTAGCTTGAAGTGTTCCAAATCTCCGATGATCTACGTCGAAGTTGCAAAGACTCAAGCTTTCTCACTCTAAAGAGATGAACACACTAATCTCATGGGCGAGATGAGATGAGGATGAGAGAGTAGTATTTATGCTTTCTTTTTAAATCATTTTCTCATATTTATTCATCACATAAAGAATTTCTAGTGAGCTTTTTCAAGAGAGAAGAAGATGATAATGGAAAAGATAATGATAAATCCTTTTGTGATGAATAGAAATAAAAGTATATGATTGATGTATAAACCATGGTCAAGGATGAGTGGCTAATAATGTGTAGAGAAACAACTAGAGTTAGGGTTTGGTTTTGTTAGGAAATGAGTCACCAAGAAATATCTTAACCATGACAAAAGAAATTGCTTCTAGAAGGTGCATGAAGCAACTAACCCTAATCAAACCCTAACCTCATTTAATCATCCTTAAACATGTTTAACAATAAATCATATCATGTCACAATAATATATATCACATATATATTATATATTTGCAACAAAAGAAAATAATACAATTAACATATATCGCATATATATCAATGTATCATCCAGTGAGAAAATGAAATAATAAAGCGAGCCAATATTAGATAATGTAATACAATATATCATATATATTATTATACATTAAATCATCGAATCAACACTTGATTCGACGATCCGGCCATATCGAATATTACCGACTAATATATCATGTACCGATTCATCGAACCAAGACTTGATCCGATGACCCGGTTCATATCTAAATATCGCGAGAATATAATACGGTATCTCATATCGCATTATCCTCGGTCCTGTGCATATCACATATGTGCCTCTACTCCGTTTCGCCTGAGCCAAGAAACCTCTGTGTAGGACTCTAAAGAATCGTCAATACGCCGGTAGCAGGTGATGATCATATCAAACACCCACAAGCTGCAAGCGGTCAGCTAAACGTAACAGCCACACAGGTATTGAGCGATCAGAAGATCAACAAGCTAGCCTGTGCGTTCTCCTGTGAATCCAATCAGTAACACTCCTGTACAGTCCGGTCTGTTCGTCTGATATGTCGCATATCAAGTCTAGGGGTGGTATACGTCAGACCCCAGTAACCGATAAGTCGTGTCGATGTGTGGCTCATAACGGGTCGAGAAACTACTAGTAACACTTACCAGTAAATCTCTATATCAGCCCTGGCCAGGGACTTCCAGTTATAGCCAATCGAACACAGCACAACATCAACTCCCTATACCGGGAGAGACGAATCCCCTCCTATCGCTCATTGCCTCCATGTGATTCGGGACTGTACCTAAAAGCCACCGTTTTGCACGCCCTCTTGGACATGGTAAGGTGGAAATCAAAGCACAGTGGGAATCACACAAGACTCTATGACGATCTCGGGTCTACAGACTACCCTGTACCAGTGTCACCGGAGAACTGCCATCTGACGTGTGGTATATCACCATCTGGGAGTTCTCGGCGAGTCCGTCCAGTGTACCCAGTCTCCACTGAGCACCCGTACACCATCTCTGATGTCAAACACCGATGGATATGGGATCATCCATCGCCCATCATATGGGTCAAGATGCGTATACGCTAGTCTACTCTGGTGTATCGATGCCCTGTCTCGATATACCCTCGACTAGGAACAGTTATAGGATGTACTCATCGACTACCAAGGCCCCACTAGTATGATCTCATCATAGTCCTAGTAGTCGAGTACAGATCCTATGGGCTTTATCAACATGTGAGAGTAAGACAGTAAACCATTACAAGTCAACATGTTAAGATAAAGTGAAACCAAATAGCATTCTATCATGACGAGCAAGAAAGTCATCTCTATATATATCCAAGCATCCATTATAATATACATCATATGTACAACAATGGCCTCTAGGGCATATACATAACTAACAAATAGATGGGTGTATGTATGGATGCATGTATGCATATCCACATGTGCATGAAATGAAAGAAAGAAACACATGCATGCATGCATACATCCATCATCTTCTAGAAAGGTTTCAAGTGAGAAAACTAATGGTTAGATGATAAATCAACACTTGATTTATCAATCCGGTCATATCTCATATGACCCCACCAAAAGTAGGCCACCCGATCAATGTTCGGTATCATATACGCACATTTTAATCGGGTGCATGCGCATATCGCATTCGGGCACCACAACGTTTCTCCTGGACTGGGTAACTCCTTTGTGGGACTCTAAGACTCGCCAATACGCCGGCAGAGGGTGATGATCATATCAGGTACCCCCAAGCCGCAAGCGGTCAGCTAAACGTAACGGCCACCCGGGTATTGAGCGATCAGAAGACAACAAGCGAACCTGCTACAACTCCCGTCGAGCCAACCGGCAACACTACCGTACAGTCCGTTCTCTTCGTCAGATATGCCGCATATCGAGCCTAGGGATGGTAACGTCGACCCTAATAACTCAATAAGTCGTGCCGGTGAATGGTCTATAACAGATCGAGAAACTACTGATAACACTTATCAGCAATTCTCAGCAGCCCTGGCCAGGGACTTACTGATATAACCAGTCGGGCACAGTACAGCATCAACTCCCAATACCGGGAGAGACGAAACCCCTCCTATCGCTCATTGCCTTCGTGTGTCGCGGGACTGTACCCAACGGCCACCTGTGTTAGTGTATATGCCCTAGAGGCGATTACTGTATCATACTAGTATGTATATTACTTGATGGAAGCTTGGGATATTCACAGTTGTACAGACAATCTTGCTCAATATAGTAGTATGCTACTTGGTTTATCTCTGCTTTAATGTGTACATGTGTGTTTATTTATTATATCACCTATACGCATTAGTAGAGCCCTTACGATCTTTGCTTGATTACGGGCGTTGTGATGGCGATCACACTCGTGGGGGCTGGGTAATCTACAAGCACATCCTTATACACGTCCCTAGTCGTGGGAGTATCGAGATAGGGCATCGATACTCCGGAGTAGACTAGCATATCCGCTTCTCATCCCAACATGGGAGACGGTCTGTCCCACAGCCGTCAGTACGTCGTACTTGAGATAGTATACGGGTACTCGTTAGGTTACGAGTACACTAGACAAGACTCGTCGGGAACTGATGGTTGGTATTATACCTATCGTCAGTTATCAGTTCCCAGGTGACATGAGTACAGCTTAGTCCGCTGACTTGACACTGTCACATCGCCTCGAGTGTGTTCCCACTGTTCTTTGATTACTACCCTACCACGGCTCTACTGAGTCGTGCAAACAGGTAGTAGTTGGGTGCAGTCCCGAAGCACTTGGAGGCAGTGACGGTTAGACAGGATTCGTCTCTCCCGGTATTGGGGGTTGACATCGCGCTGTGTCTAGGAGAGCCATTACACGAGTAGTCCTTGGCCAGGGCAAGCGAGATATACTGGTGGGTTTCCAGTGTTATCTCAGGGTGTATTGGGCTTCACTCCGACACGACTTGTACCGCTTTTAGGGGACTGATGTTTACCACCCCCTAGGCCCGACATGCGATGTATCAGACGAACAGACCGGAATGTACGGAGATTGTCACATACAGGCTCAGTAGGAGTTCGGATGGGTTTACCTCATCGGCCTTCTATCGACATCTACCTGGGGACCGTTACGTACAGCTAGTGCCGCTTGCGGTCTGTGGTTAAACCCACTGCCAGCGTAGTGTCGAGTCTTTAGAGTCCCACACAGAGAGTTTCCCTGCACTGAGCGAAAAGTGTAGAGGCCGTATGGTTTTACGTCAGGGCTGCGATCACTTACGTACACTTGTGTGCGTGTGGTGTTCGGGCAGGCAATACTAGTGGGCTTTGGATTAAGCCGGATCCTAGTATTGCACGGATGGATTTGTTTTGTCTTCTGCGCATCCGCATTCTACGGAATGCGGATGCAGGTGTGTATGCACAGTTTTCCGGAGCGATGAAGGAGGAGGTGCCTCATTAGGGTTTTGGCAGTTGGTTCGGCCAAAACCGTTATGTGACAGGCTCATTAGGGTTTTGACAGTTGATTCGGTCAAAACCATTTTGAGGCCGACTCATTAAGGTTTTGACAGTTCGTTTGGTCAAAACCATTATGAGCCGGGGACATTATTTACTAATCCTTTCATTGATAATTATGTTATGGCTAATTACATTGACCATTTGACCATCTTGACTTTGTTGACCATTTGACCAAAGTTGACTAGGATCTTCTTGAAAGATCTAAAGTATTCTTTGGTTTTCTTCTTCTTTTGTTATGATAATGGTCATGTCATTTGTAGCCATCAAGTTTATCTTGATGGGATTAGTAATGATAATGTTTTTGCATTATTGCAACCATGGTTGTGTTTTCTCTAGGTTAAGTTTTTTCATTTGCTCATTCTCATTCTCTCTCTTAGAATGAGAAGCTCCATGGTTGTTAGCTAGCTCCTCTTTCTTCCTCCTCTTGATTTATCTTTTGATCTCATGTGTTGAGAGATAAAGATCCCACAAAGACAAAACCATTCATCTACCACTTCTACACAACCTAGGACTTCTAGATTAGCAATCTCCTTTCCTTAGTTACCTCGGCTCGAGGTGGAGCTCGGTGTACATCTCTCGGGTGGATCATCTTCGACTCAAGGAGGCCGCGGAGGTGACCAATGTCCGGATCAACCATCGAGAAAGCAAAGAGAAGAACAACAAGAAGAGAAGAACAACAAGTAGAGAAGAAGTTCAAGTTGAGGTATAACCCCTAACCGAGTAGATAAATCTCTAGTTAGGATGCTAGTGTATTATTTAGTAAAGATCCAGCTTTTACGGTCCATGTTGCCAAGTCCAGAAAAAATTTTGTTTTACCGTTTCCGCAACCCCGAAAGTACCGGGACAGGTAACGTGGACCTAACAGTGGTATCAGAGCCTAATTAAACACACCCTAGCATGTTAGCAAAGTATTAAGAATATCGACCGGACGAAAAACCGCAAAATCACCCCGAAAAATTCTGTTTCTGCCGATTTTCAGATCTGTTCCAAAATTAAAAATTTATACACTAAAAATCGGCTCAGGCTTTTATTAGAAAACTGCAAAAATTTGATCACCCAACTCGATTAAACCGCCGCGTTTCCGCGGCATAAGCTTGCTTATGCCGCGGAACCGCGGCCAGTTTGGCTCCGTTGGGGGATCTCCTTCTTGCAGTTTTCTTAGATGGGTATTTTGGGATTTTTACAATATGATATTTCTGCCCAGATTTTCCAGAAAGCAAAATTTGTTTTTTGGGGCTCAAAAATCCGTATTTTTGGTCGATGTTCTGTAGACTTTGGCTAATGGTTATATCTATAATGTTATATGTGCATTAAACGTCTACTAATCACTATACGCCGATTAGTGGGGGTTATACACATCTGTGATCTGTGTTGTTGATGGTATGTGTGAACTCGTTGGATTGTCGCGGATGAATAGCCGGGGTGGATGTGAGATGAGTGTTTCTTTTTCATTCATTCATGTAATAAATTTGTAAATTGATGTAATATTATTTGTATGGCCGCACAACCGGGTCGGGGTTGTAGCCGTCATTGTATAATTCTTTTTACTGTTTTTGCTCCTAGGATAGACCCATGGAGGGGGTGTACAAACTACCGGGTATCTCGAAGTGCCGAGTGGCCTACTCACGGCGTTGAGGGAGGTTGCTTCGTTTCGGGTACTGGCGGGTAGTTTGCCGCACCCGTAGGGGTCTTAGGTGGGGTATTGGCTATTCATCGCGACCGTGTAATCCGCTTTTCGTTGCAGGCTCGAACGAATCGCGGGTTCCTAGTATATCCAAAGTGTTCATCTGTGATCTGGATTGGCTATCATTGCTGTATATCTATACATAATAACTATTTAGACATTGCTTATGTTTTACAGCCGCGCTAGCCCAGCCCCCGCTCTGTCGTTAGTTAAGTAACCTAACGGGTGATGACGGGGCCCAGTGGCGAATGCGAATGGCATAAGCGTACGTCATATTTTGGTTGTTTTCTGCAATGGTAGGATTTAAATGATGGGACGCATTAAAAGAACTAATGCAAGAAAATAAACCTAAAAGACGTTGTTGGAACAATTTTTCAAAAAGGCTGTTATTACAAGGACGTTTACTTATTTTTTGCATCGAGGTATTCGGTTATGAATGCCCAGCACCTCAGTCGACGAGGCAAAGGCCGAGATCCCTTCATCGGGAGTGACCCCTTGGACAAAAGTTTGCGTCAGGGTAATAACTTCACTATAGTCGATTATTCTTGCTTTGCATCGATGTATTCAGTTTGGAATATCCTGCACCTCATTCGACGAGGAAAGAGCCGAGATCCCTTCACAGGGAGTGACCTCTTTAGCAAAAGTTTTCGCCACTATATTTTCAAAAACTGTATCACGTTCCTTCAACGTTATCAAGTTCATTACGTTAACGGGTTTTTCGCCAAAAACTCAGCCGTAGCCCTCCGTCGTTTCAGAAAATTAATACTTAGTATTCGTGCTGTGTTTGTTGATTATTCGTCAAGACACAGTGAACGGTAGCTGAGTAATAATTCTCTGTTGCACTGATAGATGCGATTGGTTAGGACGGTCACATGATTTTGTTGATTATTCGTCAAGGATCATGCGGGCGGGTCTAATACAATCCTGGATAACGACGGGTTGAACTTGACTAGGACCTTTTGATTTTTTGATTATTCGTCAAGGTCACTTGGGTCCTAGGGGCAAAAACCACATCGGGAGTTTCAAAAGAACTGAAACTTGCAGATTTAGCATACCTTCTGGAGTGTAGTGACTAGAGTGGATTCCATCTAGGTCATCACACAATGATAGTTGGATCCCGATCCCACTGATGAGTTCGATTACTCTCGGGAGATTACTTTCACTTAACAATAAATGCTATAAACCTAGTAGGTGTCTAGAAAGGTGTTAGCGGGGCTACGCCCCCAGGGAAAAGAGGTTCTTAAATTAAGGAACTTCGCGAAAGCGTTGGAAAACCTCCCTCGAAGTACCGACACTGGCCTGGCCGAAAGGTTAAGCAAGTATTGTGACGTGAATTAAATCCCGGCTAGTTCTTCTTTTAAAAAGGTTTTAAAAAGAATTTGAGGAAACAGTGGGAGACATCCTGGTTAGATAAATTAAACCAATCTAATCTTGCAAGTGCATACGCTGAGTGTTTCTTTTCTCCCTCTCTAGGTAGCAACCATTTCACGCCCTAATCAAGATAATAAAATGTATCGCTTGACCGATCCGAATTCTTATTCGGGGCTGGGGAACGTTGGTTCAGCTCTAACTTGTGACAACAGTCATAAGTATGAGAAAGGGAAAGGGGATTGTATGGATTTCCAGGATACCCAGTTGAAGAAGATGCATGGTTTTGCATCTACTTCAGGTGTTCTTGTTATTGAGAACTGTTTTACGGTCAGCCCTACCTCCTGGGTACTTGATACCGGATCGGGATCTCATATCTGTAATTTATTGCAGGGACTGAGAAAAAGTAGGAAAGTTGCACCGGGTGATATGTCGCTTAGAGTAGCGAACGGAGCACAAGTAAATGCGGCAGCCGTCGGTGAATATCACCTAGTATTGCCAAATGGCAAGACTATGATTTTGAACGATTGCTACTATGTACCCTCCATGGTTTGCAACATCATATCAGTTTCTTTACTCGATAAAGATGGATATAACTTTGTTCTTGACAAGAATATCATGAACATTTACCTTCATAAGGTACTGGTTGCAGAGGGTACACTGTGTAATGGTATCTACATTCTAAATCAGAATACAGTTCTCAATATACAAAATACACGCAAGAGGAAGAATTAAGATACGAATGAATCCTACTTGTGGCATTGTAGACTTGGTCATATCGGAGAGAAAAGACTGAGTAAGTTGCATAAAGATGGACTCTTGGATGCGTTCGAGTTTTCATCTTAAGAAACTTGTCAGTCTTGTCTCAAAGGGAAGATGACCAAATCTCCGTTCACCGGACATGGAGAAAGAGCAGCAGAGCTCTTGGGACTCGTACATAGTGATGTATGTGGTCCGATGTCTATACATGCAAGGGGTGGGTTCTCGTACTTCATCACATTCACTGACGATCTCTCTAGGTTCGGATATGTGTATCTGATGAAACACAAATCTGAAGCTTTTGTGAAATTCAAGGAATTCAGAAACGAAGTAGAAAACCAGACAGGCAAAAGTATCAAGATCCTCCGGTCTGACAGGGGAGGGGAGTACTTAAGCACGAAATTCCTAGATTACTTAAAAGAGAATGGTATTCTCTCTCAGCTTACTCCTCCTTATACACCGCAGCACAACGGTGTATCGGAGAGGAGGAATCGTACCCTTCTGGATATGGTTCGCTCCATGATGAGTAGTGCTGAGTTACCTCTTTCATTCTGGGGACATGCGCCTCAGACAGCGGCATACCTTTTGAATCAAGTTCCGTCCAAATCAGTGCCTAAAACTCCGTATGAAATATGGAGCAGTAAGAAACCATGTCTTAAGTTTATTAAGATATGGGGTTGTCCGGCCTATGTGAAAACACAGAAACCGGACAAGCTAGAGGCACGATCAGTTCTGTGTAAATTTGTGGGATATCCTAAAGACTCACTAGGATATCTGTTCTACCACACTGAGGAACAGAAGGTGTTTGTATCTCGCCACGCTACCTTCTTAGAAAGGGAGTTTCTTGCAAAAGAAACTAGTGGGAGTTCGGTAGAACTGGAAGAAATTCAGCGACCACAAAATGTAACTGAAAATTTGGAGGAACCGCTAGATTCAATAACCCCAAATGAACCTCAGCCACTCCGCAGATCTGGTAGGATTTCTCATCCGCCCGAGAGATACTACGGTTTTCTCATGGACGGGGATCGAGAGGATTGCATCTTGGAAGAAGATGACCCTACCAGTTTCAGGCAAGCCATTATCAGTAGGGACTCTGATAAGTGGCAGGAAGCAATGCAATCCGAAATGGAGTCCATGTACGCCAATAAAGTGTGGACCTTGGATATTGCTCCACCTGGGGTAAAACCGGTTGGATGCAAATGGATCTACAAAAGGAAACTTGGTGTAGATGGGCAGGTGGAAACCTATAAAGCTAGACGCGTTGCAAAAGGTTTTCGTCAAAGACCTGGTTTGGACTATGACGAAAATTTTTCTCCGGTGGCTATGCTCAAATCCATCCGGATCTTACTTTCCATTGCTGCCTTCCATGACTATGAAATCTGGCAGATGGATGTTAAAACGTCTTTCCTAAACGGTTGTTTGGAAGAGTGCATTTATATGGATCAACCAGAAGGTTTCGTAGACAGTGGAAGCAGCGGGAAGGTGTGCAAGTTGCTTAAATCCATTTATGGATTAAAGAAGGCATCGCGGAGCTGGAACATCTGTTTTGATGAGGCAATCAAGGAATTTGATTTCATCAAGAACGAAGATGAACCTTGTGTCTATAAGAAGATTGTAGGACGAACTGTCGTATTCCTAGTCTTGTACGTGGACGACATTCTCTTGATAGGAAATGACATTCCTATGCTACAATCGGTCAAGCTATTTTTGTCACAACGGTTCTCCATGAAGGGCCTGGGTGATGCCTCGTACATTCTGGGAATCAAGATCTATAGAGATAGATCCAAGAAACTATTGGGACTTTCGCAGTCCAGGTACATAGAGACCATACTAAAGAGATTTAGTATGGAGGGTTCCAAGCGGGGTAACATACTCGCATTGCACGGAATTACCCTCTCCAAGAAGATGTCTCCCAAGACTGACTGGGAGAGGGTTCGCATGAGCACTATACCCTACGCTTCGGCGGTAGGATCTATAATGTATGCGATGCTATGTACAAGACCAGATGTAGCTTACGCGCTGAGCGCGGTAAGCCGGTATCAGTCAGACCCAGGTGAGGACCACTGGACAGCAGTGAAGAACATTCTCAAGTACCTGAGAAGGACTAAGGAGATGTTCCTGGTTTACGGTAATGGAGACCTCCGGGTCGAGTCCTTTACCGATTCAAGCTTCCAGAGTGACAAAGATGACAGCAAGTCTGTCTTGGGTTTTGTGTTTACCCTCAACGGAGGGACGGTATGTTGGAGGAGTTCCAAACAGGATACCGTCGCAGACTCGACGATGGAGGCTGAATACATTGCTGCAAGCGATGCCGCAAAAGAGGCGGTCTGGATAAAGAAGTTCATTAGTGAACTTCAGGTGGTTCCGTCCATTATTGACCCAATACCTTTGTATTGCGATAACAATGGGGCTATGCTTTAGCAAAGGAACCAAGGTCCTATCAGAAATCCAGGCACATCTTAAGGCGGTATCACCTGATCCGGGAGATCATTGATCGCCAGGAGATCGAGGTGCGGAGAGTGGACACAAAGGACAACACAGTGGACCCATTCACGAAGGCCTTACCCCAGACTCAGTTCGAGCGGCTGATCGAGATGATAGGTCTTCGATACGCCAGTACATGGCCTTAGTGCAAGTGGGAGATTGTTAGTGTATATGCCCTAGAGGCATTACTGTATCATACTAGTATGTATATTACTTGATGGAAGCTTGGGATATTCACAGTTGTACAGACAATCTTGCTCAATATAGTAGTATGCTACTTGGTTTATCTCTGCTTTAATGTGTACATGTGTGTTTATTTATTATATCACCTATACGCATTAGTAGAGCCCTTAGGATCTTTGCTTGATTACCGGCGTTGTGATGGCGATCACACTCGTGGGGGCTGGGTAATCTACAAGCACATCCTTATACACGTCCCTAGTCATGGGAGTATCGAGATAGGGCATCGATACTCCGGAGTAGACTAGCGTATGCGCTTCTCATCCCAGCATGGGAGACGGTCTGTCCCACAGCCGTCAGTACGTCGTACTTGAGATAGTATACGGGTGCTCGTTAGGTTACGAGTACACTGGACAGGACTCGTCGGGAACTGATGGTTGGTATTATACCTATCGTCAGTTATCAGTTCCCAGGTGACATGAGTACAGCTTAGTCCGCTGACTTGACACTGTCACATCGCCTCGAGTGTGTTCCCACTGTTCTTTGATTACTACCCTACCACGGCTCTACTGAGTCGTGCAAACAGGTAGTAGTTGGGTGCAGTCCCGAAGCACTTGGAGGCAGTGACGGTTAGACAGGATTCGTCTCTCCCGGTATTGGGGGTTGACATCGCGCTGTGTCTAGGAGAGCCATTACACGAGTAGTCCCTGGCCAGGGCAAGCGAGATATACTGGTGGGTTTCCAGTGTTATCTCAGGGTGTATTGGGCTTCACTCTGACACGACTTGTACCGCTTTTAGGGGACTAACGTTTACCGCCCCCCTAGGCCCGACATGCGATGTATCAGACGAACAGACCGGACTGTACGGAGATTGTCACATACAGGCTCAGTAGGAGTTCAGATGGGTTTACCTCATCGGCCTTCTTATCGACATCTACCTGGGGACCGTTACGTACAGCTAGTGCCGCTTGCGGTCTGTGGTTAAACGCACTGCCAGCGTAGTGTCGAGTCTTTAGAGTCCCACACAGAGAGTTGCCCTGCACTGAGCGAAAAGTGTAGAGGCCGTATGGTTTTACGGCAGGGCTGCGATCACTTACGTACACTTGTGTGCGTGTGGTGTTCGGGCAGGCAATACTAGTGGGCTTTGGTTTAAGCCGGATCCTAGTATTGCACGGATGGATTTGTTTTGTCTTGTGCGCATCCGCATTCTACGGAATGCGGATGCAGGTGTGTATGCACAGTTTTCCGGAGCGATGAAGGAGGAGGTGCCTCATTAGGGTTTTGGCAGTTGGTTCGGCCAAAACCGTTATGTGACAGGCTCATTAGGGTTTTGACAGTTGATTCGGTCAAAACCGTTATGTGACAGGCTCATTAGGGTTTTGACAGTTGATTCAGTCAAAACCATTTTGAGGCCGACTCATTAGGGTTTTGACAGTTCGTTTGGTCAAAACCATTACGAGCCGGGGACATTATTTACTAATCCTTTCATTGATAATTATGTTATGGCTAATTACATTGACCATTTGACCATCTTGACTTTGTTGACCATTTAACCAAAGTTGACTAGGATCTTCTTGAAAGATCTAAAGTATTCTTTGGTTTTCTTTTTCTTTTGTTATGATAATGGTCATGTCATTTGTAGCCATCAACTTTATCTTGATGGGATTAGTAATGATAATGTTTTTGCATTATTGCAACCATGGTTGTGTTTTCTCTAGGTTAAGTTTTTTCATTTGCTCATTCTCATTCTCTCTCTTGGAATGAGAAGCTCCATGGTTGTTAGCTAGCTCCTCCTTCTTCCTCCTCTTGATTTATCTTTTGATCTCATGTGTTGAGAGATAAAGATCACACAAAGACAAAACCATTCATCTACCACTTCTACACAACCTAGGGCTTCTAGATTAGCAATCTCCTTGCCTTAGTTACCTCGGCTCGAGGTGGAGCTCGGTGTACATCTCTCGGGTGGATCGTCTTCGACTCAAGGAGGCCGCGGAGGTGACCAAAGTCCGGATCAACCATCGAGCAAGCAAAGAGAAGAACAACAAGAAGAGAAGAACAACAAGAAGAGAAGAACAAAAAGAAGAGAAGGAGTTCAAGTTGAGGTATAACCCCTAACCGAGTAGATAAATCTCTAGTTAGGATGCTAGTGTATTGTTTAGTAAAGATCCGGCTTTTACAGTCCATGTTGCCAAGTCCAGAAAAATTTTTGTTTTACCGTTTCCGCTGCCCCGAAAGTACCGGGAGAGGTAACGTGGACCTAACAACCTGTTTGCACGACTCAGTAGAGCCGTGGTAGGGTGGTAATCAAAGTACAGTGGGAGAACACACAAGACTCCATGACGATCTCGGGTCTACAGACTAACCTGCACCAGTGTCACCTGAGAACTGCTATCCCACGATAGATATAATTCCATATAGGAGTTCTCGGTGAGTCCGTCCAGTGTACCCAGTCAGCACTGAGCACCCGTATATGATCTTGATGTCAAACATCGATGAATGTGGGAACATCCATCGCCCATCATATGGGTCTAGTATCATATACGGTAGTCTACTCTGGTATATCAATGCCCCGTCTCGATATACCTACGACTAGGGACTTTCCAGGATATGCTTATAGACTACAGATGTCCCACTAGTATGATCTCCATCATAATCAGAGCAGTCAAGCCAATATCCTCAGGGCTTTATCAGCATGTATGAGTGAGTAATAAGCATGATCAAATCAACATGTCAGATAAAGTAGAACCAGATAGCATACTATCATGTCGACCAAGAATGCATACTGAATATATATACATGTATAGATACATCCACTATCACATAATGGCCTCTAGGGCATACATATATCCAACAGTTTTATCAGTAGTTTCTCGAATCGTTATGGACCTTGCATCGGCATGACTTATCAGGCTATTGGGGTCTGACATTATACCACCCCCCGGGCTATTGATATCCGACATATCAGAAGAAGAGACCGGACTGTACGGTAGTGTTACTGATTGGATTCGCAGGAGTTATCGCAGGCTTTCTTGTTGATCTTCTGATCGCTCAATACCCGGGTGGCCGTTAGGTTTAGCAGACCGCTTGCGGCTTGTTGGTCTTTGATATGATCATCACCTACTGCCGGTGTATTGACGAGTCTTTAGAGTCCTACATAGAGGTTTCTTGGTTCATGCGAAATGGAGTAGGAGCACATATGTTATATGTGCGGGACCGAGATTAATGCAAGTATGTGATACCGCATTCTAATCTCACGATTTGTGATATCGGTCAGTTATATGTATTATAGCCGGATTATTAAATCAAGAGTTGATTTAATAATTTAATTTATAATTATATATTTGCTATATTATATTACATTAACTAATATTTATCTCACTAATGATTTCTTTTCTCGCTTGATGTGCACATTGTATATATATGTGATATGTATATTTGTGTACATGTATTGTGTCATGTTTGATGATACATACAAGATGGGTGTATGAGACTTATACCATGCTAGGGTTAAATTAGGGTTTTGATTATTTCTTAAGTTATTACAAAAGAGCAAAAGACTTGGTCAAAGTTTTAAGCTTGGAGAAGCTTGTAGAACTTTGACAAAGTCCACTCTTTTGTCATTCCTTAGGATATTTTACTTGACCCAACCCTTAACCATAGCCATGAGTTAATGCTCTACATGAGTTAAGCATGATTGCTTTAACTCAAACATGGGTGCAATAATTCATTTGGATGAATTATTCATGGGTTTTTCTTCTTCTTCTTCATCAAGCTCCATGAAAAGCTTTCTAGCTTCAATGGAGGTATGAGATAAAATGTGAGAAATTTTTTTCTAAAGTGAGCAAACTTCCTAGTTCATCATTCTCTACTACTTGCCATTTGGTAGAGTGTATTTGGTTCACTAATCTACACAATTAGTGAAGAGATAGCATGAGCTGGTGTCTCCTCGACGTAGATCATCTTCGGCTTCGAAGACTTCGTAGCAAGCTTATTCGTTTCTTCATGGGAGCCATTCTAGAGTCCGAGGATCGTGATCGCGGCGAAAGGACTACTACACGGAGCTATTGAAGTGAGGGACCGGTCTACAAAGGTTTTATTCCTTGTTCACTTAGATGTAAAGAGTTTACATATTATGTTTAACCCTATGTTTCTAGTTAAGATCTTGGTTAGAGTTTGTAGCACCCCCAAAATTTTAAAGTAGCATGATTGATACTTGCTAAAACTTTGCTAAGGTGCTAAGCTAACCATACAGTGGTATCAGAGCCAAGCTAGAGCATTAGGCGTCGTGTAGGAGAAGTTTAAAGTCCGATCGAACTCCGAAACCCCGATAAATCCCACTTTCTGGAAAAATTTTCAAAAGTTGAAATTTTTCATATTAAAAATACTCAGAAAATCATGCAGGGAATTCTAAGAATTACTATGAAGTACGAAGCCATAACTCACTCAAGAGACCGCGGAACCGCGGCCAAACCATGTGTTTGGCGGCGGTTCCGTGGCCAACTTTGGGAGTTAGGGCCTAATACTTTAGGGGTTTATTCTTGGGTACTTTTTCATGCTTCTGTGAATTTTTAATTCTACTCAAGTGTTGTGCTTTCTGGGAAATATTGCGAACTCATTGATTCTATCGGAAAGTTTAACTTCGTTTAAGTTTTTCCAGGTAATTTAGAACGTGTTAAAAGTTTCGAACGGATATCAATAACTCACTTTTTCCCCTGCCGGAAAACTTTCAAGTGTTGGATTTTTTCCTGAGTTTAAAACTTCCAGAAAATCATGCAAGCGAATTTGTGGACCCTCTAGAAGAACGTAACCTTAACTCGATTAGGTGACTGTCAAAACCGCCACAGAACCATATGGTTTTTGGTAGTTTAGCGTTGCCACATGTGAGGCATTGGTCTGACCCTTCTACGGCTGGTTCAAAGCAGCTGTGACATGTTCTGGGACTTTTTGAACTCTGCTCAAGTATTGAGCTATTTGGGAAATCTTGGGTGTTTGTTTATTCGATCGAAAAATTTAACATTGTCTATTTATCTTGAATGTGATACAATATGTAGAATTCATACAGTTAGGCATGAAATGCGAAGTATGTGATATTTTGGATTTAAGATGTCTAAAGTGATTGTGTATTCCAAATGATGTAGTTTTTCACTTTCTTTTCTGCGACCGTAAGTGTAATATATGGTGTATCGCTGGTTTCGGTGCTATATGTCAACGACAACTGGGATATTCATATTTACTTACGTTGATGATATGTGATGTTATGTGTTGCTGTTATATGTTATATTGGATCATCGTGTTTTGAATAGCCGAGGTTTTTTATGTGAGATGAGAGGTTTCATTTTCATTCATGTAAAAGCATGCATGTAATATTCTTTTATAGGGGCACTTCCGGGTTGAGGATGATATCACCATTGTATATTATTTACTTTTTGTATTAGGATAGACCCAAGGCGGAGAGCACAAGTAACCGGGTTTTAGGGTGTAAGTGCACGGCGGCGCCCCGGCCGTCAATCCGACGCCGGAATGCGGAAGCGATGCTTTTCTTTAAACTTATGAACCGGCACCACCGCGCACTATAAACTTGGATCGGGCCATTAATCTAGTCCTAGCAAACAAGAGAAGGGTTAGAGAGATATACCGAGCGATCCGTGTCCTTCGGTCTTCTCGTCGTCGTCCCGATCTCCCCGCGGAATCTCCGGTCTCCACCAAGTCGCCGGAAGGGCACCACGTCCCCGGCTTCTTTTACGGGCTCCCGCCTCTGGTCCGAGGCAACTCGGGCACGAAGCTGGCGAGTCGACGTGCCCAAGATTTGCTGTAGAATATAGTGTAGAGTGTTATGTCTCATTTGGGGTTGTAGGAGGTTGCCATTTTGGTGGAGGAAATGAAGTGGTGGAATTTTGTGATGAACTTGGGATTTTAGCAAGCATGATTAGAAAAAATCCCCACTACCAAAAATTGGACAGCCCCTACATGGCTTGGTCGGCCATGACAAGGTGAGGAGAAGAGAGTGGTAGAATGAGGGAGAGTCTCACAAGAATAATGCAAGAGAGAGAGAGATCAAAAAAATTATCATGAATGGAAATGATCACATACTCAAACCCACACTCAACCAACCATCATCATTACTCCAAAGTCAAGCAATGATCAACAACCAAAACCAATACTCCATCAACTAATCATTAACAACCAGGATGAGAAGAAGAAGAAGTCAAATGGTGTAGGAATTATCATGATACAAAGATAAGCAAAGGCAACCCTCCAAAATGCTTATTTGCACAAATGCAAATAATCCCTCCTCCACCAATCTTCAGCCAAATGAAAGATACAAAGAAATATGGCTGAAACGGAAAACAAACTGGCAACTCTAAAAAAACTGATCCCGTAATAAATTACAGGAAAACCCCGCCACTGTATATACATACCCGCATTTGTATTCCGACCGAATACAAATGCTCTTAGACAAAATCTACACTGTGCAATACTAGGATCCGGCTTAAACCAAAGCCCGCTAGTATTTTCCGTCCGATCATGATCCGTGCAATACCGCACGTATCTGATCGAACCCTGCCATATCTCCATACGGCCTCTACAGCGTTTCGCCCGAAACTTGAGAAACTGGTCTGTGGGGGACTCTAAAGACTCGTCAATACATTGCTTGTGGATTTAACCACTACCACGTCAGAGGTATTGCCTATACGTAACGGGCTACCAGGTATTGACCAAAAGTGATGTCGATGAGCGAACTCATCTTGACACCCTACTGAGGCTGTCAGTGACAATATCCGTACAGTCCGGTCCGTTCGTCTATGAGCATTGCATGGCGGGCCAAGGGGGTTGGTAAAAGTCAGACCCCCAAAAGCGGTACAAGTCGTGTCGGAGTGCAACCCAGAACACCCTGAGATATTACTGGAATACCTACCAGTAAATCTCCTGCCTTGGCCAAGGACTTCGTGTAAGGGCTCTCCTAGACACAGCGCGACCTCACCCCCAATACCGGGAAAGACGAACCCCTGAAGATCCGCTCACTGCCTCCATGTGGCTCGGGACTGTACCCAACTAAAACCTGTTTGCACGTCTCCTTTGAGCATGGTAGGGTAGTAATCAAAGTACAGTGGGAACTCACACGAGACAAATGACGATCCTCAGGTCGATGAACTAACCTGTACACATGTCACCAGGGAACTGCTATCTGACGTCAGGTATAAGACCAACTAGCATGTTCCCGGCGAGTCCTGTCCGGTGTACTCATAACCCAATGAGCACCTGTATACATCTTAGGTGAACCAACTGACACCAGTGGCTTGTGAGACCGGCCACCGCCCCTCGTCGGGGTCTCGACTGTATAAACTAGTCTACTCTGGAGTATCGATGCCCTGTCTCGAAACTCCCACGACTAGGGACCTTTTAAGGACGTGCTTATATACTACCAGCTCCCATGTATATGATCGCCCTCATACTGCTGGCAGTCAAGCATGAATCCTAGGGGCTCTATCAACGTGTAATAGCGACCTGTCTGGTCACCTAAAGCAGTAAACGATGATAAAGATAAACCAGATAGCATACTATCATCTTGAGTAAGACTTTCCTACCGGGATAGGTCCTCCCTCAATCTTTGCAATCACGTGCATGTGATCCAATAATTGACTCTGAGGGCACTATCTCCAACAATCTCCCACTTGCACTCAAGTCTAATTATTGCGATGTCGCATACTCACAGCCCGTGTGATACCGAACACCCAACTCCTCTACTAGTCAGTCTCACAAATCCCATTTGCGAAACTATTGCGTTCGAGGAATAGCCTCAGCGAGTGGATCAGCTTTGATGTTTCTTTCTATGTCTCTCTATATCTCAAGTTCGTGGAGAATGCCATCTCCCGAAATAAGCAATACTTGTCTTAGAATGTGTCTGGATGTCTGATGGGACCTAGCTCATAAATGAACTCCAAATCCAAACTTCTTAGACTGTATAGTCAACTGAACTTAATCAGTATCCTGCGCCATGCCTCCCTCAGTATTTCCTTGGACCACCTGTCCAAAATACTGCCCCTCGTCAGAAGGAAAAATATAACTCTGACAACCTCCCTGTCGTCCAAGTCACCTTAGAAGCCTGGAATGATAACTGTCTCCCGAATGAGGCTGTCTTTTTCATATCCCTAGAACATCCACTTATTTTCTAAAACTGCTTCCGAATGTTTCTCCAGGATTGGATCAATATCAACTTATTGCATCTACTGCAAGAACAATATCTGGTGTGGTACTTGACATCTCATGATTGACTCAATTGCCTAAGCAAGTGATCTGCCAATCATGCACATCCCTCTCCACTTTAGTCTGTAAGACAACTTTAGAGAGGGTGACTCCATCACCTGCAGGTACACTACAGTGCCAGGAGTCGTCCATTCTAAATACTCTTAGAATACTGTCTATGTACCCTTATTGGGAAACTACCCAAATCCAGATCTAAAACCATAGATCCAGTAACCAGAATGTCTTGATATTATATCCAAGTCCCATGTGGAGAAACCACTGTGTGACAACCAAAGTATAACCGATCGTAGTATAGGAATATCACTTCCTTCTATGTGTATGTCATCCAAATACCAGGACATCACACCCTACTACCTTCTTAACAGATTCATCCCTTATTCTGATGAAGTCAAACCTATGACTGTCATGTCAGAAATAGATGATCTATCTCCGCTATATCTGCTTTAGTCTATAAATAGACATAAGCCACATGTCCACCGTGCTTCTGCTGCTCCCACTGACTACGACAACCCTCTGGCAGGGTCATATAGACGTACACTTCTGAAGCCAGTTCAGAACGACGCTATACTCATCCTCCTGCCGGGTCTTATTGTCTGGAACAATAGCAATGGAAAGTCTGGGTAAACAAGAACCTCCCTGCCACCGTCCTTGAGCATACCGAAGTACCTCTCGAGTGCCTGAGGTTACCAACTATATCTGCGGAGTGGCCAATGAAATGTCAAACCAGATTGAATCTTTAGGTTCCTATCAAAATCTTCAGTAAACGTCTGTGGTTCTGGAATCACTTCCAGTTCTACCATACTCCCACTACTGTTTTCTGAAAAAATCCATTTTTATTAAAACTGTGGCGAGTTTAGAACAATATCACTATTGATCTTCCAGATGGTAGAAAGTCAACCCTCGTCATAGCCTGGGTCAACCCACAAACAACCATTACAGAAACGTGACTTGAGTTATCAAGAGTCTGGTTCTAAGCATAAGCCAGACAACTCCCCGTACCTTAACAACGTTAAGATATGAACTGTTCTATATCCAATATAGAAACAGAGGCACTGATTTAATTGAACCGGATTCAAATCATGCAGCTGTATCCAGTGCATGTCAACTAAATGGAAGGAGACCGATCAGCATTACTCAACTTAGGAATGCTTCCAATTATGAGTAATCTGAAAGAGAAGTAAGTTCCCTTAATCATTACTATCAACTGAATACCCTACACAAGTATCTACATCTTCGATCACCTTGAAGAATCCTGATACTTGCAATACCTGGTTCTCTACTTTCTTCAAATACCTATAACTTCTCAAAATTCGGACCCTGTGTTTCTACGAAACACCTGTCTAAAAACTAGAGAAGTCATAAGTAAACCGAATATAGTACGAGAACCAACCCCTTTGTCCTCATGGACGCTGGACAACATACAATACTCTGTATAAGTCCATTGAGTCTAATAACTCAGTCCCTGCGTGTCGTAGGTTGAAAACTGTACTATGGTTAAGAAGAATTACACCGCTGTTTAATACTCCTTACCTAACCATCCACTAATATAGGTAAATGTCATAGACATAATTTCAAAAAGGTATATCTCACTCTATAAAAATAGACGTACATATATATCAATTTGAAATTGGTGCATAACAGCGGATATTCAAAACCAAATATTTGCCGTCCGGAAAACAACCCAGGTTAATTCCTCAAATATCACCGATTACAACGAATCCCGATATAATGAGGATGATCACCTAATACCCAATAGCTTACTGCCATTGATCATCTGTAAAACCATACAGATGTGAGAATCATACATGGTAAATACATACCCTGGAGCAAGTGTCTAATTGGGAAATCAGTTTTCTTTTAACAGTACACAGTGAAACTGAAACATTGAAATGTTTTGATGGGGCATCCTGGTATTCCTAGTAATGCCTTTTCCATTATCCAGATTCACAACTGTAACCGTATAATTCTTTACCATCTCTCCAAATCCCTTCATATGTCTTTAGTCATTACCTTCTGTATACCCCTTTAGGCCAAATGGTTTTCTTCCTTCCCTACCGTTCGGCACCAGCCTATGGTTTGGAAGAAGACTATCCAATAAGCATAATGGGTGTACCTTCCTAATGCTAGGAGCACTCGCAATGCGAGATAAGGTGAAGATAAAAGACAACCTAATAAACCTTATTCCTATTTCTCCTGAACAAAAATCCATCCCCGAACTAGAACAAGTTCCTTTCGAGTTCGTATATAACCATACGATGGAGTATCCAATAAACTGTGGATCTTCGTAGTGATACGAAGTGTCCTGGAGAAATACAAAGGTGAAGTGGGAGTGGTAATGAAATACCTGGTTTGGTTGTGAATATCAGTCGCAATTTACTTTACCCTCTTACTAATCCCTTTCTTTGTCTTTACTTAATACCTTATGCACACCATCGTTATGCTAATTGGTTTTCTTCATTCCCCACCGTTCGGCATCAGCCTAAGGTTTGGAAGAAGACTGTCCAATTTACGTAATAGGTGTACTATCTCCTAAACCAAGGAGTACTCGCAACCTCAGAGAAGGTAAAAGGAAAAGACAACTGAATAATCCTATTCGTTTTCTCCAGAACCGGAAACCATCCACGAATAAATTCCTTCGAGTTCGTATATAACCATACGATGGTTTTGTCCAATGGAAGTGGACGTTCGTAGTAATACGGGGTGTCTTGGAGAAAAGGGTAAAAGTAGGAGTGGCAATGAGGTTTGCAACTCTGACAATCTAAAAGCCAGTGTTAAAGAAGGTTCGGTCAACTTGGTCACTGAGTCATAGTCTAGGGTCGGGTCAATGGTCGCTGCCAAAGAGGGAGAGAAAAGAAACACTCAGCGTGCACTCTATCCTAGATCAGAATGGTTACCAATTTATCTAATGTAGAAACCTCCCACTGTACCGTCAAATTCTCCTCCAAACCTGAAAGAAGAATTAGTCGCGGTCACCTGAGGAGTAAACTAACTCATTAGTGGGAATCGGGATCCAACTATCATCGCATGATAACGTGACGGAATCCGCTCACGTCATCACACTCCAGAAGGTATGCGCATATCTGGCAAGTTTCAATTTCTTTAGAAACTCCCAATGTGACTTTTGCCCCATGCTCTTATGACCTTGGCGTGAGGTCAAAATATCATAAGTCACATGTCAGGTTCTACCCATCATTGTCCAGGTTAATTTGAACCCACCCGTACATACCCTTGACGTAGGCCAAAATAGTACTACGACTGTCCCAAACCAACGCATCTATCTATGCAACAGATAAATATCCGGCAGCTACCAATCACTATGCCTTGGCGTGAGGTCAAAATACATAGCTTGAATACTACCGAATATTTAACTGAAATGATGGAGGGCTACGAATGGTTTCTGGCGAAAACCTTTAACGTAATGAACTTGATATCGTTGAAGGAACGGATAGCTTTATAAAAATATAGTGACGAAAACCTTTGCTAAAGAGGTCACTCCCGGTGAAGAGATCTCGGCTCTTTCCCCGTAGAATGAGGTGCAGGATATTCCAACTGAATACCACGATGCAAAGCAAAAGTAATCAGCTATAGTGAAGTTATTGCCCTGACGCAAACTTCTGTCCAAGGGGTCACTCCCGGTGAAGGGATCTCTGCCCTTGCCTCGTCGACTGAGGAGCAGGATATTCCAAATGAATACCACTGTGCAAAAAAAAACTGAACGTCCTTGCAATAACAGCTTTTTGAAAAATGTTCCAATAACAACAGATTAGGTTTGTTTTTAACTTGCATTTATCCGAATCAACGCAGTCCCATCAATTGATCACACCAATAAAGAACGAAAATAATGACGTACGTATATGTCATCCGCATTCGCCACTGGGTCCCGTCATTACCCGTTAGGTTAGCTAACTAACGACAGAGCGGGGACTGGACTAGTGCGGATGCAGAACATATACAACATCAACTAGTATATATATCAATATATAATATTTCGCTCAAGGCGTGATAAAAATGCAACATCACAGAAATGTACAGCATCACAGAACAATACAGATATCTGTTATCCCCCAGTTTCACAGAGCCGCTACTGAAATCCGACGTTCCCTTGGTCGTGTAGATAGCCTGTGCAATGAAATCCTAGACCCCTACGGGCGCGGCATGTTACCCGCCAAAACCTGAAGCGAGGAAGCCCCCTTCAGCAACGTGAATGGACCACCCAGCACTTCATGGAATCCGGTAACTTGGGCACCCCTCCTGGGTCAACCTGTACCCCCTAGGAGTGCGGCAAATAGCCTGCCAATTCTAGAGTGAAGCCCCCTCCGTCTCAATGCCATGAGATGCTGGCTCGTTGCCCTCTAGAACCCAGCCATCCGTGCACCCCTCCGCGGGGTAATCCTTGTACAGAAAGTAAAATATACATGCAACGGGTACATCGACCGCAACCTGGTCGTGCCCCAAAAGAATAATATACAAACAGGCAGTGACGGCAGTCCACATGTCGGACGCTCGCCCCGCAATAACAAATGTACATAATACAACCAAAACTGTACTAGCATTGCTTCCAGGCTATCCCCCATGACCAATCCGCAACATCACAGCACAATACAGAACATCAACGTGAATGTCACGTTCGCAAATCCGTCTAACCGGGCTATAGCAGTTAGACAGGATTTACCGATCAAGTGACATTCACGGTCGCAGATATAATGTAAATACTGTGAACTAATGTGTTTAAAATTTTCGATTGATCAAATTTTACCAAGTGGGCCCCAAGCACTACTGTACACTCAAAGAAATCTGGGCCCAAAAAATAATATTCCAAAAACCCCATTTTCCATACAGGAGCTCTCTGTAAAAGTTTGGTGCGCTGAACAGTTAAAACAGCGGCGGAACCGCGGCCCAAGCATGGGTTTGGCAGCGGTTCCGCGGTGGGGTAATGAGATCGCGCGACCAATTTTTTACAGGATGTTTATAATCCCCTGCACATCATTCTGAAACAACCTGAAAAATTTTTGGAGTTCAAAAAAATTTCGACAGAAACTGATGCACATGAAAACGCGGTTTTTGGAATTTTGTTCGATCGGAAATGTAAACACATTAGATAAAGCTAGACTAGGTTAACGGCGAGGCTCTGATACCACTGTAAGTGCACGGCGGCGCCCCGGCAGTCAATCCGACGCCGGAATGCGGAAGCGATGCTTTTCTTTAAACTTATGAACCGGCATCACCGCGCACTATAAACCCGGATCGGGCTATTAATCTAGTCCGAGCTAACAAGAGAAGGGTTAGAGAGATATACCGAGCGATCCATGTCCTTCGGTCTTCTCGTCGTCATCCCGATCTCCCCGCGGAATCTCCGGTCTCCACCAAGTCACCAGAAGGGCACCACATCGCCGGCTTCTTGTACGGGCTCCCGCCTCTGGTCCGAGGCAACTCGGGCACGAAGCTGGCGAGTCGACGTGCCCAAGATTTGCTGTAGAATATAATGTAGAGTGTTATGTCTCATTTAGGGTTGTAGGAGGTTGCCATTTTGGTGGAGGAAATGAAGTGGTGGAATTTTGTGATGAACTTGGGATTTTAGCAAGCATGAAGAGCAAAAATCCCCACTACCAAAAATTGGACAGCCCTTACATGGCTTGGCCGGCCATGACAAGGTGAGGAGAAGAGAGTGGGAGAATGAGGGAGAGTCTCACAAGAATAATGCAAGAGAGAGAGATCAAAAAAATTATCATGAAAGGAAATGATCACACACTCAAACCCACACTCAACCAACCATCATCATTACTCCAAAGTCAAGCAATGATCAACAACCAAAACCAATACACCATCAACTAATCATCAACAACCATGATGAGAAGAAGAAGAAGTCAAATGGTGGAGGAATTATCATGATACAAAGATAAGCAAAGACAACCCTCCAAAATGCTTATTTGCACAAATGCAAATAAGTCGTCTTCCACAAATCTTCAGCCAAATGAAAGATACAAAGAAATATGGCTGAAACGGAAAACAAACTGGCAACTCCAAAAAAACTGATCCCGTAATAAATTACAGGAAAACCCCGCCACTGTATATACATACCCGCATTTGTATTCCGACCGAAAATAAATGCACTGAGACAAAATCTACACCGTGCAATACTAGGATCCGGCTTAAACCAAAGCCCGCTAGTATTTTCCGTCCGATCATGATCCGTGCAATACCGCGCGTATCTGATCGAACCCTGCCATATCTCCATACGGCCTCTACAGCGTTTAGCCCGAAACTTGAGAAACTGGTCTGTGGGGGACTCTAAAGACTCGTCAATACATTGGTTGTGGATTTAACCACTAGCACGTCAGAGGTATTAGCCTATACATAACGGGCTACTAGGTATTGACCAAAAGGGATGTCGATGACTGAGCCTGTCAGTGACAATATCCGTACAGTCCGGTTCGTTCGTCTATGAGCATCGCATGGCGGGCCTCGGGGGTTGGAAAAAGTCAGACCTCCAAAAGCGGTACAAGTCATGTCGGAGTGCAGCCCAGAACACCCTGAGATATTACTGGAATACCTACCAGTAAATCTCCTGCCTTGGCCAAGGACTTCGTGTAAGAGCTCTCCTAGACACAGCGCGACCTCACCCCCAATACCGGGAGAGATGAACCCCTGAAGATCCGCTCACTGCCTCCATGTGGCTCGGGACTGTACCCAACTAAAACCTGTTTGCACGTCTCCTGTTAGCGTAGTAGGGTAGTAATCAAAGTACAGTGGGAACTCACACGAGACAAATGACGATCCTCAGGTCGATGAACTAACCTGTACACATGTCACCAGGGAACTGCTATCTGACGTCAGGTATAAGACCAACTAGCATGTTCCCGGCGAGTCCTGTCCTGTGTACTCATAACCCAATGAGCACCTGTATACATCTTAGGTGAACCAACTGACACCAGTGGCTTGTGAGACCGGCCACCGCCCCTCGTCGGGGTCTCGACTGTATACACTAGTCTACACTTGAGTATCGATGCCCTGTCTCGAAACTCCCACAACTAGGGACCTTTTAAGGATGTGCTTATAGACTACCAGCTCCCACGTATATGGTCGCTCTCATACTGCTGGCAGTCAAGCATGAATCCTAGGGGCTCTACCTATGTGTAATAGTGACCTGTCTGGTCACCTAAAGCAGTACACGATGATAAAGATAAACCAGATAGCATACTATCATCTTGAGTAAGACTGTCCTACCGGGATAGGTCCTCCCTCAATCATTGCAATCACGTGCCTGTGATCCAATAATTGACTCTGAGGGCACTATCTCCAACATAAGGTACAGTGGGAGACCATCTCGAGGAGTCGAGACCGGGTCTCCTAACTCTAGAATTGGTAGGGTTGCTTGCCACTCTCGTAGGGGTCTAGGGATGTTGGTTTGGCTATTCATCATGACCGTGGAATCCGTGTTTTATACCGGCTTAACTTAAAACACGGAATTCCTTTTATATCCAATATTTCATATGTGATTCTTCTGCTGCTGATATAATGTGATGTGATCATTTTATATGCCTAAGACGAATGCTTATACTATATATATATATATATTGATATATAAATATTACTGCTTTCGTTTCTTCTGTGATGCTTAGGAAGAATAAATAAATGGGACTCCATTAATGAGATTAAGGAAAGAAAAAGAAACCTAAAAATGTTGTAGAAACTTGTTTAAAAATGGTAGCTCTGGTCTTGCTTTGCATAGCGGTATTCCTTGTAGAATATCCAACACCTTATTTGATAAGGATAGAGCCGAGATCCCTTCACCGGGAGTGACCTCTTTAGCAAAACTGGTAGATGCTACAAAGTCACGGTTTTGTTTTTAATTGCTTCTATAGTTCTTTCTTTGCACAGCGGTATTTATGAAATATCCTACACCTTATTCGATGAAGAAAGAGCCGAGATCCCTTTACCGGGAGTGACCACTTTAGCGAAACTAGAAAATCCTAAAAAACACTCCTTTTTCAAAATTCACTTGATTCTACAACAATATCAAGTTCATTACGCAAAGGGTTTTCTTAAAAACCTGTGGTAGCCCTCCGTCATTTCAGATAAGTAGCATTTAGTATTCGTGTTGCATTTGTTGACCTTGTCAAGGCGTAGTGCGCGGTAGCTGATTAGTGCTTATCTACAAAGCATATGATGCGATTGGATTAGGGTAGTCATGCGGCCTTGTTGACCTTGTCAAGGGTTGTGCGGGTAGGTTTAATTCAATCGGGAAATGACAGGTTAAACTTGACTTGCAGTATATGCTTTGTTGACATTGTCATGTTCATAGATCACTTGGGGCAAAGCATTATTGGGAATTTCAAGTGTTGAAATTTGCAATGAGAATGCATACCTCCTATGAGATAGTTGGATCCCGATACCCACTATGAGTAAAATTTACTCCAGGGATAAGTTTACACATTACAATTAGTCGATCAAAGTAGGTGTCTAGAAAGGTATTAACAGGGTTACACCCCTGGGAAAACGAGATTTATTTTAATTAGGTCCGTGCAAAAGCACGGGGAACCTCCCTCAAAGTACCGACACTGGCCTGGCCGAAAGATTGGCGAACATGTAAGGTGTAATTATTCCCGGCTAGTCTTACCTTTTAGGGTTTGATGGAAGATTTGACTAAAACAGTAGGAGCCATCCTGATTAGATAAAATAATAACCAATCTAATCTTGCAAAAGCGCACACAGAGTGTTTTCTTCTCTCTCTCTCCTGGTAGCGACTATATCAGGCCTTAATCAAGATAAAAATATGGATGCATTGACCGAACCTGCTTATTATTCTGAGCTAGGGAACGTTGATTACGCTCTATCTTATAATTGTTATAAGTCTAAGCAGGAAATGGGGAATATCCGGATTCCCATGCCTTCCAATTCGAAGAAAGTGCATATTGATGCATATTCTTCAGGTGTCTTTATTACCAAGAACTGTTTCTCAGTATCCTCTACGTCCTGGGTATGTGATACCGGATCAGGATCACATGCATATAATATGTTACATGGGCTACGATCCGCTTCGCTTCACTCGACCGGTTAAGTCTTCATACGCGTGTACGTTCGGGCTTTCGTCTCTCAGTGTCAGTGTCGGCCCAGCAGTGAAAAACGATTATCAAAGCTTCGTAACACGGGATTGAGCGCATGAATCGTATCTAAACCGTTACTAGCAAACTACGAGAGGTTTAACTACTCTGATTCGAAGTTATATCTCACGTTACTTGTCCTTCGGATCTTCATCGCTGTCCTCCACTCCTTGTAGGCTCCTTAGAACATCGGCGCCTCAACGGCCTCCTCGAGTCAAAGACGATCCACCCGAGAGCTCCTATGCCAAGCTTGATCTCTAACTTGAGATAACTAGGTTGCTCAAAGTGCTAATCTAAGCTACCTAGGTGATATAGAGTGAGGTTATGGATGTATTAGTCTAGCTAACCCTTGATCTAACACATGAGAGGTTAGGGTTAGGGTTTCAAGAATGAGAGAGCTTGAGGAGAGAGAAGGTGATGATAAGAATGAGAATGAATAATGAGCTCATTTGAATATATATCAACCATAACAATTTATCAAATAAATAATATATATGATTAATCATCATGGTTGATGCATTCACCTTGTGTGATTCATCACATGAGTCATAAGCTCAATAAATGAAGCATTAACTCTAAGGTTGAATCACACAAATGAGTCATTAAGCAATAAATGATTATGCCACCTTAACCCCTACGTCACCATGCTTCTAGAAGCTTCCCGACAAATTACGAGAACGCCCCTATAATCCGTGAAAACACGGAAAAACTTTAGACTGTATAAATCCAATAACTCGATACTAGAATCTGGCTTAAACCAAAGCCGGCTAGTAGAAACTGTCCGAACGTCGTACGTGCGTAAACACACGTACGCGTCCGAACCCTTGTCGTAAAACCATACGACCTCTATATCGTTTCGTCTGGAGCAGGGAAACCCTCTGTGTGGGACTCTAAAGACTCGACACTACGCTGGCAGTGGGTTTAACTACAGACTGCAAGCGACACTAGCTGTACGTAACGGTCCCCAGGTAGATGTCGATAAGAAGGCCGATGAGGAAACCCATCCGAACTCCTACTGAGCCTGACGTGACAATCTCCGTACAGTCCGGTCTGTTCGTCTAAGACTATCGCATATCTAGCCTAGGGGGCGGCAAGCGTCAGTCCCCTAATAGAGGTATAAGTGGTGTTGGAGCGTAGCCCATTACACCCTGAGAAACTACTGGAACCTACCAGTAAATCTCGCTTGCCCTGGCCAGGGACTTTGCGTAATGGCTCTCTGAAACAGCGCGATATCAACTCCCAATACCGGGAGAGACGAATCATGTCTAACCGCCACTGCCTCCAAGTGCTCGGGACTGCACTCAAGTACTACTTGTTTGCATGACTCCTTTGAGCCGTGGTAGGGTAGCAATCTAAGAACAGTGGGACACACTCGAGGCAAAGTAGCAGTGTCAAGTCTGCGGACTATGCTGTACTCATGTCACCTGGGAACTGTTAACTGACGATGGGTATAATACCAACCAACAGTTCCCCTGCGAGTCCTGTCCGGTGTATCCGTAACCTAACGAGCACATGTATACTATCTCCAGTACGACGTACTCATGGCTGTAGGACAGACCATCTCCCCAACTGGGATGAGAAGTATACACACTTAGTCTACTCCGGAATATCGATGCCCTATCTCGATAATCCAACGACCAGGGACCTGTATAGGATGTTGCTTACAGACTACCCAGCCCCCACTAGTGTGACTGCCATCACAACGCTGGTAATCAAGCAAAGATCCTATGGGCTCTACTAATATGTATAAGTGATACGTTACAAGAAACATATGCACATATTAAAGTAGACACAAACCAAGTAGCATACTACCATTTTTAGCAAGACTGTATATACAACTGTGAATATCCCAAGCTTCCATTAAGTAATATACATACAAGTATGATACAATAATGGCCCTTAGGGGATATACACTAACATTAGGATAGTAATCAAAGTACAGTGGGAACTCACACGAGACAAATGACGATCTCAGGTCGATGAACTAACCTGTATACATGTCACCAGGGAACTGTTATCTGACGTCAGGTATAAGACCAACTAGCATGTTCCAGGCGAGTCTTGTCTGGTGTACTCATAACCCAATGAGCACCTGTATACATCTTAGGTGAACCAACTGACACCAGTGGCTTGTGAGACCGGCCACCGCCCCTCATCGGGGTCTCGACTGTATACACTAGTCTACTATGGAGTATTGATGCCCTGTCTCGAAAACTCCCACGACTAGGGACCTTTTAAGGATGTGCTTATAGACCCCAGCTCCCACGTATATTATCGCCATCATACTTCTGGCCGTCAAGCAAGAATCCTAAGGGCTCTATCAACGTGCAATAGTGACCTGTAAGGTCACCTGAAACAGTACACGATGATAAAGATAAACCAGATAGTATACTATCATCTTGAGTAAGACTGTTCTAACGGTATAGGTCATCTCTCAATCATTGCAATCACTTGACTGTGATCCAATAATTGACTCTGAGGGCACTATCTCCAACAAGTATAAGGCTTGTTAGGAAATGATAGGATAGTGTAAGTTAATGGATTCCGTATTCAAGTACTTTGAACCGAACTTAACGATTGAAGCTAGAACCATCGGCAACAAAGTGGATTAGGGGACTTAAGCACGGTATTCGTGGAATCCGACTTATTGACCCTTATCCGTCCGTTCTTGTCTCTTGCTTTCACCTCCGGTCAAACCGAACACAACCGGTCACGGTTAGGAATCACCTTTACCTTGGTAGGGTAGGATGCCTAACGGAGCGCTTGCGTAACGTTTGGACGGAGTACAATGAAAAATACGGGAAAAGGAAATGAGAACCCGAACGTTAACTTACAATATCAATATATTTCCTAACAACACATATTAACAAATCATTCAAGAACAAACCAAAAAGGGCAAAGAAAAGAGAAACAAAGAAAAGAAAAGATCATTACAAGTAAGTAAATAACATGATAATAATTTGCATGAAAGTAAAGCAAGTAATAAAAAGTAAGTAATGGAAAGAGCAAGAATGATAATACTAAGAACCCAAGATCAAAACACAAGCTATGGATTCAAATACTTAAACTTAAACTTGCAAGCACAATTAAGAGGTTGCAAGATCAAGTGAAGATAAAGAACCCAAGGGAAAATGAAGCACAAAAGAAAGAACTTTATTAATCTTCAAGAAGATACAACCCTTGAGATCAAATACCAACCCTTAAATTTTCAAGCTCAATGAAGAGGTTGAAAGATCAAGAGAAGGCAAGGATCTCAAGGGGAAGCTAAGCTATTTACAAGAATAAAATGAAAACAAAAGAGTTGAAGTGTACAAAATGTAAGCAAAACTTGGCCTTCGAATCCCCCTTGAACCTTTGCCCACCGCCTGCTTTTATAGGCAGAAAAGAAGAATAAATAAACAATAAAATCAAGACCAACTGGCAGCAAGGGAGGGTGAGTGAGAAGATGGGGCTCAATGGAGCGTGTGGGGCCGGCCAGGCCGGTTTTGTCTAGCTAGGGCTTGGCCAAATTCCGAGCCCCTAGGCTCGTATTTGGTGTATTGTCATATGTTGTCCCTAATTGTCACCACCCGAAATTGGCATGTGACGGCCCTAATACTACGTAACGTCTACAGGCGTAACTCAGTAAAAGAAAGCCAAAACCCAGAAATCTAAACCATTAAAAGACAAGAAAAGATAAGAAACATTGTTTAAAAGTCTTTGAAATCACAACCCAAATTCTTTAAAAGTCCAACTTTATTTCCTTTAAAATTTTGGCAGCACCTCCTTTGTAAAAATATCCCCAAAAATTGGTACAACATAAATATAATAAAGCATCTCCAAACAGGAGCAAATACATGCCCAAAGGCGGAAAACAACCACCACAACAAATATACGACGCCGAAGCGAAGAAATAAAAGACGATAGAAAGGAAACTGTATAAAAGACAACAAGTCACAAATAATATACAATATCGTCCTCACCAAGTCTCTAAGTCAACAAAAAATATAGTAGATGGAGAGTACAACGATACAACGAATATACAATACAAAAACGAATAACCACCAAACCCACCTAAGCAAACTGCACACTGTGAGCTTGTAAGTGCACGGCGGCGCCCCGGCCGTCAATCCGACGGCCAAATGCGGAAGCGGTGATAAACTTTAATTTTACTTGAACTGGCAAACCGCCGCGCACTAATACCCAGATCGAACCACTAACTAGTCCTAGCTATCTATAAGAAAGGGAAGAGAGATATACCGACAGATCCGAGTCCTCCGGTCTTCTCGTCGTCGTCCCGATCTCCTGCGGAATGTCCCGTCTCCTCCTCGTCGCCGGAAGTGCACCACATCGCCTACTTCTTTTACGGGCTCCCACCTCAATGCCGAGGCAACTCGGGCACGAAGCTGGCAAGTCGACGTGCCCAAGATATGCTGTAGAATGTGTAGTGAGCTATATCTCTTTTGGGGTTCATGGAGATGCCTTTGTGGTGGAGGAAAAAGAACTTGGAATTTTGGAGAGTCTTCTTGTGTGATTTTTGGAGCATCAAGAGAACCAAAAATTGCCACTCATGAAAATGAAATCCCTTCTCTTTTTGGAATGGCCGGCCCCCCTTTTCCATGTGTGATTGGAGATAGAAAAAACAAAGACAAGGGGGTGGGTGGAACAATAATGCAAAAGGGAATCATGAAAGAACATGATAACAAATACATCCACACACAACCAACCTCACCCCTCATCATCATCAACAATCATGACTTTAAAAGTCAAGTCATGATGGAGTCAAAACAAGTCAATGATGGTGCACATCATGAAAACCATCATGATGCAACAAGATGCAAAGAACCCCTTCCACTAATGCCTATTTGCAACAATGCAAATAAACCCTCCTCCACCAATCTTCGGCCAATGAACGGAACAATGGAAATCGGCCGAAACGGAAAGCAAACTGGCAACTCCAGAAAACTGGTCCCGTAATAAATTACAGGAAAACCCCGATACTGTGCATACACACCCGCATCTGTATTTCGACCGAAATACAAATGCAATGAGACAAAGTCTACACTGTACTAAACTAGAATCCGGCTTAAACCAAAGCCGGCTAGTAATATCTGTTCGATCCTGATCCGTGCAATACCGCACGTATCTGATCGAACCCTGCCATATACCCATACGGCCTGTAGTACAAACTGTCCGATCCTGATCCGTGCAATACCGCACGTATCTGATCGGACCTTGCCATATCTCCATACGGCCTCTACAACCTTTCGCCCGAAAGCTGAGTAACAGAATATGGGGGACTCTAAAGACTCGTCAACACCTTGGTTGTGGATTTAACCACTAGCACGTCAGAGGTATAAGCCAATACGTAACGGGCTACCAGGTATTGACTAAAAGGGACGTCTGTGAGCGAACTCAGCCTGACAACCCTACTGAGCCTGTCAGTGACAATATTCGTACAGTCCGGTCCGTTCGTCTATGAGCATCGCATGGCGGGCCTAGGGGGTTGGTAAAAGTCAGACCCCCAAAAGCGGTACAAGTCGTGTCGGAGTGTAGCCCAGAACACCCTGAGATACTACTGGAATACCTACCAGTAAATCTCCTTGCCTTGGCCAAGGACTTCATGTAATGGCTCTCCTAGACACAGCACGACCTCACCCCCAATACCGGGAGAGACGAACCCCTGAAGATACGCTCACTGCCTCCATGTGGCTCGGGACTGTACCCAACTAAAACCTGTTTGCACGACTCCTTTGAGCCGTGGTAGGGTAGTAATCAAAGTACAGTGGGAACTCACACGAGACAAATGACGATCCCCAGGTCGATGAACTAACCTGCACACATGTCACCAGGGAACTGCCATCTGACGTCTGGTATATGACCAACTAGCATGTTCCCGGCGAGTCCTGTCCGGTGTACTCATAACCCAATGAGCACCTGTATACATCTTAGGTGATCCTACTGACACCAGTGGCTTGTGAGACCGGCCACCGCCACTCGTCGGGGTCTCGACTGTATACACTAGTTTACTCTGGAGTATCGATGCCCTGTCTCGAAACTCACACGACTAGGGACCATTTAAGGATATGCTTATAGACCCCAGCTCCCACTTATATGATCGCCCTCATACTGCTGGTGGTCAAGCAAGAATCCTAGGGGCTCTATCAACGTGTAATAGCAACTTGTCAGGTCACCTAAAACAGTACACGATGATAAAGGTAAACCAAATAGCAAACTATCATCTCGAGTAAGACTGTCCTACCGGGATAGGTCCTCCCTCAATCATTGCAATCACGTGCCTGTGATCCAATAATTGACTCTGAGGGCACTATCTCCAACAATCTCCCACTTGCACTCAAGGCTAATTATTGCGATGTCGCATACTCACAGCCCGTGTGATACCGAACACCCAACTCCTCTACTAGTCAGTCTCACAAATCCCGTTTGTGAAACTATTGCGTTCGAGGAACAGCCTCAGTGAGTGGATCCGCTCTGTTGTTTCTTTCTATGTCTCTCTATATCTCAAGTTCGCGGAGAAAACCATCTCCCGAAATGAGCAATACCTGTCTTAGAATGTGTCTGGATGTCTGATGGGACATAGCTCATAAATGAACTCCAAATCCAAACTTCTTAGACTGTATCGCCAACTGAACTTAATCAGTATCCTGCGCCATGCCTCCCTCAGTATTTCCTTGGATCACCTGTCCAAAATACTGCCCCTCGTCAGAAGGAAAAACTATAACTCTGACAACCTCCTTGTTGTCCAGGTCACCTTGGAAGCCTGGAATGATAACTGTCTCCCGAATAAGGCTGTCGCTATCATATCCCTAGAACATCCACTTATGTTCTAAAACTGCTTCCGACTGTTTCTCCAGGATTGGATCAAATGTCAACTTATTGCATCTAGTGCAAGAGCAACATCTGGTGTGGTACTTGACATCTTATGATTGACTCAATTGCCTGAGCAAGTGATCTGCCAATCATGCACATCCCTCTCTACTTTAGTCTGTAAGACACCTTCAGAGAGGGTGACTCCATTAATTGCAGGTACACTACCGTGCCAGGAGTCGTCCATTCTAAATACTCTCAGAATGCTGTCTAAGTACCATGATTGGGAGACTACCCAAATCTAGATCTAAAACCATAGATCTAGTAACCAGTATGTCTGATATAAAATCCATTTCCTTTGTGGAGAAACCACTGTGTGACGACCAAAGTGTAACCGACTGTAGTATAGGAGTTTCCTTTCCTACTCTGTGTATGTTATCCAAATACCAGGATATCACACCCTACTACCTTCTCAACAGATCCATCCCTTATTCTGATGAAGTCAAACCTATGACTGTCACATCAGAAATAGATGATCTATCTCCGCTACTTCTGCTCTAGTCTATAAATAGACATAAGCTACCTGTCCACCAATGCTTCCGCTGCTCCTACTGACTACGACAACCCTCTGGCAGAGTCATATAGACGTACACTTCTAAAACTAGTTTAGAACGACGCTATACTCATCCTCCCGCCGGGTCTCGCAGCCTGGAACAACAGCAATGGTAATTGTGGGTAAACAAGAACTTCCCTGTCACCGTCCTTGAGGCTACCGTAGTACCTCTCGGGTGCCTGAAGTTACCCACCATATCTGCGGAGTGGCCAATGGAATGTCAATCCAGATTGAATCTTTAGGTTCCTTATCAAATCTTCAGTAATCGTTTGTGGTTCTGGAATCACTTCCAGTTCTACCATACTCCCACTACTGTTTTCTGAAAAAATCCATTTTTAATAAAACTGTGGCGAGTCTAGAACAATATCGCTATTGTTCATCCAGATGGTAGAAAGTCAACCCTCGTCATAGCCTGGGTCAACCCACAAACAGCCATTACAGAAACGTGCCTTGAGTTGTCCAGTGTCTGGTTTTAATCATAAGCCGGACAACTCCCCGTACCTTAACATCGTTAAGATACGAACTGTTCTATATCCAATATAGGACCAGAGGCACTGATTTAATTGAACCAGATTCAAATCATGCAGCTGTCTCCAGTGCATGTCAACTAAATGGAAGGAGGCCGATCAGCGTTACTCAACTTAGGAATTATGAGTAACCTGAAAGAGAAGCAATTTCTCTTAATCACTACTATCAACTGAATACCATATACAAGTATCTACATCTTCGATCACTTTGAAGAATCCCGATACTTGCTACACCTGGTTCTCTACTCTATTCAAATACCTATAACTTCTCCAAATTCGGACCCTGTGTTTCAACGAAACACCTGTCTAAAAACTAGAGAAGTCATAAGTAAACCGAATATAGTACGAGGAGCAACCCCTCTGTCCTGATGGACCCTGGACATCATACAATACTCTGTACAAGTCCCTTGAGTCTGATAACTCACTCACTGTGTGTCGTAGGTTGAAAACTGTACTTATGGTTAAGAAGAATTACACCGCTGTTTAATGCTCCTTACCTAACCATCCACTGATATAGGTAAATGTCGTAGACATAATTTCAAAAGGTATATCTCACTCTATGAAAATAGACGTACAGATATATCAATTTGAAATTGGTGCATAACAGCGGATATTCAAAACCAAATATTTGCCGACCGGCAAACAGCCCAGGTGATTTCCTCAAATATCACCGATTACAACGAATCCCGATATAATGAGGATGATCACCTAATTCCCAATAACCTACTCCCACTCATCATCTGTAAAACCATACAGATGTGAGAATCATACCTGGTAAATACATACCCTGGAGTAAGTATCTAATCGGGAAATCAGTTTTCTTTTAACATTACACAGTGAAACTGAAACATCGAAATGTTTCGATGGGGTATCCTGGTATTCCTAGTAATGCCTCTTCCAGATTCACGACTGTAACCGTATAATTCTTTGCCACCTCCCCAAATCCCTTTATATGTCTTTAGTCATTACCTTCTGCACACCCCTTAGGCCAAATGGTTTTCTTCCTTCCCTACCGTTCGGCACCAGCCTATGGTTTGGAAGAAGATTATCCAATAAGCATAATGGGTGTACTGTCCTAATCCTAGGACACTCGCAATGCGAGAGAAGGTGAGGATAAAAGACAACCGAATGAACTTAATTCCTATTTCTCCTGAACCAGAATCCATCCCCGAACTGGAACAAGTTCCTTTCGAGTTCGTATATAACCATACGATGGAGTATCCAAATAAACTGTGGATCTTCGTAGTGATACGGAGTGTCCTGGAGAAATACTAAGGTGATTTAGGATTGACGAAGGAATACTTGGTTTGGTCGTGAATATCTGTTGCAATTTACTTTGTCCTCTTACTAATCCCTTGCTTTGTCTTAACTTAATACCTTCTGTACACCATCGTTAGGCTAATTGGTTTTCTTCATTCCCTACCGGTCGGCACCAGCCTAAGGTTTGGAAGAAGACTATCCAATTTGCATAATAGGTGTACTACCCCTAAACCAAGGAGTACTCATAACCTGAGAGGGTAAAAAGGAAAAGACAACTGAATAATCCTATCCGTTTTCTCCAGAACCGGAAACCATCCTCGAATATATTCCTTCGAGCTCGTATCTAACCATACGATGGTTTTGTCCAATGGATGTGGACGTTCGTAGTAAAACGGGGTGTCCTGGAGAAAAGGGTAAAAGTAGGAGTGGCAATGAGGTTTGCAACTCTGACAATCCAAAAGCCGGTGTTAAGAAGGTTCGGTTAACTTGGTCACTGAGTCATAGTCTTAGGGTCGGGTCAATGGTCGCTGCCAAAGAGAGAGAGAAAAGAAACACTCAGCGTGCACTCTAACCTAGATCAGAATGGTTACCAATTTATCTAATCTGGAATCCTCCCACTGTACCTCAAATTCTCCTCCAAACCTGAAAGAAGAATTAGTCGGGGTCACCCGAGGAGTAAACTAACTCATCAGTGGGAATCGGGATCCAACTATCATCGCATGATAACGTGACGGAATCCACTCACGATGTCACACTCCAGAAGGTATGCGCATATCTGGCAAGTTTCAGTTCTTTTGAAACTCCCGATGTGATTTCTGCCCCATGCTCTTATGACCTTGGCGAAGGTCAACAAATCATAAGTCACATGTCAAGTTCTACCCGTCATTATCCAGGTTAATTTGAATCCATCCGTACAAGCCCTTGACGAAGGTCAACAAGGCTATACGACTGTCCCAAACCAACGCATCTATCTATGCAGCAGAAAAGTAACAAGCAGCTACCATACACTATGCCTTGACGAAGGTCAACAAACATAGCATGAATACTACGTGCTACCCGTCTGAAACGACGGAGGGCTACGAATGGTTTCTGGCGAAAACCTTTAACGTAATGAACTTGATATCGTTGAAGGAACGGATAGCTTTTTGAAAATATAGTGACGAAAACCTTTGCTAAAGAGGTCACTCCCGGTGAAGGGATCTCAGCTCTTTCCCCGTAGAATGGGGTGCAGGATATTCCAAATGAATACCACGGTGCAAAGCAAAAGTAATCGGCTATAGTGAAGTCATTGCCCTGACGCAAACTTTTGTCCAAGGGGTCACTCCCGGTGAAGGGATCTCGGCCCTTGCCTCGTCGACTGAGGAGCAGGATATTCCAACTGAATACCACGATGCAAAACAGAAGTAAACGTCCTTGCAATAACAGCTTTTTGAAAAGTGTTCCAACAACATCAGATTAGGTTTGTTTTTAACTTGCATTGATCCGAATCAATGCAGTCCCATCAATTGATCACACCACAAAGAACGAAAATATACTGATGTACGTATATGCCATCCGCATTCGCTACTGGGTCCCGTCATTTCCCGTTAGGTTAGCTAACTAACGACAGAGCGGGGACTGGACTAGCGCGGATGTAAAACATATACAACATCTACTAATATATATACCAATATATTATATTCGCTCAAAGCGTGAAAGAAATGCAACATCACAGAGAATGAACAGCATCACAGAAACAATACAGATATTTGGGATCCCCGGGTTTCACAGAGCCACTACTGAAACCCGACGTTCCCCTGGTCGTGCGGATAGCCTGCGCAATGTAATCCTAGACCCCTACGGGCGCGGCAAGTCACCCGCCAAAACCTGAAGCGAGGCAGCCCCCTTCAGCACCGTGAATGGACCACCCAGCACTTCACGGAATCCGGTAACTTGGGCACCCCTCCTGGGTCAACCTGTACCCCCTACGAGTGCGGCGAATAGCCCGCCAATTCTAGAGTGAAGCCCCCTCCGTCTCAATGCCATGAGATGCGGGCTTGTTGCCCTCCAGAACCCGGCTATCCGTGCACCCCTCCGCGGGGTAATCCTAGTACAGAAAGTAAAATATACATACAACGGATACATCGACCGCAACCAGGTCGTGCCCCAAAATAATAATACAATCAGGCAGTGACGGCAGTCCACATGTCGGACGCTCACCCCGCAATATCAAATGTACATAATACAACCACAACTGTACTAGCATTGCATCCAGGCTATCCCCCACGACCGATCCGCAACATCACAGCAAAAACAGAACATCAACGTGAAAGTCACGTTCGCAAATCCGTCTAACCGGACTATAGCAGTTAGACAGGATTTACCGATCGAGTGACATTCACGGTCGCAGATATAATGTAAATACTGTGAAAAATGTGTTTAAAATATCCGCTCGATCAAAAATTAACAAGTGGGCCCCCAAGTACTACTGTAGCACATCAAGAAAATCTGGGCCCAAAATTAATATTCCAAAACCCATATTTTAAGCCCATAAGCCCTCTGGAAAAAGCTGGTGAGCTGAACCCAACTACCTGCGGCGGAACCGCGGCCAACAAGGGGTTATGGCCGCGGTTCCGCGGTCGTACGGAGGTTCAGGGAACCAAAATTTTCCAGTGGTCTTAGGGTACTCTATACATCATTCTGCAATCACCTGAAAAATTTTTCAAGACCAAAAATTTTCAACAGAAACTGATGCGAACTAAAATGCAGTTTTGGAACATTCGATCGATCGAAACAGAAAAACACATTACACCATGCTAGACTAAGTTAATGGCGAGGCTCTGATACCACTGTAAGTGCACAGCGGCGCCCCGGCCGTCAATCCGACGGCCAAATGCGGAAGCGGTGATAAACTTTAATTTTACTTGAACTGGCAAACCGCCGCACACTAATACCCGGATCGAACCACTAACTAGTCCTAGCTATCTATAAGAAAGGGAAGAGAGATATACCGACAGATCCGAGTCCTCCGGTCTTCTCGTCGTCGTCCCGATCTCCTGCGGAATGTCCCGTCTCCTCCTCGTCGCCGGAAGTGCACCACATCGCCTACTTCTTTTACGGGCTCCCACCTCAATGCCGAGGCAACTCGGGCACGAAGCTGGCTAGTCGACGTGCCCAAGATATGCTGTAGAATGTGTAGTGAGCTATATCTCTTTTGGGGTTCATGGAGATGCCTTTGTGGTGGAGGAAAAAGAACTTGGAATTTTGGAGAGTCTTCTTGTGTGATTTTTGGAGCATCAAGAGAACCAAAAATTGCCACTCATGAAAATGAAATCCCTTCTCTTTTGGGAATGGCCGGCCCCCCTTTTCCATGTGTGATTGGAGAGAGAAAAAACAAAGACAAGGGGGTGGGTGGAACAATAATGCAAAAGGGAATCATGAAAGAACATGATAACAAATACATCCACACACAACCAACCTCACCCCTCATCATCATCAACAATCATGACTTTAAAAGTCAAGTCATGATGGAGTTAAAACAAGTCAATGATGGTGCACATCATGAAAACCATCATGATGCAACAAGATGCAAAGAACCCCTTCCACTAATGCCTATTTGCAACAATGCAAATAAACCCTCCTCCACCAATCTTCGGCCAATGAACGGAACAATGGAAATCGGCCGAAACGGAAAGCAAACTGGCAACTCCAGAAAACTGGTCCCGTAATAAATTACAGGAAAACCCCGATACTGTGCATACACACCCGCATCTGTATTTCGACCGAAATACAAATGCAATGAGACAAAGTCTACACTGTACTATACTAGAATCCGGCTTAAACCAAAGCCTGCTAGTAATATCTGTTCGATCCTGATCCGTGCAATACCGCACGTATCTGATCGAACCCTGCCATATACCGATACGGCCTGTAGTACAAACTGTCCGATCCTGATCCGTGCAATACCGCACGTATCTGATCGGACCTTGCCATATCTCCATACGGCCTCTACAACCTTTCGCCCGAAAGCCGAGTAACAGAATGTGGGGGACTCTAAAGACTCGTCAACACCTTGGTTGTGGATTTAACCACTAGCACGTCAGAGGTATAAGCCAATACGTAACGGGCTACCAGGTATTGACTAAAAGGGACGTCTGTGAGCGAACTCAGCCTGACAACCCTACTGAGCCTGTCAGTGACAATATCCGTATAGTCCGGTCCGTTCGTCTATGAGCATCGCATGGCGGGCCTAGGGGGTTGGTAAAAGACAGACCCCCAAAAGCGGTACAAGTCGTGTCGGAGTGTAGCCCAGAACACCCTGAGGTACTACTGGAATACCTACCAGTAAATCTCCTTGACTTGGCCAAGGACTTCGTGTAATGGCTCTCCTAGACACAGCACGACCTCACCCCCAATACCGGGAGAGACGAACCCCTGAAGATATGCTCACTACCTCCATGTGGCTCGGGACTGTACCCAACTAAAACCTGTTTGTACGACTCCTTTGAGCCGTGGTAGGGTAGTAATCAAAGTACAGTGGGAACTCACACGAGACAAATAACGATCCCCAGGTCGATGAACTAACCTGCACACATGTCACCAGGGAACTGCCATCTGACGTCTGGTATATGACCAACTAGCATGTTCCCGGCGAGTCCTGTCCGGTGTACTCATAACCCAATGGACACCTGTATACATCTTAGGTGATCCTACTGACACCAGTGGCTTGTGAGACCGGCCACCGCCCCTCGTCGGGGTCTTTACTGTATACACTAGTCTACTCTGGAGTATCGATGCCCTGTCTCGAAACTCACACGACTAGGGACCATTTAAGGATATGCTTATAGACCCCAGCTCCCACTTATATGATCGCCCTCATACTGCTGGTGGTCAAGCAAGAATCCTAGGGGCTCTATCAACGTGTAATAGCAACTTGTCAGGTCACCTAAAACAGTACACGATGATAAAGGTAATCCAAATAGCAAACTATCATCTCGAGTAAGACTGTCCTACCGGGATAGGTCCTCCCTTAATCATTGCAATCACGTTCCTGTGATCCAATAATTGACTCTGAGGGCACTATCTCCAACAGAGCTGATGCGGTATCCGTAGCAAAAAATGATAAGATAGATGAATAGCCTGCCTCGACTACTCTGGGGAAACACCTTGCAAAACAACTGTAGCACAACGGGGGTGAGTTGCCAACTCATGAATAGTAAATAACATATCCAGGTAATCGCAAGTATGCACGTACAGCGTGAATCTAACATATGCAATTAATAGCAATAACAGGTCATATGAATGCAATAATCATGAAAGGTACACTAACAGGTACAACTAATACATGAAGCAATAATAATATGACAATCGGTATGCAATAATCATGCAATAATGATATAAAATGTATATATAAAACAATCATGAAAGGTACACTAACAGGTACAACTAATACATGAAGCAGTGCATAAACAATAAATGTGGAGTATGAAATGAAATATGTCATTTCCATGGAATCCTGACATCATGGTAGGATCACAATCCATCATGACAATCCAAATCAAAATTTCTCAAATCAGCTCCCAAATTGGCTCCCATATCATATAAGTCTCACCAATCCTGAATGTACACTATCGAATCAATCTCATATATCCTGAATGTACAAATCAGCAGTCTCATAAATATCCTGTATCCAATATCAAATGAATCACCTATATCCCAAATCCAATATCAAGTAAATCTCTAACATCCTAAATATATTTACATGAATAAATAAGATGATGTATATGTATTAATGTCAATACACATATATTAGCGTCTCATTCCACTAATATTGGTGTAAGGGCATATATAACAGCGTCCCATTCCACTGTTATATATACAAAGAAGTAAAAAGAAATATCATGAAAACAATGTGTCAAGCATCGACACAGAAATACTGATCCATCAGATGCTGTAACCAAGACTGGCACCCTGATAGGTACGTATCATACGCTATCCCGAAAGCTCGAGTGCCTAGCTCTGACCCTCCCCTCTCAACGCATCCATACGCACATGACTCCCGTCTGTATCCCCATGATAATCGCCGAGTCATTTGTAATGTCACCGGTAGGTATGGTTTCCCCTGCAACTCATCGTCTAGCACCACGACCTCATTCTTGCCTCGGGGTACCTCCAGGCCCCACCATGTACCCGTACACGGACCCCTCCTTTCCTCGCGTGGGGTACATATATCTCAGAACCGATAAATCTCATGGTGGCTGCAGAAATATCATATCAAGGGAAACCGGTTTTTTTTTCAAATAATGCATAATTTCATGAACTCCCACAGCCCCTAAATCCAGAAAACATGATGAAAAATCCATATCACAATGCGAAAATCCATGAATATAATATATGCAACATAAAACTGAAATGTAAGCATATAAAGGAAAAGCCGTTAATTAACAACAACAAGTTAATATAAATATCTTGCGGTTCTTAATTTTCTCCAATTCTAAAATAATATTAAGTAAAGGTAAACATGTAGCTATAATCAGGTGTATGTGTAAACATAAGGGTATAGCAAGTTATATGTATCTACCTATAAGTAATGATGTAACATACCCCCTGGGTATGAGTGAAGTATGTGTGCAAGGTATACCTGTAGCTATGTCATGAAGTGTGTATGTACCTATCACTAATGGTATAATACTTTATAGGTATACAGGTAACTGGCATGTTAGTATGTCAAGGCATATGTGTAAGCATGTAGGTATACATGTATGCTATAAGTCATATACAGAAGGAAATATGAATCAAAGTTTCAATGTCCCTAACCAAACAACATCATTTCTATATGTGGGTTGTGCGTGACATGGCAATTATTGACGGTGTGTGTGGCATACAATCAGTGCTCGTGCAACATGAGCTGTCAATAATGGTGGAGTGTCCTAAGGATACTAGTCCAAGTACAACACTAACTAAGCTGTAGGGTAAATACGCAATTCTAAATATGACATAGAATATGCGACAGAATTAACATCTCTAGCCCAGACGCATAACGCCATGCGGGCGATTCCCCTGTAGATGTTAAATCTACTCACCAACGCTCCAAGCTAGGTGAAGTCTACAACCTGTTTTCCCCTGGTAGCAGTGTCCGAAGTCCCCGCATACGAACCTGCAACATTAAAACAATAAAACAAGTATATATAAATAATGGACCCAAAACATGTACAAACTAAATTAGACCGACGTAACAACACAAAACATACTCTCAAGTGTTCGTATTGTAGCTAACGTGCGTAGCGACACGACGAAACTAACCCAAGAGCAAAACCACACAAAGTGCACGATCTGTGTCATATAACGTATCGAACGGACACAAAACACTAGAAACTAGCTAGGTGATCCTAGATTTTGCATACAGAGAAAACTCAACAATCAAACAAGACCAAAAATACCAAAACCACGGCATAGTCCTACCCTAAAAAACCCACACCCCAACTCATTCCCCGAGCCGAGGTTGCCGGAATTACCTTCAGACGTCGCCGGCCCTGGCCGGTGGGGTGGGTCTCGTGTCTCAGGTGGGGTCCTATGGTCTCAGGTACAACACAACTACTTGTTTGGTTTTCTCGTACACATCCCGGGTCACAGCAGAACACAGATATCACAAATAGACACTAAAAATATGATATTATGCACAAAACTAAACTTTACACTATCTAAATTAAATCTAACAATCTAAGCTACACTAAAAACACATAAACAACAGCAAAAGAACATACCTACACAAAAGAACTCAAAGATCCTAACTTTGCATGCTCCTAGGCATCCATGAGGCAAAACCAAGATAAAGATGTGATTTTGATGAAGTTTGTGATGTTTAGTGATGGATTTTGTGTAGAAATGAGAGAGTGTTCAGTTTGAGGAATAGAAAGAGATGAAGAAATGAGAAAGAGAGAGAGAAAGAGAGAGAGAGTGATTGATAAAGAGAGAGGGAGGTGAGTGTAGGGTGTGAGATGAGGGTGAGTGTATCATATGCATTAATTCCTCCGTTAATGCATTCATACACGCCTCATCACCCTAAAAGAAAAATATCTTCTCACTAAAAAAGATCTAGGGTTTAGGTTAAGGATTGAATTAAACAAGGATTAGGTTAAGTGTCAAGGTTGCTAAGATCAAAATTAGCACAAACAAAACTCACATTTACGTGCACACGTGCGTGCATGCTTATAACAAATAATAATAATTTATTAATTAAATGTTATAAAATGTGAGGAACCCGAATTGGTAAACTTTTTACAGTAAACCCGCATTAACGTCTAAACGAACACTAGCCGAAATCGAAGGCGTTACAATCCCCCCTATAAAAATTCATCCACGAATTTAAAATTCTCACTAAGCGTACCTTCAAAGAGAAGATTACAAATTCTCATATCTCGGTCGCAGCCTCCCAAGTGATTACCTCACTATACGGCTACGTCCAAGAAAAACCCTTCACAGATGGCAAGACCCTTGACCGAAGTTTCTCCACCTGCCGAGCCACTAACACAAATGGCTGCCGGTGAACGAAAAGATCGCGTCTCAAGCTAAATGGTCTGGTGCTGAATCTTGTGAGAAGGGTCATGAAGATAATTACAAAGTATCGACAAAAGGAATACGGGGTGAATACTCAATAATCTAGGCGGAAGTGCTAAATTAAAGGCAATGAAACTAATTCGCTTTAAGGATCTCAAAAGGGCCTACAATTCTGGGGTAAGCTTCCCAAAACTCAACACGTCATTCATCGAAAAGTCTGTAGGAATACATGATCTCCCACTGCGAACTCAAGTCTGTGACCAACACGGTCGGTATAAGATCTCTGTCTGCACTGGGCTGCCATCATAATGACCTGAACCAACTGGATCATCTCCGAAGTCTCTAGACTAGCTGGGGTCCAAAAATCCTACAACGCAGAGTCAGAAAAACAGACTGGTGATCGACACGACCTAACAACTAAATCTAAAGGTTGCCAATTGGAGTGCCTCCTGATAACAGCTATCGAAGGAGAACTTTAACAATGGCGAGTGACAATCCCCAACAATCGACAACAACTAAAACGCATGCACAAGCATATCCTCCTGAGTCAGTATAGCCCGCTCTCACAAAACCATCATCCTGAGTATGGAAAGATGGAGTTAAAGCTCAACCAGTACCCAAGGCTTCCAGAAGTTCCTGCCCCTTACGGCAAGCAAACAGGGTGCCTTTATTGGATACGATCCATGAAGGAACTCCGTGCAACGCACAAACTTAACAAAGAACAACTGAGCAAGCTGAATATAACCGGGCAACAACATCCAAATGGAGTCACACCCTGACTAACCTGGGTAGACACCATAATGAAATTTGTGGAGATTGTTGGATATATGTATGCCCTAGAGGCCATTATATGATAGTGGATGTATCTGTACATGTATATATATATATATATATTCAGTGTACATTCTTGCTCGACATGATAGTATGCTATCTGGTTCTACTTTATCTGACATGTTGATTTGATCATGCTTTTATTCATTCATACATGCTGATAAAGCCCTAAGGATATCGGCTTGACTACAGTGATTATGATAGAGATCATACTAGTGGGACATCTGTAGTTTATAAGCATATCCTGAAATGTCCCTAGTCGGAGGTGTATCGAGATGGGGCATCGATATACCAGGGTAGACTAGCGTATATGATACTAGACCCATGTGATGGGCGATGGATGTTCCCACATTCATCGATGTTTGACATCGAGATCATATACGGGTGCTCAGTGGTGACTGGGTACACTGGATGGACTCACCGAGAACTCCTATATGGAATTATATCTATCGTCGGATAGCAGTTCTCAGGTGACACTGGTACAGGTTAGTCTGTAGACCCGATATCGTCATAGAGTCTTGTGTGCTCTCCCACTGTACTTTGATTACCACCCTACCACGGCTCTACTGAGTCGTGCAAACAGGTGGCCGTTGGGTACAGTCCCGAGACACACGAAGGAGATGAGCGATAAGAGGGGTTTCGTCTCTCCCGGTATTGGGAGTTGATGCTGTGCTGTGCTCGACTGGTTATATCAGTAAGTCCCTGGCCAGGGCTGCTGAGATTTACTGATAAGTGTTATCAGTAGTTTCTCGATCTGTTATAGACCATTCACTGGCACGACTTATTGAGTTATTGGGGTCGACGTAACCTTCCCTAGACTCGATATGCAGCAGGTTGGCTCGACGGGAGTTGTAGCAGGTTCGCTTGTTTTCTTCTGATCGCTCAATACCCGGGTGGCCGTTACGTTTAGCTGACCGCTTGTGGCTTGGGGGTGCTTGATATGATCATCACCCACTGCCGGCGTATTGACGAGTCTTAGAGTCCCACAAAGAAGTTACCTAGTCCAGGCGAAACGTTGTGGTGCGCGTATGCGATATGCGCATGGACCCGGTTAAAATGCGCGTATGAGATACCGTATATTAATTGGGCGGATTGCTTTTGGTTGGGTCGTATGTGATATGACCGGGTTGATAAATCAGGTGTTGATTTATCATTTAACCATCAGTTTCTCACTAGAAATCCTATCTTGTTTCTTTTGGATGTATGCATGCATGTATGCATTCATTCTTGTTCATGCACATATGGATGTGCATGCACACATGCATACATACATCATTCTATCATGGTTGTTTATACATAGAAAATGGTGGCAATATAAGACTCACACCTTGGTTATTTATATGGATTATTACTTATATTTGTTTTAAAAAAAATTCAAAAAGGAAAGGATAATTCATGGTTTGTTTCTAGTCTTTTCTTTGACCTAACCATGCTCACCTATCCTTAACCATGGATCAAACTTTCCTTTCATGTTTTAACTCAAATTAAATAATATCTTCATGATTTAACCATGTTTGAGATGAGAAAAAATAAATATATATACATATATTTCCTTTTTCCGTTCATGAGTTTATCTTCTCTTCTTCTTAAAAATAGCCATCATCTTCTTAAACCTTGATCTCTTGCTCTCTAGACTTCTCAAGTGAGAAAAATACTCAAAAAGATAGGATTTTGAAGTGAGAAAGAGAACCACAACACCATTCTACACAAGTCTAGACCACTTTTTTAGAGTGTTAGCTTCATTTCATCTTCTTGTTAAAGTGAAGTTGATAGCTTGGACAAAGGAGCTTCGGGTGGATCGTCGTGGACGTTAGAGGACTTCAAGCTAATCTTTTTCCAACTCTCAAGTGGCCAAGGAGTCTACAAAAGAGAGCTACAAAGATTGTAGTCTCAAAACCCTAGCCTTTATAACATATGATGTTAGTTAATGTTTATGAAACCGTAATTTTCTAGGATAGATCCTTTGTATGATTACTTAGCACCATAAAAAATTTGATCTTTGTGACATGTGATGCTTCCAAACCTCTCATAGGGTGCTAGGTAAACCTTACATTGGTATTAGAGTCGACCTAGAACATTAGGCGATACTTTAGCGAAGTACAAACTCCGATCGAACCGAAATACGGAATTACGGGACACTCTCAGGACATTTTTTAAAATCTGTTATTTTTTAGAATTAAAAATACTTAAAAAATACAGCAGGTAAATATAAGACCAACAGTGAAATTCGGAGCCATGAACAGTACATATGACCGCGGAACCGCGGCGCAAGCTTGCTTAGGCCGCGGCTCCACGGCCGTACAGATGGATCATTTCCTAATTTTTATACAGTGTTTTTCCCTACCTTCTTTTATATATTTTGAGTATGTTTAATTTGAATCTACTGTTGAATGTTCTGGAGATTGTTTTGAGTTCAATGATTCGATCGAAATTTTAACTTCTTGTCTTTCCGGATAACTAGAAAGTATTGAATTGTTCGAACGAGTGTTGTTTGCTCACTTTTCACGGGGTTTAAATCCTTCGGATACATGTGCAAGTTCTGTGGTGGACCCTTTAGAAGACAACAAATCTTAACTCGATTATGTGACCGTCTTAAACTGCCCTTTGAACCTTAGGGTTTGGGGCAGTACGGCGTGCCACATGTGAGGTGTTGGCTTGACCCTTCTACGGCTGGACCGCTACTACTGTGTCACACTCCGGATTTTTTGAACTTCGCTCAAGAGTTGAGCTTTAGGGAATTTTGGGTATTTGAACATTCGGTCGAAAACTTTAATACTGTCAATTTATCTGGAATGTGATACAATATGTGGAATTCATATAGTTTAGGCATGAAATACGAAGTATGTGATATTTCGCATTTATGATGTCTAAAGAGAATGTGGATTCCAAATATTGTAGTTTTACACTTTCGTTTCTGTGACCGTAAGTGTAGTATGTTCGATATCGCCGGTTTCGTTGCTATACATCAACGACAATTGGGGTATGTATACTTACTTACGTTGATGATATATGATATTATGTGTTGCTGAGATATGATGTGCAGGATTGTCAAGATCGAATAGCCGGGGGTTTTTATGTGAGATGGAAGTTTTATATTTTCATTCATGTAGATTCAAATGTAATGTAATATTCTTTTATTTGGGGCACTTTCGGGTTGAGGTTGTGTCACCAGTGTTGTATATTATTTACTTTTCCGCATTAGGATAGACCCAAGGAGGCGAGCACAAATGACCGGGTTCTGGGGTTCAGTGGGAGGCCATCTCGAGGAGTCGAGACCGGGTCTCTTAAACTCCAGGATTGGTAGGGTCGTTTGCTGCTCTCGTAGGGGTCTAGGGGTGTGGGCTTGGATATTCATCGCGATTGTGGAATCCGTATTTTTCTATTATTGGCTAAATACTAAATACGGACGTTCTAGTATATCCCATATTATATATATGTTTCTGTTGCCTGTGTTCTGTGATATCTGAGACGAATGATATATTATATATGAGATATATAGTAGACGTTGCTTATGTTTTACACCCACGCTAGTCCCGTCCGGGTATGCCGTTAGTTAAGTAACCTAACGGTGCATAACGGAACATTGCGGCAAATGCAGATGGCATAAGCGTACGTGTTATTTTTGTTTCTTTTCTGTGATTGGCTTAAGGACTTAAATGATGGGATTACATTAATTTGATTAATGTAAAGAAAATAAACCTAAAAAGATGTTGCAGAATCGGATTTGAAAACCACTCGGCTCTTTATGAAAAAGCAGTATTTCAAAAATTGCGGAGCACAAGCCACTCCTTTTCAAAACCATTTGATTCTACGATGATATCAAGTTCAAAGCGTTAAAGATTTTCTTAAAAATCATTCGCAACCCTCCGTCATTTTTGGAAGTAGAGTACTTAGTATTCGTGCTACGTTTGTTGACCTGAGCCAAGGCGTAGTGTACGGTAGCTAAGTGATGTCTTCCTACAATGCATATGATGCAGATTAATTAGGACGGGTATATGACATTGTTGACCTTAGCCAAGGGTCATGTAGACGGGTCTGATTAATCAAGAAATGACGGGCTGAACTTGACTAGTACTTGTGATTTGTTGACCATAGCCAAGGTCATAGGTACTAGGGGTAAAAATCACATCGGGAATTTCAAGTGTTGAGATTTGCAATGAGATTAGATACATTCCATATGATGGTTGGATCCCGATCCCACTGTGAGCAATAGTTGCTCCTAGGAGAGTTTTGCAGTTTACAATTAACTAACTCATTAGGTGTCTAGAAAGGTGTTAATGGGGCTACGCCTCTGGGAAAACGAGGTTTACTTTAATTAGGTCCGTGCAAAAGCACGGGGAACCTCCCTCAAGTACCGACACTGGCCTGACTGAACGGTTAGTGAAGTTGTAGACTGTAATTAATCCTGACTAGTTTTCTTTTTAAGGTTTGAAAGAAAAACTTGATTAAAGCAGTGGGAGACATCGATTAGACAAGATAATAACCAATCTGATCTATGCAAGAGCTTTCGCTGAGTGTATTCTTTTCTCTCTCTTAATGGCAGATACCAATGACTGGACTCAAGCTTTTACTAGATAAAAATAAACTGAATGGGACCAATTATAAAGACTGGCTGAGGAATCTGAAAATAGCCTTGACTTATGATAAAGTATCATATGTCCTCACGGCTTCAGCCCCGCCCACCCTAGGTCCAAAATCCTCAGTTGCGGACATTGAAGTCCGCAAGACATGGGACGCTGACTGTGCCATGGCCAAATGCCTCGCACTTGCATCGATGGACAATACACATCAAAAGCAGCACGAGAATATGGACATTCAAATCATATTCCTCCATACAAAGGAGTTGTATGGAGAGCAATCCCGCGTATTACGATGCGAAGCATCAAAGAAATTGTTTCAGATGCGAATGGCCCCTGGCACACCGGTTGGAGACCATGTTCTGAAGATGATAGCTCTTATAGAAGAGCTTGAGGACCTAGGATGGACAATGGACAATGAACAATATATAGATATTATTCTGCAGTCCCTCCCCTCCACCTTTGCTCAGTTCATAGTTAACTTCAACATGCACGGCATGGAGAAGGAGCTACCTGAACTCCTTAATATGTTAAGGAGTGCAGAGAGCACTATGAAATCGATGAAAACTCCCGTTATGACTATTGGGCAATCTTCTTCTTCTCGCCCTAAGGCTAAGTCCAAAGGAAAGAAAAAGAAAAAGCCCACCAATCCTAAGGGTGGAGTTAAAAAGGTGAAGGGAAAGGAAAGGTCCAAAGCTGGAGACTCAGGAAAAGGTGGATGTTTTTATTGCCACAAAGCAGGACATTGGAAGCGCAACTGTACAGAGTACTTGAACCTCAAGAAGAAGCATGGGGATGCTTCCGCTTCAGGTGTGTTTGTGACAGAAAACTATTTTTCAATAAACTCTGCTTCCTAGGTTTTAGATACCGGTTCAGGTTCTCACATTTGCAATTCTATGCTGGGACTGAGAAATAGCAAAGTTTTGAAGACAGGTGACCATACTCTCCACGTTGGAAATGGTTCCAATGTACATACAGTCGCAGTGGGAGAGTATCACTTGGGGTTGCCATCTGGGTGTATATTGGTTTTGAACCCATGTTATTTTGTACCAAGTATGCTATGTAATATAATATCAGTTTCTTTGTTAGACAATGAAGGATATAATTGTTAGTTGTATGTATGCCCTAGAGGCCAGTATTGTACAGATGATGTATATTATATTGGATGCTTGGACATATATAGAGATGACTTTCTTGCTCGATATGATAGTATGCTATCTGGTTACTCTTTATCTTAACATGTACACTTGTCTCTTTAAACTGTCTTAAAGTTACATGTTGATAAAGCCCTTAGGATATGTACTTGACTACCTGGACTATGATGCAGATCATACTAGTGGGGACATGGTAGTCCATAAGTACATCCTTCATCGTCCCTAGTCGTGGGTGTATCGAGACGGGGCATCGATATATCAGTGTAGACTAGCGTATACGCTTCTCGACCCATGAGATGGGCGATGGATGTTCCCATATCCATTGGTGTTTGACATCAGAGATGGTATACGGGTGCTCAGTGGAGACTGGGTACACTGGACGGACTCGCCGAGAACTCCCAGATAGTATTATACCTCACGTCAGATGGCAGTTCTCAGGTGACACTTGTACAGGTTAGTCTGTAGACCCGAGATCGTCATAGAGTCTTGTGTGATTCCCACTGTGCTTTGATCTCCACCTTACCACGTCCATGAGGGCGTGCAAAACGGTGGTCTTTGGGTACAGTCCCGAGTCACATGGAGGCAATGAGCGATAGGAGGGGTTTCGTCTCTCCCGGTATTGGGGGTTGATGTTGCGCTGTGCTCGATTGGCCGTAACAGCGAAGTCCCTGGCCAGGGCTGATCAGAGATTTGCTGGTAAGTGTTACCAGTAGTTTCTCGACCCGTTATGAGCCTCACATCGGCACGACTTATCGGTTATTGGGGTCTGACGTTTACCACCCCTAGACTTGATATACGACGTATCAAACGAACAGACCGGACTGTACGGTAAGTGTTGCTGGTTGGATTCACAGGAGTGTGAGCGGGCTAGCTCGTCGATCTTCTGATCGCTCAATACCCGGATGGCCGTTACGTTTAGCAGACCGCTTGCGGCTTGTGGGTGCTTGATATGATCATCATCTGCTACCGGCGTATTGACGAGTCTTTAGAGTCCTACACAGAGGTTTCCTGGCTCAAGCGAAACGAAATAGGAGCGCATATGAGATATGTGCGGGAGCGAGAATAATGCGTGTATGTGATACCGCATTTCATTCTCGCGATAAATGTTTCGATTGGTTATATTCGATATGACCTAGTTATCGAATCATTGATTCGATAAATCGATACATTGAATACTAGTCGGTTATGTGCGACATGACCGGATCATTGAATCAAATGTTGATTTAATGATTTAATGTATAATTATGTATTTGATATATTACTTTGCATTAACTAGTATTGGTTCACTTTATACGGATTTTTCTCACTTGATGCACATTGTATATGTGATATGCTTTTGTGCACATTTTTGTATCATGTTTGATGATACTTGATTATGTTGTTAAGTGTAAAGGATTAAACCATGGTTATGAGATGATTAGGGTTTTGCTTTTTCATTTATTCATTTGTTTATATATATTTGGAAATGATTTAGATAAGAATGGTGGCTTCTTTTGTTTCTAGTTGAAGCTTCATGAAGCTTTGACTTATGCAACCATTCTTGTCATCATGCTTAACCCTAACCCTCTCAAGTGACCATGGTTTATTCTCTACACTTAACCCTAGTTAGATTATGATAAGTATGATTTTTTCTTTTCATTTTAAATAACTTATCATAAACTAGCTTCATCTTCTCCTTCTTCTTCAAGAGAGAAAACTAGATGCCATCAATGGCAACTTGAGCAAAAGTGAGTGAAATCCAATTCTAAAGTGAACCCACCTCCTATTTCTTCACCCTCTACCTCTTGCCAAGTTGTTTTGGGTGTTTTCTTCACAAGTTTCACAACTTTGTGAAGTCGGAGCTTGAACTTGTGATGCCTCGACGTAGATCGTCTTTGACACGAAGCCGACGACCAAGCTCGCTCGTTTTTCCGATGAAGCCGACGATTGAGTTCGGGATTAGTGATGGACAGCGAGAGGACACCCACGTGGAGCTAAGGAAGTGGAGAACCGGATCTACAAAGGTTGTAGCATCTAACTTTTAGTTAAAGTGTTAACTAGTTTAAAGTTTCGCCTAGAAATCTAGCCGACGATCCGTATTAGGGTTTCTCGGCACCCATAAAATTTTAAATTGGCATGTTCGATGCCTTGTGAGACCTCTATAGTGTGCCTAGGAACCCTACAGTGGTATCAGAGCCTAGCTAGAGCCTTAGGCGAAGTCTAGATGGAGTTTGAAGTCCGAACGAACCCGAAAACCTAACTTTAAGATGCTCTCTGGACTTTTTCTAAATTCTGGGATTTTTCCAGATTAAAAATGCCTTAAAAATTCAGCAGGAAGATCTAAGAATTATGGTGAAACACGAGCTCATGATACATCAATACAGCCGCGGAAACGCGGCAGAAGCATGGCTTCTGCCGCTGTTCCGCGGCCAACTATTCAAATTGCGCAATACTGTTTGCACAGTAATTCTTGTTTTCTGGTGCTGGATTTTCTGGGAATTTTTATTATTTATTCAAGAGTTGAATTTTCTGCGATTGTTTTAGGGATTCGGTGTTTCGATCGGAGTATCAGATTTTGTCTATGTGGCTTTCTGGATAAATTTTAGAATATGTTAAAAAGTTCGACCGGATATAAATACCCAATTTTTCCCCTGTCGGGAAATTTCCAAGTGTTGGATTTTTCCGTAGTTTAACGACTTCTAAGTAGTGCAAGTAATGCGATGGACCCTCTAGAAGACAACAAACCTTAACTCGATTATGTGACCGGCTTGAACTGCCCTTTGAACCTTCGGGTTTGGGGCAGTACGGCGTGCCACATGTGAGGCGTTGGCTTGACCCTTCTATGGCTGGACCGTTGGTACTGAGGCACGAACTGAATGTTGTTAGACTTATTTCATGTGTTGAGCTGTATCGGGAAAACTTGGGTATTCGACTGTTCGATCGGAAAGTTTAACATTTTCTGTTTATCTGGAATGTGATACAATAATTGGAATTCACAAACAGTTATGAGATAACTGAATGAATGTTATAAATCTAGCGGTTTAGTTTCACTTGATATCGAAAAGAGTTTTCGATAATGGGACTAAAATGCGGGGTTTATAACTGTTAGGTATATGATGTCTAAAGAGGTTGCGGATTCCAATTGTTGTAGTTTTACACTTTCTTTTCTGTGACCGTAAGTGTAGTATGTTCATATCGCCGGTTTCGTTGCTATACGTCAACGACAATTGGGCTATGCGTACTTACTTACGTTGATGACATGTGATGTTATGTGTTGCTGGATATGTTATATTGGATCGTCGTGTTTGAATAGCCAGGGGTTTTTATGTGAGATGAGTGTTTTTCATTTTCATTCATGTAAAAACTTGTATGTAATATTCTTTTATTTGGGGCACTTCCAGGTAGCGGAAGTTTTCACCTTTTGTATATTATTTACTTTTCCGCATTAGGATAGACCCAAGGAGGGGAGCACAAGTAACCGGGTTCTGGGGTCCAGTGGGAGACCAACTCGAGGAGTCGAGTCCGGGTCTCCTAACCCTAGAATTGGTAGGGTTGCTTGCCGCTCTCGTAGGGGTCTAGGGGTGTGGGATTGGCTATTCATCACAACCGTGGAATCCGTGTTTTGTACTGGCTCGTATTGAAAACACGGACGTCCTAGTATATCCAATATTTCATATGTTTCTTCTGCTGCGATATCTGTGATGCGATCATGTGATGTTCTGTGATGGATATAGTATATAGTATATATGATATATTATATAGACGTTACTTATGTTTTGCACCCGCACTAGCCCTGCCCTGCTCTGTCGTTAGTTACCTAACCTAACGGTGCACGAGGGGACATCCAGGCGAATGCGGATGGCATAAGTGTACGTCGTATTTATCTGTGATGTTTAGGTATTTAAATGATGGGACTTCATTAATGTGATTAATGAAAGAAAAGAAACCTAAGATGTTGTAGAATCAAATTTTAAACTAAACAGGTAGCTACAGTTCTTGCTTTGCATAGCGGTATATATGATATACCCTGCACCTTATTCGATGAGGAAAGGACCGAGATCCCTTCACCGGGAGTGACTCCTTTAGCAATAACTGGCAGATGCTACACACTCGGTTTGTTTTTGATTGCTTCTATAGTTTCTGCTTTGCACAGCGATATATATGATATAGCCCGCACCTCATTCGACGAGGAAAGGGCCGACGATCCCTTCACCGGGAGTGACCCCATTAGCAAAACTAGAAAAGCCTCAAAATCACTCCATTTCAAAACTTCATTTGATTCTACAACGATATCAAGTTCATTACGCTCATGGTTTTTTCTGAAAGTACCCGCGTAGCCCTCCGTCATTTCAGATAGATATTATTTAGTATTCGTGCTATGTTTGTTGACTTAGTCAAGGCATAGTGTATGGTAGCTAAATTATGTTTATCTGCAACAACATGAGATGTGATTGGATTAGAGCATTCGCACGGCCTCGTTGACTCAGTCAAGGGTCGTACGGGTGGGTTTAATTCAATCGGGAAATGTACGGGTTGAACTTGACTTGCGATTTATGGTTTGTTGACTTAGTCAAGGTCATAGATCGCTAGGGGCAAAAGCATTATCGGGAATTTCAAGTGTTGAAATTTGCAATGAGATTGCATACCTTCTATGAGATAATTGGATCCCGATACCCACTGCGAGTAAGAGTTACTCCTGGGAGAGTTTTACACATTACAATTAGCCGATCAAGTAGGTGTCTAGAAAGGTGTTAACGAGCTTACGCCTCTGGGAAAACGAGGTTTACATTAATTAGGTTCGTCCGAAAGCACGAGGGACCTCCCTCAAAGTACCGACACTGGCCTGGCTGAAAGATTGGCGAACTTGTAGTGTGTAATTAATCCCGGCTAGTCTATCCTTTTAAGGTTTGAAGGAAGATTTGATAAAAAGCAGTGGGAGCCATCCTGATTAGATAAGATAATAACCAATCTGATCTTGCACGAGCTTACGCTAAAGTGTTTTCTTCTCTCTCTCTTTCCAGGTAGCGACCATTTCATGCCTTAATCAAGATAATAATATGGATGTATTGACCGAACCCGCATGTTATACTGTGCAGGGGAACGTTGAACCCGTTCTATCTTATAAGTGTTATAAGAATGAACAGAAAACAGGAGAATATCTGGATTCTCACACCGCCCAAAAGGAGAACATGCATGTTGATGCATCATCTTCGGGTGTGTTTGTCATTGAGAACTGTTTCTCAGTTCACCCTACGTCCTGGGTATTAGATACCGGATCAGGATCCCACATATGTAAGCAGTTACATGGGCTAAGGAAAGGTAGAGAACTGGGAAAAGGTGATCATTCCGTTCAAGTAGGGAATGGGGCAAATGTTGCAGCCAAAGCAGTTGGCATATATCACCTGGTATTACCAAATGGTAATACACTAGTCCTGAATGAGTGCTATTATATACCGAACATGATGTGCAACATTATATTAGTTTCTTTATTAAGTAAAGAAGGATATAATTTTGTAGTAAAGGATAATGTTATGAACATATTCCTGGATCAAAGGTTGATTGCATCAGGCTCGCTACATAATGGCATATTCATTCTCAATCAAAATACAGTCTTCAATATACAAAACACACACAAAAGGAAAAGCTCAGAAATGAACGAATCCTTCTTGTGGCACTGTAGACTTGGCCATATCAATGAGACACGACTAGCTAAGTTGCATAAGAATGGATATTTGAATTCATTCGAATTATCATCTTATGACACTTGCCATTCATGTCTCAAAGGAAAAATGACCAAAACTCCGTTTACGGGACACGGAGAAAGAGTTACTGAACTCTTGGGACTGGTGCATAGTGATGTATGCGGTCCAATGTCTACACACGCCAGAAATGGTTCTTCCTACTTCATTAAATTCACTGATGATCTCTCTAGATACGGGCATGTGTTCCTGTTGAAACACAAGTCTGAAGCTTTTGAGAAATTCAAAGAATATAAGCACGAGGTAGAGAACCAAACGGGCAAAAGTATTAAGGTTCTTCGATCTGATCGAGGAGGTGAATACTTAAGCAGTGAATTCCTGGATTATCTAAAAGAGAATGGGATTCTCTCTCAGCTTACTCCTCCTTATACACCACAGCACAACGGTGTATCGGAACGAAGGAATCGCACCCTATTAGATATGGTGCGTTCATTGATGAGTAATGCTGAGTTACCTATTTCCTTTTGGGGGTATGCCCTTGAGACAGCCATATACCTATTGAATCTGGTTCCGTCTAAATCTGTACCTACCACACCATATGAGATATGGAGTGGGAAGAGACCATATTTTAAACGAATTAAGATATGGGGTTGTCCGGCCTATGTCAAAAAACAAAATCCGGACAAACTCGAGGCACGATCAGTCCTTTGCAAGTTTGTGGGATATCCTAAGAATTCTCAAGGATATTTTTTCTACCAACATGAGGAACAAAGAGTATTTGTTGCTCAACATGCCACCTTTTTGGAAAGGGAATTTCTTGCAAAAGAAATTAATGGCAAAGAGGTAGAGCTGGAAGAGGTTCCCGCACCACAAACAACAACTAACGATTTGGTAGAACCAGAGGATTCAGTGGTGCCCGACGTACCCCAGCCTCTCCGCCGATATAGTAGGGTTTCTCGTCCACCTGAGAGATACTATGGTTTTCTTATTGATGGTGGCAGTGAGGATTGCATCATGGAGGATGATGACCCAACTAGCTTCGAGCAGGCCATCACGAGTGGGGACTCAGTGAAATGGCTGGATGCTATGCGATCCGAGATGGAATCCATGTACACCAACAAAGTATGGACTTTGGAAGTTGCTCCTGAAGGGGTAAAACCCATTGGGAGCAAGTGGATCTTCAAGAAAAAACTTGGTGTAGATGGGAAAGTGGAGACTTTCAAAGCTAGACTTGTAGCAAAGGGTTTTCGTCAAAGACCAGGTGTGGACTATGACGAGACCTTTTCTCCAGTGGCTATGCTTAAATCCATCCGGATCATGCTTGCCATCGCTGCATATCATGACTACGAAATCTGGCAAATGGATGTTAAGACCGCCTTTCTAAATGGTGATTTAGAAGAGTGCGTGTACATGACTCAGCCAGAGGGCTTCGTAGACAGTGGGAGCAGCGGGAAGGTGTGCAAGCTGCTTAAATCCATTTATGGATTAAAGCAAGCATCGCGGAGTTGGAACATCTTCTTTGACGTCGTTATCAAAGAGTTTGATTTCGTCAAAAATCCAGATGAACCTTGTATCTATAAGAAGGTGGCAGAGAGTAAGGTTGTATTCCTCGTATTGTACGTGGACGACATACCCTTGATAGGAAATGATATTCCTATGCTGCAATCGGTCAAGCTTTTCTTATCACAAAGATTCTCAATGAAAGATCTTGGTGATGCCTCCTGCATATTGGGAATCAGGATCTATAGAGATAGATCCAAACGGATACTGGGATTGTCCCAATCCAGGTACATTGACACCATACTAAAGAGGTTTAGTATGGAAGAATCCAAGCGTGGGAACTTGCCCACGATCTCTGGACTCACTCTCTCCAAAGAGATGTCTCCCAAGACTGATTTGGAGAGAGCTCGCATGCAAGGGATACCCTATACTTTGGCAGTAGGCTCTATCATGTATGCGATGCTATGTACCAGACCCGATGTTGCATACTCACTAAGTGTAGTGAGTCGGTATCAAGCAGATCCTGGAGAGAGTCACTGGACAGCTGTGAAGAACATTCTCAAGTACTTGCGAAGGACTAGAGATATGTTCTTGGTGTATGGTAACGGAGAACTCCAAGTGGAGTCCTTTACCGATTCGAGCTTCCAGAGTGATAAGGACGACTCTAAGTCGCAGTCGGGTTTTGTCTTTACCCTTTACGGAGGGGCGGTTAGCTGGAAGAGTTCCAAGCAGGAAACCGTGGCAGACTCGACGATGGAGGCTGAATACATCGCTGCCAACGATGCTGCCAAAGAGGCTGTCTGGATCAAGAAGTTCATTACTGAACTTGGAGTGGTTCCATCCATTGAGCATCCAATACCGTTGTATTGCGATAACAATGGAGCGGTGGCTTTGGCTAAGGAACCCAGGTCCCATCAGCGATCCAGATATATTCTGAGGCGGTATCACCTGATCCGGGAGATAGTTGATCGCCGGGAGATCGAGGTCAGGAAGGTTGACACGAAGAACAACACGGCGGATCAAATCACGAAGGCCATTCCCCAGATACAGTTTGAGAGACTCTTCGGGATGCTCGGTATGCGATACTACAGTAGCTGGCCCTAGTGCAAGTGGGAGATTGTTAGTTGTATGTATGCCCTAGAGGCCAGTATTGTACAGATGATGTATATTATATTGGATGCTTGGACATATATAGAGATGACTTTCTTGTTCGATATGATAGTATGCTATCTGGTTACTCTTTATCTTAACATGTACACTTGTCTCTTTAAACTGTCTTATAGTTACATGTTGATAAAGCCCTTAGGATATGTACTTGACTACCTGGACTATGATGCAGATCATACTAGTGGGGACATGGTATTCCATAAGTACATCCTTCATGGTCCCTAGTCGTGGTGTATCGAGACGGGGCATCGATATACCAGTGTAGACTAGCGTATACGCTTCTCGACCCATGAGATGGGCGATGGATGATCCCATATCCATTGGTGTTTGACATCAGAGATGGTATACGGGTGCTCAGTGGAGACTGGGTACACTAGACGGACTCGCCGAGAACTCCCAGATGGTATTATACCTCACGTCAGATGGCAGTTCTCAGGTGACACTTGTACAGGTTAGTCTGTAGACCCGAGATCGTCATAGAGTCTTGTGTGATTCCCACTGTGCTTTGATCTCCACCTTACCACGTCCATGAGGGCGTGCAAAACGGTGGTCTTTGGGTACAGTCCCGAGTCACATGGAGGCAATGAGCGATAGGAGGGGTTTCGTCTCTCCCGGTATTGGGGGTTGATGTTGCGCTGTGCTCGATTGGCCGTAACAGGGAAGTCCCTGGCCAGGGCTGATCAGAGATTTGCTGGTAAGTGTTACCAGTAGTTTCTCGACCCGTTATGAGCCTCACATTGGCACGACTTATCGGTTATTGGGGTCTGACGTTTACCACCCCTAGACTTGATATGCGACGTATCAAACGAACAGACCGGACTGTACGGTAAGTGTTCCTGGTTGGATTCACAGGAGTGTGAGCGGGGTAGCTCGTCGATCTTCTGATCGCTCAATACCCGGGTGGCCGTTACGTTTAGCAGACCGCTTGCGGCTTGTGGGTGCTTGATATGATCATCATCTGCTACCGGCGTATTGACGAGTCTTTAGAGTCCTACACAGAGGTTTCCTGGCTCAAGCGAAACGAAATAGGAGCGCATATGAGATATGTGCGGGAGCGAGAATAATGCGTGTATGTGATACCGCATTTCATTCTCGCGATAAATGTTTCGATTGGTTATATTCGATATGACCTAGTTATCGAATCATTGATTCGATAAATCGATACATTGAATACTAGTCGGTTATGTGCGACATGACCGGATCATTGAATCAAATGTTGATTTAATGATTTAATGTATAATTATGTATTTGATATATTACTTTGCATTAACTAGTATTGGTTCACTTTATACGGATTTTTCTCACTTGATGCACATTGTATATGTGATATGCTTTTGTGCACATTTTTGTATCATGTTTGATGATACTTGATTATGTGGTTAAGTGTAAAGGATTAAACCATGGTTATGAGATGATTAGGGTTTTGCTTTTTCATTTATTTATTTGTTTATATATATTTGGAAATGATTTAGATAAGAATGGTGGCTTCTTTTGTTTCTAGTTGAAGCTTCATGAAGCTTTGACTTATGCAACCATTCTTGTCATCATGCTTAACCCTAACCCTCTCAAGTGACCATGGTTTATTCTCTACACTTAACCCTAGTTAGATTATGATAAGTATGATTTTTTCTTTTCATTTTAAATAACTTATCATAAACTAGCTTCATCTTCTCCTTCTTCTTCAAGAGAGAAAACTAGATGCCATCAATGGCAACTTGAGCAAAAGTGAGTGAAATCCAATTCTAAAGTGAACCCACCTCCTATTTCTTCACCCTCTACCTCTTGCCAAGTTGTTTTGGGTGTTTTCTTCACAAGTTTCACAACTTTGTGAAGTCGGAGCTTGAACTTGTGATGCCTCGACTTAGATCGTCTTTGACACGAAGCCGACGACCAAGCTCGCTCGTTTTTCCGATGAAGCCGACGATTGAGTTCGGGATTAGTGATGGACAGCGAGAGGACACCCACGTGGAGCTAAGGAAGTGGAGAACCGGATCTACAAAGGTTGTAGCATCTAACTTTTAGTTAAAGTGTTAACTAGTTTAAAGTTTCGCCTAGAAATCTAGCCGACGATCCGTATTAGGGTTTCTCGGCACCCATAAAATTTTAAATTGGCATGTTCGATGCCTTGTGAGACCTCTATAGTGTGCCTAGGAACCCTACAATAATTTTGTATTGCAGAACAATGTTATGAACATTCACTTGAATCTAATGTTGGTTGGGTATGGTACACTTAATAACGGGATATACGTCCTAAATCAACACACAGTTTTCAGTATACAACACACTAAGAAAAGAAAACTTTCAGAATTAAATGAAGCTTTTCTTTGGCACTGTAGACTTGGTCATATTAACGAAACAAGACTAAACAAGTTACACAAAGATGGATATTTAAACCCTTTTGAATATAAATCTTATGCGACTTGCCAGTCTTGTATCAAGGGTAAAATGACCAAAACTCCGTTTACCGGACACGGAGAAAGAGCTACCAAGCTCCTAGGACTCATACATAGTGATGTATGTGGTCCAATGTCTACACAGGCTAGAGGCGGTTTTTCATACTTCATTACATTAACTGATGATTTCTCAAGATTCGGTCATGTATTTTTATTAAAGCACAAGTCCGAAGCTTTCGAGAAATTCATTGAATATAAACAAGAAGTAGAAAAACAAACCGGCTTGAGTATCAAGATGCTTCGATCAGATCGAGGTGGGGAATACCTTAGTACAGAATTTGCAAACTTCCTAAAAGAGAATGGGATTCTCTCTCACCTCACTCCTTCTTACACACCACAGCACAACGGTGTGTCTGAACGACGGAATAGGACCCTATTAGATATGGTCCGATCCATGATGAGTGATGCTGAGTTACCCGTCTCATTTTGGGGGCATGCATTGGAGACTGCAGCGTTTCTACTGAACAGGGTTCCAACCAAAACCGTGTCTACCACGCCATATGAGATATGGCGTTGGAAGTGACGATCTCTTAAGAGAATTAAGATTTGGGGTTGCCCGGCCTTTGTTAAAAAGCAGAATCCGGACAAACTCGAGACACGATCAGTCACGTGTAATTTTGTGGGGTATCCAAAGAATTCATATGGATATCTATTTTACCACAAGGAGGAACAAAAGGTGTTTGTTTCTCAGCATGCCACATTCTTGGAAAAAGAGTTTTTCACAGATAAAGATGATGGCAATGTGGTTGATCTGGAAGAGGTTCTAGAGACACAAACTACAAATGGCGATTTGGTTGAACCGGCTATTGCAATAGAAACTGAGGAACCTCGGCCACTCCGAAGGTCTGGTAGGACTTCTCGCCCACCGGAGAGGTACTACGGTTTCCTCATTGATTGTGACGGAGAAGACTGCATCATGGATGATGATGATCCTACCAGTTTTCAGCAAGCTATCACGAGTGGAGACTCTGTGAAGTGGCTGGATTCCATGAGATCCGAAATGGAGTCTATGTACACCAACAAAGTATGGACTTTGGACATTGTACCCCCTGGGGTAAAACCTGTGGGATGCAAATGGATCTTTAAAAGAAAGATTGGTGTAGATGGGCAGGTAGAGACCTATAAGGCAAGACTTGTGGCGAAAGTCTTTCGTCAAAGACCAGATTTGGACTATGACGAAACTTTTTCGCCCGTAGCCATGCTTAAATCCATTCGGATCCTACTTGCTATTGCTGCTCACTACGACTATGAAATCTGGCAGATGGACGTTAAAACAGCATTTCTAAATGGAGATTTAGAAGAATGCGTTTATATGGATCAGCCAGAGGGCTTCATTGACAGTGGGAGCAGCGGGAAAGCATGTAGATTGCTTAAATCCATATATGGGTTAAAGCAGGCATCTCGGAGTTGGAACATCTGTTTCGATGATGTTATCAAAGAGTTTGATTTCATCAAAAATCCAGATGAACCTTGTGTTTATAAGAAGGCTGTAGGAAGAGCTGTCATATTCCTCATATTGTACGTGGATGACATTCTTCTGATAAGAAATGATATTCCTATGCTACAGTCGGTCAAATCTTTCTTATCACTAAGGTTCTCCATGAATGACCTGGGTGATGCCACATACATCCTGGGCATAAGGATCTATAGGGATAGATCCAAAAAGTTATTGGGATTGTCCCAAACCAGGTACATCAACACCATCCTAAAAAGGTTTAGTATGGAAGACTCCAAGCGGGGTGCCTTACCCGCTTGCCATGGGGTCACTCTCTCCAAGGATTCTTGTCCAAAGACCGATGAAGAGAGAGCTCGCATGAGCATTATACCCTATGCTTCGGCAGTAGGATCTATAATGTATGCGATGTTATGTACACGCCCAGATGTAGCTTATGTACTTAGTGTTGTAAGCAGGTATCAATCCAACCCAGGGGAGAACCACTGGACAACTGTGAAGAACATTCTTAAGTACTTGCGAAGGACTAAAGAATTGTTCTTGGTGTATGGTAATGAAGATCTCCAAATGGAGGCCTTTACCGATTCGAGCTTCCAGAGCGATAAGGACGACGACAAATCTATCTCAGGGTTTGTATTTACCCTCAATGGAGGGGCGGTAAGTTGGAAGAGTTCCAAACAGGATACTGTTGCAGACTCTACGATGGAGGTTGAGTACATTGCTGCAAATGATGCCGCCAAGGAAGCCGTCTGGATGAAGAAGTTTTTCTTGGAGCTAAGATTAGTTCCAACCATTATTGATCCAATACCCTTGTATTGTGATAATAATGGGGCTATGGTGTTAGCCAAGGAGCCCAGGTCCCATCAGCAGTCCAGACACATCCTGAGGCGCTTTCATTTGATCCGGGAGATTGTAGATCGCCGGGAGATCGTAGATTGCCGCGAGATCGAGATTAAGAGAGTAGACACAAAGAATAACGCCGCGGATCCACTCACCAAGGCCCTCCCTCAGCCGCAGCATGAGCGACTTTTTGAGATGTTGGGTATGAGATACGCCAATAACTGGCCTTAGTGCAAGTGGGAGATTGTTGGATATATGTATGCCCTAGAGGCGATTATATGATAGTGGATGTATCTGTACTTGTATATATATATATATTCAGTGTACATTCTTGCTCG